>LPNX010758385.1:119402-196072 GCA_001517045.1 Pseudotsuga menziesii | reverse complement strand
ATGCAGAAGATTGGCTCTCAATTTTTATTCTGAATATACCCTCAATTTTACCAAACATTTCCATGCCTCCATTAAGCTCATGGTAAGGTTCTGTCTGATTTCTTCTTCAATTTTTGAAAATTAAGGTCTTGGTTAAAGAGCAAAAACAGATAAAATGATAATAAACAACTCCAAACTTGCTGCAAAGATAGATCTATTTCAAAATTAACTGGAGTTCTGGTGATTGGAAGTTTGAAATTCTCAATCTTTTGGACATCAAATTGTGTCCATATACAAGAAATTCTAACATCTATCACGGAAATCCAATTAATTCAAAGGAATGGAACGACTTGAATCACAGAACAGTCTGTCGACTCTGTCTTCCACGATATTACCAAGCTGGACGTCTTGGTTCTTCGAGGGCATGTTGGCATGCTCTTCCAAATAGCTTGCTCCATCATGTGAATTTATTAATTGTGGGCAAGTTTATACTGAAACAGAGCTGCCCTTTATACTGGAATCCAGTGGTCTGATCGGAGGTTACTGCACTGCACATGCTTTATATTTTTTTTTTTAAAACAGTCACAAGCGTCGCTTAAGCGACGGTTCATCTGTCGCAAATCCGACGTCTTTTGTGAATAGCCGTCGCAAATACGACGCTTTCCGCTGTCGCAAATCCGACGTTTCTTGTAAATCTCCGTCGCAACTACGACGCTTTAAACTGTCGCTTTTCCTACGGTTTGGTAGCTATCCGTCGCAAATCCGACGCTCTACACTGTCGCTTTTCCGACGTTGTTTGTAGATATCCGTCGCTTAAAATTTCACCACTGTCGAGGATATTCCGTTGCTTAACCGACGGTTACTTAGCTGTCGCTTAACCGACGGTTAGTTAGGTGTCGGAAATCCGACGACAAGTTTCCGACACTTAACAAAAAATCAAAGTGTCGTACATGCGACAGGGAAGTGTCGAAAATCCGACATGACGGCCGTCGGATTTTTGGTCAAAATGTAGTAGTGAAATTATTTTCTAACTTTTATTGATGACTACTAAAGAAAAACATGGGTATATTTTCTAAAACAATAAATTTGATGCATTTAGTTATTTTCAGCAGTTCAAGGCACTTGTGGAGAACCAGAGTGGACACTACATCAAGATATTAAGGACCGACAAAGGAGGTGAATATGTTTCGAATTAATTTCTAAATTTTTGCAAGACCCATGGCATACAAAAGCAATTCCCTGCACAGTATACACCTCAGCAGAACGATATTTCCAAAAGAAAGAATAGAACCATCATGAAGATGACACGCAGCATGTTGGAAGCAAAGCATTTGCCAAATGAATATTGGGGTGAAGCAGTCACAACTATTGTATGCATTATGAACCGGTGTCTGACAAAGAGTGTGAAGAACAAAGTTCTCCAAGAAGCATGGACATGTATGAATCATAGTGTTTCTCATTTAATTTTTTTTGGTTGTGTTGCATATGCTCATGTTCCAGATGAGCTGAGAAAGAAGCTAGACAAGAAAGGACAGAAATGTATTTTTATCGTCTATTCTAAAGACACAAAAGCATACAAGTTGTATGATCCTGTCATAAGGAAAGTGATAATCAATCGAGATGTTCAATTTGTTGAGTCAAAATCATGGGATGGAACTGTTGACATAAATGTCAAGATTGTGTCAAATGTCGACAATGATGATATGCAAGAGGAAGTGATTCAAACATCACATGTAAATCAATCGGTCGCAACACTGTCAACTCCCATGACACCACGACATGGTTCAGCACAAGGACCATCGACACAAGTGGCAGCTCAAGCAACACCAAGAAGCACACCAAGAGGACAACAGACTCCATCAAGCATTTTGTCAAGGTCGACATCGACAGAACTGGTGAAGACAAGAAGTCTGCGTGAGATATATGAAGTTGGTACACCAAATTCATTCTCTCTCTTTGCATCATTTTCTCCTATATATGATCGACTAACATTTGAAGAAGCTATTGAAGAAGAAGTATGGGCACAAGCCATGGATGAAGAAATATAATGCATTGAGAAGAACCAGACATGGGAGCTGGTAGATGTACCAAAAGACAAAGATGTAATTAGTGTCAAATGGATTTACAAGACCAAGAAAGATGCTGATGGGAATGTGCAGAAGCAATAATGGTAGCAAGAGGGTTCACATAGCAACCTGACATAGATTTCAATGAAACATTTGCACCTGTTGCACGTATAAATATAGTCAGAATAGTCTTGGCCATTGTTGCACAAAACAAATGGCTTGTTTATCAAATGCATGTTAAGTTGGCATTTTTGAATGGTTATCTAGAAGAGGAAGTCACAAGTCTATGAAGTTCTAGGTCAAGAGCATAAAGTGTACAGGCTGAAAAAGGCACTCTATGGTTTGAAGCAATCTCCTATAGCTTGGTATAGTTGGATTGATTCCTATATCTATGAAAATGGATTTCATAGAAGTGAAAGTGAACTGAATTTGTACACCAAAGTGAATGAGCAAGGTAAAATGTTAATTATCTTATTTTATTTAGATGACTTAATATTTACTGTTGACTTTGGCATAGTAGATTTTAAAGCAGTCATGGAAAGTGAATTTGAAATGACTGATCTGGGTCTTATGAAGTTTTTCCTGGGCATTGAAGTTTAGCATTCTGAAAGTGGTATTTTTATATCATAGTCTAAATATGCAAGTGAATTTTTAAAAATATTTAACATGTCTAATTGCAATACAGCCCAAACGCCAGTAATAACAGGTTTAAAATTGAGCAAGCATGATGAAGGATCAACTGTAGATCCTACGTTTTTTAAAAGGATTGTAGGTAGCCTTATGTATTTAATAGCAACAAGACCAAACATCATGTATGCAGTAAGTCTGATCTCAAGATTCATGGAGTCACCAAAAGACTCACATTGGCAAGCAAGTAAAAGAATTATGAGGTATGTAAGTGGCACAAAAGACCTTGGTATTATGTATTCAACCTCAAAAAAATTTAAACTCATTGGCTACACTGACAGTGACAATGGAGACAACATAGATGACATGAAAATTACATCTAGGTGCAAATTTCATTTTGGTATAGGTGTTGTTTCATGGGCTTCAAAGAAACATCTCATAGTAACTCTGTCTTCAGCAGAAGCAGAGTATGTTGCAGCGACAAATGTTGCATGTCAAGCTGTCTGGATGAGGAGAGTGTTAAAAGACTTGTCACCGAACCATCAAGAACCGACAACCATATTCTGTGACAACAATTCACCCATTGCATTATCAAAGAATCATGTGTTTCAAAAGAGAACCAAGCACATCAACATAAGGTTTCATTTCATAAGAGAGTTGGTGAACAACAAAGAAATTTGTTTGGAATTTTGTAGGTCTCAAGATCAACTTGCAAACATCTTTACAAAACCATTGGCAAATGAATTATTCCAGTATCTGCATAGTTATCTTGGAATGATAAGTTCTGCATAGTGAACTCTGTCATGCACAGAGCATGTTTAAGCTTTGAAACATTTTGTAAATTTTGTTTTAAAAAATCCCCATATGCTCATAATTAAAGGGGAGTGTTGGAAATATTAATTACTCATAGATTCATATCTGATCTCATCCAACTCTGTCAGAGTCCGTATCAGCTTAGATCTTGTCGGTCAGTCTGACAAGAGGGAAGAGTCCACAATTCGGTAATGTAAACTAGTCGAATTAATTTATGGCGCTAAGTTTGTAGGTAGATAGTTATTACAACCATTAATGGCAAGTCTGTAGATTCACGTAGAAGCAATTTTTAGGTTTCCTATGTATAGTAGAAGAAGATTGTAAATCAAGTTAGATAGCAGAACTCATGAGAGAACTCTAGGGTGAGAAAAAGAGAGAAAGTGAAGTTGAAGCTCAAGCTTTTGTCTATGTGATTATGTCGAAGAGCTGAAGCTCTCTTGACAAGTTTGGATCGATAAGTTTAAGTTTGTATTACCTTTGTTATTTTCGGTGAAGTTATTTATATGAAATACTTTATGGTTGAATGCATGTTTGTTTAGCCGCACATTTCCTCCAGATTTACTTGTGTAAATGTTATTTACAATTATGGTTGAGTGAACGAACAAGAATCCATAAATTTCTCACTCAGTGAAAGTTCCAAGTTTTACCACAAAGTGGTCGACACAAGTCTTCCTAAATATTCGATTATATGTTTTGATCAGTTATGTTGAATTGTTAATGTGTTCGTTTTTACTTCATCTTACACACAGGTGAAAAATATTTGTAATTTCTTAAGTCTGTCTTTTAGACTAAGAAACATACTCTGTAAACTCCGACTAAAACCAAACCAGTGAGTCCAAGTAAATCAATCGAGTAAAATAGACAAGTTGTCGAGGGAAATAGACTAGTGGTCGAAGTGGTCAAGCCTACTAGTGGTCGAAGAGGTCAACCCGACTAGTGATCGAAGTGAAGTTAGCAACAAGCGGTCGAAGTAAAACCTATCGGTAGAATCGACAAGTAATAACTTTTCAAGGTAAATTAATCGGGTCCAAAATGGCTACTTAAATTGGTGTATTTGTCTAGTCGATTTCACCGGACAAGTAAAAAGAAAAAAAGGTAGGCGTGAAAATTATTTTTTAATAACTAAACTCAAGTTTAGTGAGCTCTATTTTGGCTAACACCTATTTCAATGACTTGCAAGACATGCCACTAAGAATGCGTGTCTTAGTGTTGGGCTGAATTCGTTGAGGATTATAATGATCCCTCAGCTACTGCCATTGCTTATGGGCTTGATAAAAGGCTCACATCTTGTGAAGAAAAGAATGTGCTGATATTTGATTTCGGAGGTTGGACGTTTGATGTCTCGATTCTGACGATTGGAAAGGAAATCTTCGAAGTAGAATCCACGGCAGGAGGAATCGAACAGGAAATCTTCGACGTAAAAGCCACGACAGGAGATACTTACTTGGGAGGTGAGGATTTTGATGATAAGATGGTAGACCACTTCGTGCAAGAATTCAAGATCAGGTATAGGCAGGACATCAACGGGGATGCCAGAGCTTTGCGTAGGTATGGTAACTCTTTCTCTTACTTTCTTGTGTGCATATTTTTTTCCTATTTCTATAAGGTAATTTGTTTGCTTTTAAGTAGGATTGTTTAACAGTAAAATCGAAACTGAAATTTAGTTAATGTCGTTCAAAATTTTGGGTTTGCATGACGGTAATATGAAATTGCAAACTCCTTATTCGAATTTTGCATATTTTTAAATATCCAGTTGTTTAAGTCACCGGATTGTGTAAAATTCCCTTTTAGGTTTAACAGAAGTTTATGTATTAAAGGCGAAAATATCCGATTGTGTAATATTCCCTTTTTAGGTTTAAGTGAAGTTTATCTATGAAAGGTGGCAGAAGTTTAGTCGAATAGTGAGAATCCATTTCAGAGAGTAACCTAAACTATTAAAATATTTTGGAATTTCTGGATTAAATCTGGCGAAAATACGGTCGTGATTGTTGAAATCGTTGTTTTGAGTTGTTTGATGGATGGTTTGGCTTCCAGAATTATTCATCTCATCTACTGTGTCTTCCCTCCATCCACCCCCTTATCCAATGGGTTCCTTTGAATCGGAGTCTGCAGTCTTTCGATGACATCATGGAAAAAATTTCCTCGATTCCGTCATCAATTCATCTTTCTCTCAACAAGGAAAAGCTTCAGGGTTTCCTGCAGCAGCCTCTACAAACCCTCAGTATCACAGGTCGCTATTTGATCTTTTATACACTCACTGCAGATGGCTTCCAACTTGGAGACAGGTATCAAATTTGAAGGGGAGGGTCTCATTTCACTTTGAAGGATTGTGATAAATTGAATCCTCAATGTTGACATTTAAAAATAAATCATTCTTTTCATTTTAAAATGTAAGTGTACAACAAAATTTCATTATTTATTAAAAATAGTGTACAGAAAACAAAAATGACAATAAAAAGAAATCCCAAATTATTCAACATTTACATGGAGTTAGTGAGGTAAACCATGTACATATGATTTATCAAGACCAGATTATTTTTATGGGGATTATTCAAGAGTTAGTATAGAGGAGGATAGTCTAAAATAAAGGTTGAGAATGAAGAACATGTAGGGGTGATGGAAGATGAGATTGAGAAAAAGGCCATTAGAAAGAGATTGGTGCACTTGTTTTGTTAATGTGAACATAGATATAACCATTATGAGTATTGGTTTTTTTGTATTTCATTGTTCTTTGGCCTATTTATTTTGTGAAGGGAAATGTTTGTTTCCTATCATGAGAAAGTGATTAGATTAGTTGAGAACTACTCCCTACCTTAGCTAAATGCATAATATGAAATTGGGGATGAAAGTAGCCTCATGGGGTAGCTTATTTGTGTTTACAATTATTTTGAGAAGAGCTCCACTACTAGAAGTGCTATGTTACAAGACCAAAAGAGACCATGCATCGGATTCCTAACATTAATAACAAAAACTAAAAAGATGATTTTTGTCGAGTGCCAAGGTATCAACCTACCTTACTTGTAACATTGTACATCCCTAGGATATTTAAAATTGTTGAACGCTTTTTGTGACCACTTACCATAACTAATGGTTTAAAGAAATAACATAAAAGTAAAAAAATTAGAAGAATAACTTTTCCATGACATTTTACCTTACCTATTTTGAAATGAACTTTTCTACAAGCTATTAAAATCATTGTATTATTATCTTTCCAACTAAAAACCTTAGTTTTTCCAATCCACATTTCCATTAACCATATGCACTGAGTTTGTGAGTAACTAGCCATCCAATTTCAAATTCCACCTAATCCCTAAGTATTGTCTTCACCATAATAAACCTAAGTATTAGAACACTTGAAAATTTATCCTTCAAACTTTAATTTTTAGTCTACTAACATCGAGATGTCAAATGAGAGGGATTGATAGGGATTCCCAATTCTCTTTCAAAACTCGGTGCATATAATTATTATTCAAACACATTGAGAAAGTATCCTTCAAACTTCAATGTGGATCTTACTAGTATCTAGATCTCACATGAGAAGAAGTTTGAGAGGGCTTCCACAATTATCTTTTCAAAATTCCATCTTATATTTATGTGAAAAGGTTAGATAAAAAACAAGGACTATTATATACTGTAATCTCTTTGTGAACCTTACATTATTCAAAAATGTAATTTTGACAAAAAAACATATTACAATCTATTCATCATCGAGACAATTAGTAGAGTTGAGTAAAGGATAAACATTTATTAATATATCTTTAACAACACATTTCAAGAGAAGANCCCAAACCCTAAAAATGTTAAGCTAGATAATAAGGAAGTCTAAGTTGTGATTAAAACAAACACCCTAAATTGCTACAATGATTCTAAACTTAGAATAGAATTAAAATCTAAATTAAATTTAGTAATATTAAATATTTTTTTTAATGAATAAGTTGTGAATTACTTAACCTATTTTTTATAAACTATAGAACTAAATGTAATATCTTATTCTAACCTAGAAATACTACATTTTTTATATAAAAGAATAATTTAAGAGAATGTTTTAATAATTAGTGAGTTATTGGTTATAACCTAGGAAATATTTAAAGTAAAAAAATAACCTAAATTATCATGTCTCTTTTACTATATAACCTAAAAGGAATAATTCTAATAAAAATTAAAACCTTAAGATTAATCTATGACTTATCTTGTATTGCTATCTAATATTTTATAATAAAATTCAACCTAAATTTCATTAAAGAACACTGCAATAATTGAAGAGGGGCATCTCTTTTAACAATCTAAACCAGGTCCATTATAGTAAAAAAACGTTTTTGTTTTAGCAATTAGTCTATTTGATTTTTTCATATTCAAATAGTAAACTTTTTCTTAAATTATTTGTTTGTCTATTATAATTTATAGTTTATGGTTAATTTCGAATGTACACAAACTTATTGGAAATTGGAAATGAAAAGAAAATCATTTCAAAGCAATATGTGTGTACCCCAAAGGAATAGTCATTAAGACTAGTCATGATAGTAAGAGGAAGATATACCCCTCTAGGTCAAATGCACCATGAAAGGCATGCTATCTTACTTATGCAATATCAAACTCTCCTCTCCCTATATATTGCTTTCAATGCCTGTAGTTCCTATAATGTAATGAAATTGAGTTGGAATGCTCGTAGTGCCTATAATGGTTGAATCTATCTATTCATGAACTATTCATGAACAAATCTATCTAGCCATGACATAGGAAAGAGTAGGTGAGTAGGTAGACTGTAGTAAGGGAGGGAGCACAAAGAAAGAACCAAACTCAATACAAATTGAAATGGTTTACATCCAATGCATACATTGCATGTTCTTATCCATGTGGCCTCCCTAATGTAGGGGTTATCCTCATAAAATTAAATACCTTCTATACCATTAATTATATAAATCCTTGAAATTGGAAATAAATAAATAAATAACTTCCAAGTCTCTTTAATATTGACATCTTATCCTAGCTATTTTACAGAAACACTTCAAATTCTCCAACAAATCAAGTATTTTGTTTTTTGTTCTATTATGGTTTATGGCTTTTGGATGCACACAAACTAATTGTAAATTAGAAATAGAAAGAAAAGCATTGCCACCACCTAAATGTTTCAGAAGCAGTTCAACTATTTATTCAACCTCCCAAAGCCCATAAGAGATGACTATAATACACACTTGGTTATTGTGTGGAAACCTATAATTCACATCTCTATGGCCCTTGCATGATTCACATTGGCAATTGTTGGGGCATCTTCCACCATTCATGTCATGGAGAAAGATATCATACAAATATGGAGACACGTGCATGAGTACAACATTATTATTATTTTAGCTAATGCAAGTCCATACATATATAAAGCACTCTCTACTCTCATGTTCCCTCGCGCATATATTTTATGGAACTTACATAAGGGAAAACTGTGAAAAATTCAATCTTTAGGTCGTTGATAAAATAAGGCATTGGAATTTGGAAGGACCTTTGAATGGATGATTGATTGCGCTTGATGGTGGCTCTATTGGTCAAGTGCAATTGGGCCTACCTAAAAGGAAAACCCCAGAATGTAATACCTATTGCTTCCAGGCAGTAACCTTTTTATCAACCCTAAATTCAACAACTATTTTTAGAATTGAATCATGTCCTCCCCAGATGCTCAATTCAAAGTGATCAAACAAAAGTTCCATTTTTAGGTGGATTATGAATAGTCCCTCCAATGTATATCGAGTTTATAAACCAATTCGAAGTGATCAAACAAAAGCCCCAATTTTAGGTGGATTGTGGATAGTCCCTCGAATCTATATCTAGTTTATCAGCCCTATTAGAAAGGTTAAGTATTTGTTAGTCCACTATAAGGAAGAACTTAAAATTCTCCAACTAATATCAGTACAAGTTGGGTGTCTAGTGTCTAACATAGTCAACAAGGAAGACGAATCATAAACACATGTTTGGGAGGTTTGGGACAATGAGGCTATTGAAATCATATTGTTTGCTAGCTCACTGCACTCCTAGTCCCTCATTCATGAACATCTGTTGAGGGATTCCCTTGTTTAGATATATTGGTAGAAATTTTTTGCTTCTTGTTTCCATTATTGGAAGGCTGACAGAAAAATGAAGGGCTCGTAGTATACAACATTTACAATGTTTGTTGTTAAATATTTTATCCTTTCAACCTTTGGATTTCATTAAGGAAATTGGAATAATTCAAACACTTATATTCAAATATTTTTCTTTCTTTCAACCTAATTTTTACAATTCACGGCAGATAAAGAGCATTGACATATATGGAACTCAAATACCAGGCTCTTTCTACTTGCTCCTCCACCGAAACAAAGTTTTGGTCATAGCCTATGAAAAGTATCCATTATTTTGGTTTTGATTTCATTTATATACTGTGTTTTTTAAGGTTACATCTATTGAGTACTCAACACTTAGTCCGACGGACACGTGGTTGCATAATACATTACAAATTTTAAACAACATTTTGGATGGAGAAATTTTAAACCCTTATATTTATAGCACAAGAAGGAACTCCAACAAGTAACACATTTAAATTTTCTCCACATATAAAATGTTACACAAGTACAAAATGTTGTACATACCTATAAATTCATGACAACCTAGTCAGAAGCTTAGCTCTGCAAAATCTTCTAGAGGAAATAGAAATTAGGGGGACACTGAAGCATGAAATTGGAGAGTTGAGAGTCTTAGTCCTGACCTTCGATTGTCATATACTTGTAAACCCATGATAATGTATTTTCTCCCAGAAAATTTTCCAATCTCTTTAAGTTCAAGGAAGAACGATCCAGCCTACCCAACGTTCTACCTTTTCTTCTCTTTCTCCTACCTGTGATGAAGGTGGTAGCTCCGAGTTGTCCACCACACAATATAATGAGGAATTAGAGTGTGCAGTCATTTCCTTACACAAAAAGACAATTGAAAGAAACACCATCTCAATTCTCCAATATCTCAGTGTTCCTAATTTGTTTTACCTTACTTGAGGTAGGCAAATGCATGTTTGTGTATTTCACATGATTACAAAAAAAATCATTTTATAATTGCTTCTGCATAACATAGATATATATGTGCAAGTGAGGGAAAACTGGGTATTTTTTTCCCGAGGTGTATTGATACTTTCAGAGATCATTCTTTGCTTCGAGGGCGCTCAGGGCGCATATTAGAGATCCCATGGGAGGAAGAGGAAAAAGAAGAAGAGGAATAAATTCAAAAGGTGAGGAGAGTGAGGAGGGGAGGTGTAATAGCAATATTTGCAAGAGCATCCCACTGGTTGTATAATGATGGCAACGAGCCTCTCCAAATCGTATCCATTACCGACACAACTGGCCCTTATAATCATCCCGGGTGCAGGAGTTACTGCATAAGCATCCCAATAAATTAAGTAATGATAATATTGAGTTAGGTATATGACAAATTCTTTCATTTATTTTAGACTTGACTATATGCATAGTATACAACCCTTCTCTCTGGCTCACCCTCCATTCCAATTTCCTTTGTCTCTACTACCTAACCCTATTCCTTCGATGCAACGGGTAGACTAAACATCCTAGGTGGACCGTGGGAGACTGGGAGTGTTGATTCAAATGATTCTGACCCCAGTAAATGAATGGAAATTGGAATAATTCCTGGAATCTTGGACTAACTAGTATAGGATATGATTCATGCAAACAAAGAAAAGGAGACATTCTGCTAGCCTGCTACCAGATATCTGTCATCCCAGTTTTGTGGTGGTCATAGAAATTTTATGGCACTAGGTGAAACCTTGGTCTATAAAATTACATACCCATTGGGCCAGGTTAGTTTCGAATCAGACAAATATTGTTCAATGCATTTTAAATTACAACTTGTAAGTTGTAACCCAAAAAACAACAACATTAGTTTTTCCTTACGAAGCCTTGATAGTGGAGGGTTGTCAAATTAATTCACCATCCATACATATGACTCATATGAGCATTTAATTTCACATCATATACTCAAATAATCAAGTGAATTGTAAGTAATGAGATCACATGACTCAGTGAACAAGAAGATGCTAGAAGTAAAACCAAGTTGGCAAGCTGACATTCTCTCAGACCAAGGTTTAATGAAGTTGTTGAATCAGTAATGCATGCCAATTCCATTAAATGCTTTAAAAGTGAACATCAAATCTCGAGTCATAGTCTCGACTCACCAAGTTGAACGTGGCACTGGGCAGCATAGTGGCCCGTCGTGGTTCGTGCCCATTGGGACCGAGATCCTCATCCATGATCTGACTATTCGAGAGCACTTGGGTAGACTATGAGTCCCGACTCTTCCACAGTCCAGTGAATCACCGAGAACCCTTGGAGGGAAAAATTTTGTAGCTACCCTTCTGTTGCAAATTTACCCAGGCTTACTCAATTTCATTATTGATGGGCTGGAAAGCATGGTAAAATTCCTTGTGGCCTTCTATGACAGCTAAAATGGCCTTTGAGGGGATCTGAAGGCTTCAAATTTGAACCCTACTTGAGGATAATGCAGAGACACCCAAACAAAGTCGAAAGGAAGATAAACATGTGAACTCTATGAGAGGATTATGCATTTTTGCGGCTGTTGAGTAGGCTTCTAATTGTGAAGGCGCTTGATTTTGTCATAGGAAAAGATGACTTGATATCCCTAACTCTGTCAAGTTGCAAAAATATGATGGACGATGCCTTGGACATGCTGTCTCTCAAATAACTGATATGAAAGAGAGATTTTATATTTACACGCTCGGAGGTAACTAGAGTTAGTGAAAATAGTCAGGTTTTGGTTGTTGTAGATCTCCAGTTTCATACACGAAATTAGACTACCTTGAAATCACTTGTAGAAAATTGAAACTCTAACCCTTAGCTATTGACATGGAAATTTTGGGGAATTGTCATAGTGTTGTTGTCCAGTTCACCTACCTTTAGAGGCATATAATGAATTTTTTTTCAACTGAAAAAAAAATTGAAATAATTTAGTAATGTTAACCTGTCAGCAACCCTCAGAGGCTTTACTGCTTCATTCATTTTGCATAATTGTCCATAACTGGACCGCTTCAATGTAGAGGCTTCGAAATTAAGCAAACTTTACTGTATTATATATGAATCAGTTCAAGTCATTAGTTTCCATAACCTTGAATAATTTTCATAATGCGGCCGAACACTGAGTTAGATGGGCCAATCTAGGGTTCCATTAAAGGAAATTAATAGGTTATTTGGGCAAGGAATTTGGGATTTTTCTTTTGTCCAGGGGATTTGGGATTTGGAGCTTCAAACATCGATTATCTCAAACAAATAGTCAAACAATGAGATTAGGTCAATGCGTAGCATATTATGGGGTCTTATCCAATGGCCTTTTGTGTGATGGCCACTTTTTAAAATTTATGGCATATCCATATGAGCTTCAATTATATGGATAATATAAGGTTAGTAACCATGGAGAACACTGCCGCACTTTTAAGTTTTATCAATATATGGGATTGAATAATCTTGTCAATCATTTTCTTGAGGAGATTTCAAGATTTATCGAGGCATAAGACAAATATATATGTGTGTAATTCCCCAATAATGCTCATGAGACATTCTGAAAGGCCCTGTCATTCTCACAAGCAACAAAGGCATGAAAACTGATGTTTCTTTCATTGTTTTCTCATATCATTAAGCCAATGGGCATACATATATCTTACTAATTTTGGGGTGGACTACCATCTATGATTTTTCATCTACGGAAAATAATTAGACAAGTGTACTATCCAAATTGATTCTATGGGCGTTGTCCAATAAACGAGAATGAGAAAAGTGTATTGTCCAGATTGATTCTATGGGTGTCGTCCAAAATTAATAATTAATAATTTCAAAATAATAAAAAATAGTTTAATTAACATGTGATAAGTACAGTTAGTGATAGTTGTAAAAATTAAAATTAATCTTCAACTATTCCATTATTAGATACAACTAGAGCTTAACTCCATTGATTATTATATACAACTATTAGCTTCACTCCAATGATTCTAGAACTATTAGCTCAACTTCAACTCTAATCAAATGTTATATTGGATAACTATTAGCTTAAATACCAGATACAAGTATTAGATTAACTTCAACTCTATTCACTTAAGGCTTAGTCCAACTGCATTTGGCATCTAGGAGTATAGCTAATGTTTAGTCATGTAAGAGTCGAACTCCTAATAAAATTGTTCGAACTCCTAATAAACTCCTCCAAACTCCTAATAAACTCTTGCATCTTGTTACGTCGATAGGCATATATATATCTTAGAATTTGGGGGTGGACTACCATCTATGTTTTTTCATCTATAGACCAGAATGATAAATGTGTACTATCCAAATTAATTATATGAGCATCGTCCAAAATTCATAATTAACAATTAAAAAAATAGCTTAGTTAACATCTATTAAGTACAATTCATGATAGTTGGAAAAGTTAAACTTCGACTTCAACAATCCCATTATTAGACACGACTATTTGATTATTAGATACAACTATGAGCTTGAGTCCATTGATGATACAATTATTACCTTAGCTTCAACTCAAATCATGAATTTTATTTGAACTACAATTGCCCATATATTAACTTTTAAATTAACTATTAGATAATACTACTAGCTCAACTCCAATGATTCTACAACTATAAGCTTAACTTCAATTTTAATCAGGGTTATATTGGATAACTATTAGCTTAACTCCAATGATTCTACAACTATTAGCTTAACTTTAGCTCTAATCGGAGCTATATTGAATAATTATTAGATTACCAACTAGGTTAATTCCAATAATTATACAACTATTAAATTCAATTTAAATGAATGTGGTAATTAAAATGTGGTAATAAAAAACTATTAGATGAACATGTAGTTGTAATGCAATGACTTCATCTCTTAGCCTGAGAAGTTGACCTTCATTGCAATGAAACTGTGCACCTCCCAATAATATTTCCATTTGATATGGTAGCAACATGAGGACAAACATCTAGATAATTTGTTTCAAGGGTGATATGATCAATGCAATCTATAAATATGAATAAGCATTGATGTATTTGTAACTTCAGAAGATATTCTAATGTATATTATCATTGTATGTTGGTGTAGTCCCATTGGGGATGTGTGTTACCCGTTTACGGGATGTCTAAATTATGTCTATACCTTGAGGTACAACCTCCATTGTAAGTCGGGGAAATAGTCCCCAGTGTAACATTATGTAAAATGTAATTGTAGTCTCTCTAGGAGAAGTGGGCCCCATGTGAGATGACATGTAGGATCGAGTCTTATATTTGGTCAGTGACTTGAAAGGGTATAAATAGGGAGGTGCTCTCCCTCATTTATACACACCTCTCACACTCTCAAGGGCGCATGAGAGAAAGAGACAGTCAGAGGAGGAGAGATAGATATCTTTTGAATACTTATTATTACTGCTTTTGATAATCTTACTATTCTGAAGAAGTTTGTGGGGTTTTCTCCTTTATGGTTCCCCAATGAAAATATTTGTGTCTCGTGTCTCTTTTATATCTTGTGCATATTGATGTACTTGTTACTATTTTAGATAAAGATCCTAGATAATCTAATCATATCTTAAGCAAAACTAACATGGTATCAGAGCCTCTTTCAAAGAAGGAAATTTGTAGCTGCGGGAACTAGGGATTCCTAGTTGAAGGTGTTTTCTTGGTGAAGCTTGTAGGTTGCTCATGCATAATCAATCCTGTAGGTTATCCTTGGATAAGTCACGACAAATCTCGTAGGTTATCCTTGGATGTAATTAGTCCTTATGTGTTCTATGCTAGAAATAACCGATGCATGATATCTCACATGGGAAATTAGATGGGTTATATGAATGTAAATACCGAGCCCTGGCGTGGTACGCAGGTTATTCATATTTAATATGTATTGTGGATTGTCTGAGTGTAAATAATGAGCCCTGGTGTGGTACGTAGGTTATTTGGATGTAATGTGTCGCGTGGGTTGTCTGAGTTTAAATACTGAGCCCTGACATCGTACTCAGATTACTCAGACGTAATATGTCTCAAAGGTTATCTGAACAAAAAAGATCCTGGACACAGGTTGTTCAGATGTAATTCCTTGAGGTTGACCAATAGAACGTAAAAAATTCCTAGTGTAGCAAGTTGTTGGGTCGTAATTAGTCCTACCATATATATGAGATATATGAAGTTCCCATGTTTAGATGACAAGGCCATGAAGCAAAAAAGGTGCAACTATGTGTTGCTACTGATAGAACGTGGGTTGACCATGCAAATACCTAATACACTGAGTTGTGTTTCTTAAAGGTTCTCACATAGTGGTAGATGTAGGACTCCCTTGGTGACATCCTAACATGTTCCTATGTTGATAGAAAGAAGGTGGTCTACATCTGAGCTATGATATGTGTGCTTTGTTTTTTTTTGTGCAAGAAAAAAGAGATGATCTAGATCCAATGAGATGATAGTAGGAAACATATGTTATTGCAGTGGCAATGTAGAGAAGGTCTTGGACTGTACTTACACAATATGATGAGATGAAGGTAGAAGACACAGGATATTGCCATGGCAATGTGAAGAAGATCCTAGACAGATTCTATGTGAAGGCTTGCTCGAGATGTGATGAATACTTAGAAGAGGTCTAGGCCTACATCCAACATGAAAAAGGGCTAGCACTATAGAAACTTTTGATGACAGATAGTATGGGATGATGATCAAATTATAACAAGATGATGGCAGTAGCTATGATGAAGACTATGTGACTCTGTGATGATGACGATGCGATGAAGACCTGACCAGGTGTGTTGATGACTATGTAGACAAAGAATACATTCCTAGTTAAGACGGAGTGTTGATACATTTGTAACTTCGAAATATATTCTGATGTATATTATCATTGTATGTTGTTGTACCCCCATTGGGGATGTGTTTTACCCCTTTACGAGATGTCTAAATTGTGTCTAGACCTTGAGGTACAACCTCTATTGTAAGTTAGGGAAATAGTCACCAGTGTAACATCATGTAATATGTAATTGTAGTCTCTCTAGGATAAGTGGGCCCCATGTGAGATGACATGTAGGCTCGAGTCTTATATTTGGTCAATGACGTGAAAGGGTATAAATAGGGAGGCGCTCTCCCTCATTTATACACACCTCTTACACTCTCAAGGGTGCATGAGAGAAAGAGACAGTCAAAAGAGGAGAGATAGATAGTTGTTGAATACTTCTTATTACTGCTTTTGATCATCTTACTATTCTGAAGAAGTTTGCAAAGTTTTCTCCCTTATGGTTTCCCCTATGAAAATCTTTGTGGCTCGTGTATCTTTTATATCTTATGCATCTTGTTGTACTTTTTATTCTTTCAAATAAAGATCCTAGATAATCTAATCAGATCTTAAGAAAAAATAACAATAAGAATGGGTGAGGGCTCTCAAAAAAAAATATTTTGATGAGTAAGTTGGATAGTTAGTAGAAAACAGTCAATCATAGTGAGGAACTTTCAAAGTTAATTGGTATTCAATCTTTTATATCTGTACATAATAAGGGTGAAATCGTGAATCTAGGTGTCTATTTTGGGGGTTTACTAAGAAAAGAAGTGTTGTTTTTGCAAGCTTGTCAACTTTGAGCAAAGAAAAATTAGATTTGTATTTAGAATTTCATTTTGTACTAAAAAAAAAGTTGTAGAGAATTGTGTTAGCTTTCTATCAATTATTTTTTAGAATTTTTTTATTGGCATTTGATATGTCATTTTTACAAGTATTTGATAGTATGTTATTAAATAATGAAATTATGATAAATAGTCATGTTTTTAGACACTAGTTAATTCATTATTCAACTATTTTTCATTAAAAACAAGATATGTTATGATGATCTAGACAGATTGTACTAACATCTGTTTATAAGTTTGTATCCAACAGCTGCATGCAATAATTATTAGAATTTTTTGAAGTGGACCAATCTGAAAAACTAGCATAAAACTGACATGTTTAGTTTGACACGTCATCTTCCCTAATTTCCAATTCAAAACAAACAAAAACTAAAAGTACTTTTTTGAAGACAACACATCAATTTTGAGGACCATGTTTTTTCAAAAAAAAATTATCATGTCTTTAAGAAGTTATTGAATTTTCATTTCAATGAATTCTATTAAATTTTGAAGCAATCGAGACACATTCTAAGAAATATAATAAATAAAATTAATGGATCACACCAAATTCAAAACAATTCACATCTATAGAAAGTAGATTGAATTATGCAACTAATGGTATTATTTGTGAAGTTAAATAGTAAGTATTTGATATGATCTAATCTCTCCGAAATTGGAAGAAGAATCAGAAATGAAATGCAATTCCATTTCTGAAAATATTTACAGGTTTTCAGCGGAACAAATATTTCGGCTGAAAGTTACTTTTAACGAAAACTGTTAATTTTAAAGTTAGAAAGTTAGTTTTTCTAACTTTAAAGTTAATGGTATCCGTTAAAAGTAACTTTCGGCCGAAAAAATTAGTTCTATGTTTTCGGCCAAAAACAAAAATTAATTCAGTCGAAATGTTACGAAATATAGATTTATTAAAATTATTTGCACGAAATAGACACCCATATTACATATTTCACCCATAATTATGATCTCTATTTAAAAGCTTTTGATCTTTTACCTAGGAGCATTCAGTTGATCTATTGCATGAGATCGTTCAATTGACCATAATACATAATGCATAATACTTGTGATCTGTTGCATGGGAGCGTTCAGTTGACCAGAGATTACACAACAACACATTAAAATTTTCTGTGTGCTCAATGATCTCAAATACATATGGCCTGAAATGAAGATATTTTCTACAATTTTGTAACGTAAAATTCAGGTCGTTCGTGATGTAACCAAATGCATTATGGAATGACGATAGTGGAAAAGTCGAACGTCACATTTGTTATCTTGTCGTTTAGGTTACTTTGTGTGTTTTATACCATCTCAAAAAGGTGACATGGACATGTTTGTCAAGGATATGCCTCATCCCAGGAAATCTAACACAGGACTCGACTATGAGAATTTCAATAATGTCAATGTATAAACTTTTATTAAGTTTACATGGAGGTTAACTTAGACGATGGAATAATAAGTTTTTTTTTTTTTTAAAGTAGGGAAATCGGTAACTCGTCGAAATTATCTAGGCCAGGCCTAGATTCAAAGCCGCCGGCTGCCACTATAAACCCCTAGATATATCCGACAACCCGCAAGCCAAGATATACCAGAAACTTGTGACTCAGCAAGGGTCGAGACGTCCCGGACTCCAATCCCAACAAGGGGCGGCAGCCTATCCAGGGGGCGTCTACCCTTTGAGCCTTATCACAGCAGGCCATGTCTCGATGGGATTTGATCCCTGGTGGGCTGGGTGAAAACCACCTTCCCCACCTTTCGGGATCCCAGGTCATTGACAATAAATATTTTAGAATAAAGTTTAACATTATCTCGTCATTATACCATTATAAAAACAAACATATTGGTGGCTATTTTTTATTCCTCATTCAATATAAAATAATTAAAAAGAAATACGTCTCTATGAGTCTGTACTTTTTTTATCTCTTTCACATACATAAGGCTCTATGTTGGATGACTATACTCATTTTTTAGCTCATTCCACATGAATACTTAAAAATTATTAAAAACAAATATTGAGATGTCTATGACTCGTCATTGTTTTTAAATTATAAAAAATGAATATAGATGTCTAATTGTAAAAAGGTTGTTTGATCAAATAAATATTATTTTTACATAAGTGTGAGTTTATATTTTAGAATTTTGAGGAATAGTAAAATGTATGTTATTACTAGATTGTAAGAGGATGATATAAGTGTATTATCTACGTAGTTCTAAATTCAAAATAAACAATTATAAAAACAATACAGAAAATAACTAGTAGTTTATTCATGGATAATTGAAAGTTAATGCATGGATAACAAGCAGTGCCAAGAAACTTGTTTAACTAGAAGAGGTAACTTGTTCAAGGCACTTCACTTGAAATACAACCTATTGAACTAGAATAAGTAACTTGTTAAGGTTTATATGTGATTCATCCATAGTTAATATATCACCTACGTGCAACAACCTCAATACAATGAAGGTTGCAATAGAAAACTACAATTAATAGAAATACTTAACAAGAGTCTATCACACTAGAACCTCATCAACCATTCTCAAGTATAGCACAACCAATGAAATTCAATCACATCCAATGTGACACAACCCTTAAAAAATGCGTACTACAACATAACCATTTCAAAATTGCCGTAATGCTACATAATCTCATCAATTTAATTCCCACTTTTTCAATTTGAATATTTTGATCATGAATTTATCCATTACCACGATTTATTCCTATTTATTGAAAGAGTTTACGATACAATCAAGGAGCTATTTATAGCATTCATTTATGGGAAATTATATATGACAATAACAAAACTATGGACAATTTCTATTTATAACTATTGTTCTATTTTAATAATTTGATCCAGAATGTATCAATTATGATCACAATATGTTCCTATGTGTTCAAATACTAAAGAGGATAATCCTTGAAGTATTTATATTATTCTTGTTAAAAAATGATTTCAATTCCAGGTATATGGAGCATTTTTCATAAAAATTACAAGTGCATGGGCATATTTTAATTACGCCAATAGGTGGTTAAATCTTAGAATTTTGGGATGGACTACCATCTAAGATTTTTCATCTATGTATGAGAATGAGACAAATGTACTGTTTAGATTGATTCTATGGGCATCGTTCAAAATTCTTAATTAACAATTTCAAAAAAATAAAAAATAGCTTAGTTAACATGTGATAAGTACAACTTGTGATAGTTGGAAAAATTAAACTTCAACTTTAACTTGGTAAGTAAAACTCCAATCTTGATGATACAACTTTAGCTTAACTTCAATTCCAATCACGAATTCTAATTGAACTGCAATCGCTAATATATTAATTTTTAAATGACCTATGAGATACAACTATTAGATTAACTCCAATGATTCTACAACTATTAGCTTAACTTCAACTCGAATCGCAATTATATTGGATAACTACTATATTAACTATTAGAGAATTATTAGATTAACTTAAATTTAGATGAACGTGGTAATAAAAAACTATTAGATGAACGATTAGTTGTACTCCAATGACTCGATCTCTTAGTTTGTGAAGTCAACCTTCATTGTAGTGAAACCATGCACTGCCGAATTCATTTTCCATTTGGTAGTGTAGCATCATGAGAACAATAAGTTAGGTAATGTGCTTCTAGTGTGATAGGTCAATGCAATCTATTGGCGTCATCCAAAATTCATAATTAATAATTTCCATTTTGACAGGACACATGTCTAGAAATCAAGACACGTGTGTCTGACACTCGTTGGAAAGTGTCCATATTTCAGGACACGAAAATTTCGGTGTCGAACACGTATTAAGGAAAGTGTCATGCTTGACACGTGGAATTGGAATACGAGACACGGGCCTTAATTGGAAGTGTCATGTTACTTATCCCATCATGTAATGTTGTTAATCATGTAATGTTGTTAATGTATTACAGGGTCATGTTTAAAGTATGTCATGATTCATAATACAGGGTCGTGTTTAAAGTATGTCATGATTTTTATTACAGGTTCATGTTTAAAGTATATCATGTTTCAAATTAAAAATGATTCCTATTACAGGGTCATGTTTAAAGTATGTCATGTTTCAAATTAAAAATGTGTGTTTTATAATCATCGAGTGCATTCTTCCAGTACATATTCAATTGTTTAGATTTGAGTGCATGTTTGCACCTGGATTAGTAGCATCTGAAATATGAATATATACGCGACCTGGAGACTTGTCATTAGGTAATGGATTACTGCTGATGTGTTAGATAGATGATAAATTTCGTACTTCTTAATTATTTTTTTAAATTTTCAGGCTTAGAACGAAATGTGAGAGAGAAAAAATAACGCTATCATCTGCTGCTGAGACAACAATTGAGATCGATTCTGCAGAAGTAGAAATCAAATTCTATGACACCATAACTAGATCTCACTTCGAGAGACTCGATAACAATCTGTTCAGGAGGATCATGGACATTGTAGAAAAATGCATGCGGGATTCCAAGACGAAAAAGAGCCAAATAGATGATGTGGTCTTGGTCGGGGGTTCGACTCGCATCCCTAAAGTGCAGCAATTGCTCCAAGATTTCTTCAATGGTAAAGAGTTGTGTAAGAGCATTGACCTGGACGAAGCCGTGGCATATGGCGCAGCTGTTACACAGAAAGGAAATAGGAGGGAGTGTCTAGCCGTCTCAAAAAATCAAAAATCAAAAAAACGTTACACAGAAAGGAAATAGGAGGAAATATAGTGAAGTAATGTAGATGCAAAGGAACACCTAAAATATGTACTTTTGTTTTTGTGTTTTAGGGGTGGTTAAATCAAAGTGTAATGCTCCATTTTGACTTTACCATTTGAAATACTAGTGTATGTGTGTATTTTTTTATTATTGCGGAACGTTGTGATTATGTTGATATTTTGAAGTTATAGATTTACTAGTTTGCAGAAGATATATCAAACTGATATGTATAGATATATGTGTATGATGTTAATATTATGAATGATGATCAAATTTGAATTATGTTTCTAACATGCAAAGTTAAAACATATGTGTACATGGATATCAATTTAAAGTTATGTCTTGAATGAATGATTATGATGCTAGATGCATGGTACAAAGTGATTACAATATTGTTAGTATCAATGAAATATGTATACATGTCAATGATTGCACAATATTGCACAACGTTTTGAAGTGAGACTAACTGAAGCCAAGTCCTACAAAATGGAGGTACATCGATGGTATGAATTTTAAAAGAGATATGATATGAGAAAGAATCGTTATTGTTATGCATGATTATTTATTGTTATGTATGATTATTGTTATTATCATGATGTGTGGGATTGTATGGGGTTTTAGGAAACTCAATTTCCCAAATTGGTTATTCGATGACAAAACCTGAGTACAACAGTTGCAGTCACTATGTCAATATAAACATCGTCCCTTGTTCCATAAGGGGGATGGAGGCATTACCCACTCTTTATCCTCGAAACCCAGAGTCACATGAGGGTTGTGCTAGGACACACCCCCAAGGTGTGTGATGATGATTAGTGGGTTAATATTGGGGAAGCTTGGTCGATGGAGTCGACACTTCCGCTTACGGGTTCTAACGGGAATGTAGTTGACACTCCAGTGTAGTCAAGCAGAGGAAGGATAGGATGTGGAAATTAGTTGTGAATTAGATATGAGGAAGTATGAGAATAGGATGTTGTGGAAATTTTAGAAGGAAACATAATTCATTGTTGAAGTCTTTTCTTGATTCTTATGTTGTATCTCAGTATACTATGGTTGTTTCATAGGTCAGTATGATCTAAGTTAATGGAAATGAATAGCCATTGCAAATTCATGTTTAGGTATGCTTCGACAGATAGTAGCTTGCGTGATTATGTGTGATGTGTGATTGAGTACTATTAGTGTAACTACACGATGTATATAAGCACTAGCTACACTTACATAGATCGTCTACATATGTTGTATGAATGATCTATTATACCATTAAAATTTGGGGTTGATGTTTTGAAGTTTTGACTAGTTACATTATAATATTATTACTTATTAAGTTATAAATTGAAACAATTGTGTCAAATTATTAATGAAATGTTAGTTAAGATTAAGGTTAATTATTAATTATGGCCATCACTAAATAAATGTTAATTAGTGATTCAATTGACTATTATTAACTTGGTTAGTAAATATTAAATAGGTTTTAATTGTAACGAAGGTGTGATTGTTCATTGTTGGGTGTAATCGTTAAATAAATGATAAGTGGATTTTAGAAGCATATTAATTAGTTAAATAATTAAAATTACTAATTAAGTTTAACTATAATAAAATAATTGATGTCAAAATTAATGTAGTATCTAATATTAACAATAGATTGTTATGTGAGTATTTATGTGAATTAGGTTGCTAAATGTCGTTTAATTCTTATTTTTGTCGGTTTATTAAACAATATTTATATCATAACCTATGTGAAATATATTGTTGAAGAATAGCTTGATGCGTTATGAATGGAGTGTGAGTTAAACTCTAGACCATTTGCACCATTTTTTCAGCAAAAATTATGACCAAAATCCGGTAAGAATTGTTGAAATTGTAGTTTCAGTTTGTTGAAATTGTATAATCAGAGTGCCCCACTCATTGTCTAGGGCGTTGAATCCATTTTTGCAACCAAAATTGAAATTTCAGCAACCAAAATCATAATTTCAGCAAAAATTCCCTTCCCGGATTTCGACAAATTTCATCGACAAAGGTGCAAATGGTCTATAGTTTAGCTCACTCTGTTATGAATTATCAAATTTATTGTATTATTAAATAATAAATATGTCAAATTAATGTTTCCAAGTACAGTAATATTAAGAAGTTTGTGATGTTTACATTATTATTAAATTTGTTATATGGAACTTTACTACAAATTAATAATTAGGTTAGTTAATAATTAATAATTATCTTAATTTTTAATTAATAATAGGTAATATAATAAAATCTTATTGAGAATATATTATTAAGGAATATCATGTTTGAATTTATGTCGAATAAGGTGGTGAACTTTATTCTACAATGAAGTGATTAATATGGTAAGTGACCCAAATAACAAGGAATTAAATAAATGTTATTTAATGTTGATAAGCCACATTTGACTGGTACCATGGTTATTAAATAAGTTTTTTTTTGTGGTGAAATAAATGCAAATATTCAAAACTGAATAACTCTGACAAGGGAGTTCAAACATTTAATAAAGAGATAAGGTAGTAAAAACTCGAGGGGAGAGTCGGCAAGGGAGGAGATAAAAGGAAAATTTAGTAGAGGAAGCTAAAACTTTCAAAGAAGGGAAATCATTCATAATTGATTGGGTTGGTTATACAAAGGTTTTGGGCTAGGGGTTCCAAGAACATAGTTCTTGGAGCTAGGAAGTTGGCGATATTTTTCAACTATGTTCTCGGAGCTAGGAAGTTGGTGAGACTTTCATAGTTGGTAGGGTGGCAAACTGATTTGGTAGGTTGAGTTTTAAGGATCTGCAACTAATCTATAGTGGTGTTTTCTAGTTGCAGGAGCTTGTAAGGACAAATCCAAGCTAGGACAACCTACTAATCACAGATATTCTTACTTAATGCTTTAGATTTTATATTTTGAAAGAAAATTTGCATGAATGCGCTTCAAAGAATATGTTGTTAATTGATTTATATTTGAAACTTAATTTTTTTACATGTAAAAATCAACAAAACTCTATTTGTTTTATACCTGCACAGAATTTTTACATGAACAAATTTGTTTTAAAAAGAAAAAAAAACAAGCTATCAAATCAAATTAGAACTCATTTATAACAAAAATTTCAAGGTTGGATTCTAATTAGTTAAACTAAGGACATAGTTAGGTCCTTACAAAAAATTTTATGAAGTATTGTTAGTTGTTTGAGTGATCCAATGGTAGTTCAATCAAATTTTTTATGAAGTTTGATCTTAGCATCTTTTGTTGGTAGATTCCAACTATTCAAAATAGATTGCAAGTTCATATATAAATGTTGTACAATTTAAATATAATAAGAAACATGAAAGATAATTCAATGCACAATTTAAAGCTAATAAGTAACATGAAAGACAATGCTATACAAAACTTCAATATGGGAGAGTGGGTCAGTACAATCATTATGGGAAGTGTAAGCTTAGATAATGTAATACAAGTATTCAATATGGGAGATTCAGTCAAGTACAATCATTATGGGAAGTGTAAGCTTACTAAATTCCTCATGCCATAGAATAATTTTGTTAGAGAACATATTGGGAGAAGCGTAAGCTTAATTAATTCTTCATGTCAGAGAACAATATTGTTAGACACAATTCCCTCACTTTCTCTCTAATTGGATAACCACTACATGGCTACTATCTTTCTCATGTTCATGCACTATGTGACGACTTAGGTTTTATTTTCTATTACTAACAATCAACCAATATTTGTATTTGGTAAAGAGATGCAGAAAATAAGTGAAAAATGTGATTATTAGTTGTGCAGGGTGGTGCTCTAGATTATGAGCTTAAAAACAATCTTATTTCTCAAGGGAGCCTTATGTGAAAGTTAGGGAAAGATAACTATAACAAATGATGATGTTACTGTAAATTAAGTTTAAATATATGCAAACACTTTTCCCTCACTTTCTATCTAATTGAACACCCACTCCTCAGATACTATATTTCTCATGTTCATGCACTATGTGACGACTTAGATTTTATTCTCTCTTACTAACAATCAACCAATATTTGTATTTGGTAAAGAGATGCAGGAAATAATTGTAAACTGTGATTATTTGTTGTGCAGGGTGGTGCTCTAGGATATGAGATTAAAAAACAAACCTTATCCCTCATGGGAGCCTTATGTGAAATTTAGGGAAATATCACTATAACAAATGATGATGTTATTGTAAATTAAGTTTAAATATGATGATGTCATTTTCAATTTCTGGTAGAGAAAACGGTCAATACGGGTTTCGTTTTGCAAGGCGCCCTGAGATCAAAAGTTATTTCTCCCGAGAGGAGACATCTAAATACAACCATGCTAAGGGTTAGTGCGGCCCAGGCTAGGTGCGATCCCTGGGTGATTTTGACGGCTTAGATTCCCTTGGGTTGTAGTTTCTCAGACCAAACGCTGGGCCAGCAATTCAAAGGGAATTGCAACAAAAAAATAAGTTTAAATATGATGATGTTATTCCAATATTAAGTTTTCCTAGCTTAAGTCCTAGATTCAGTAGCATTTAATACATTTTTCATAATAAAAACATAAACAGGATCAATAAAAGAAACACAATCGCAAGGTACACAACAATTTATCCTAGGAAAACCCTAAAGGAAAAAACCCAACAAAACTTCTTCAATATAGATTACCAGTATGCAATGACCAAAGGACAAGGTCTCATAGATAGAGAGACCAAACCCCAAACATAATAGCCAAAACACTAAAGACAATAGTGCTCCTCCTTCTCTATCCCTCATTTCTCTCCCTTGCACAACACATGTGTGTGTGAGTGCATACAAATGAGGGAGGGAGCCTCCCTATTTATACCGATCTTCCCAACTGACATTTTCCCAAACTAGGTTGACTTGTCTAACCAGCAGGGCCGACCTAGGAAATCCCACAATAATAATTATATTATTCTTTTTAGGGTGCTGTTGACCCAACTTACAATGGAGGGTTTACCTCATGACTTTTACATGAACTTTTACATCAGTGACAACTCCCGAAGGAGGAATAATAATAATGTGAAGTACAAGTAGAATATTCTTTGAAGTTGCATTATTTAAACACTCCCCCTTAACAATAAGGGTATTCTACTGAAAACAACAACAACTGATGTGGATCGACACAACATCATCGGAAGGAGAGAGAGGAGGCGTCATCAACATCATCTTTTGGAAAATTTTCTAGTACATATATACATCATCAGAATTTTTGAACAACATCATAATCTTCAACACGGAGCTGGAGTGTCAACATATTCAGCAAAGAGATGAAGTATCATCATCAACATCTTCAGTACATAACTGAAGCATCATCATCTGCAGTATAGAACTGGACATCATCATCTGCAGGAACATTATTAGCATCATGGATTCGGAGTATCATCATCTGCAGCATGGAGCTAGAGCATCATCTGCAGCATGGAGCTCGAGTATCATCATCACCTACTGAAACATCATCATATGCATCCTGGAACTGAATCATCATATACAACATGGGACTGGGGCATTATCATCTGCATAAAAACTGATACATCACTAGCATCGACAACAAAATTTTGGCTCATCAGCATAATGCTGGAATAACAACAACAATGAGAACATGAAGTTGGCTCATCAGTATAAATCTGGAATAAAAATGACAACACAAGGTTGGCTCATTAGCATAAAGTTGTAATAACAAGAACAAAATGTGACATCATCATCAATAGCTCAAGGTTGGAGTAACATCATCTATGGTAGGTATAACAACAACCAACATGATCCTTCCTTTTTGAATTATGGGATCATGGAAAACACATATGTGGTACTCAGACAATCCTTCCTTTTTGAATTACAGGATCAATTCTTTGTGGAGCTACCAATACTAAGCACAACTATCACATACATAAATGGGATGATATTTCCTTTCGGAATTATGGGATCAAGTCCATCACTAACATCCTGCACAATCCTTCCTTTCAAAATTACAGGATCAAGTCCACCACTGACATCCTGTACAATCCTTCCTTTCGGAAGTATGGGATCAAATCCATTACTCATCAATATTTAAGATGATCCTTCCTTTAAGAATTACGGGATCAAGTCTAAGGATGATTAGTCCTTCCACATAAACATTTAAGATGATCATTCCTTTCGCAATTACAGGATAGATTCTAAAGATGATTAGTTCTTCCACATCAACATTTAAGACGATCCTTCCTTTCATAATTACAGGATCAAGTGTAAGGATGATTAGTCCTTCCACATCAACATTTAAGATGATTTTTTCTTTTGGAATTATGGGATCAATTCTAAGGATGATTACTCCTAACATAAACATCTTGGATGATCTTTCCTTTCGGAATTACAGGATCAAGTCCATCAAGATCAACATTTAAGATGACCCTTCTTTTCAGAATTACGGGATCAAGTCTAAAGATGATCAATTCCAACATCAACATTTTAGATGACCCTTCCTTTCAGAATTACAAGATCAAGTCCATCAAGATCAACATTTAAGATGATCCTTCCTTTTAGAATTATAGGATCAATTCTAAGGATGATCAATCCCAACTGAGCTACCTGATGTGGTCAGGATTCCATAGTATCAATACTACTCCCCATTTCGAGGGAAGTCCTTACGAACAACACCAAACTTGTCTAAGAAGTGTTCAAACTTCACATGAGACAGAGGTTTAGTCAACACATCTGCAAGCTTCTCATCTATGCTCACGTATTGGATCTTTATAGATCCCTTTTGCATAATGTCACAAATGTAGAAGTACTAGATTTCGATGTTCTTCATCTTATCATGGAACACAGGGTTCTTTTTCATCTTCATGTAGATTTGGTTATCACATAGAATCACGGTAGCATCCATCTCCAAGTCGAATAGATTTGATAACAACTTCCGAAGCCATATGGCTTCACAACTAGTAGAACAAGCTGTAATATATTCCACTTCTACAATGGTAAGAGAAACACTGGACTACTTCCTACTTATCCATGAGATCATGGTTGACCCCAGATTGAAACATCCTCCTAAAGTGCTCTTTCTATCTGAGACACTTCCTGCCCATTCTGAATCTGTATAACGATACAGTCTGAAGTCATGATCTCTTATATAACTGATACCATAGTCTATCGTACCTTTTAGGTATTGTTATCGTGAATATGGTAGTTGACCCTTAGAGTAATCCTATACATGATGGCATAGGGGACATGAAACTAAAGTCCCCTACTATGAAAACCCTTACCCCCAAAAAATGGATGGTTGTCACACCAGTTAGTATTTCCTTTGCTTTATGCAACTAAAGAAGCCCAAGTGACAATGGGGGAGACCCATACCTATCCTAAAGGGATGAACCTAAATCAAGTCATCAGATCAAACCCTAGCGGAGAATATGTAAGGTGAATGCTTGAAACCCTATATTTAAGGGATAAGCCACAAATTAAGGAGTAATTGAGTAGAGGTGGTTAAATATGTTGGTAATGTTACTCGAGTAAGATAACATAGTGAATTATGGAAATTGGGATTGAATATAGGATCAATTTGTTGGTTGAAATGATCAAACCTGGGACCCTGGGGGATTTAAGCAGACATATGATAAATTCCCAGGATGAAGTTGATATGGAGAATTAAGGATTTTCATGCACTAACTTGGATGAATATTCAGAAATAAGAGAAAATCCAAATAAAACCGGAAGAAAACACACAGAGGACTAGTTGTCAAACTAAGAGGGGCGCTTTCTCCTCTAGGGATTAGTTCCTGGAGATGGGAAAATGGAGTTTAAATATTACTCCTAGAAGGGAGAGGAATTTTCTAGGGATTCCTGACAAAACCTAGATCACCAAATTTGTAGATTCCCAGTGCAAATCAATCCCGTAATTTTTCCTACTTCCTAATGAGGGGTTTTCAGTAAAAAATGGTGATGGGAAATGCATGAAAAATAAAAGGTCAGAGAACTCACCTAAGAGATGTACCTGAATCATGTTGATAATCTCCTGGAAGATGAATATTTTTTTCTTTTCGATCAAATGAGATTTTGGAGCAAGATCGTATTGAATTGTTGCTTCAGTCATTGAGCCTAACACTCCCTTCAACCTGCCACGCCAAAGAAATCAATTAGAAAGACAAACAAATGGGATTTTCAATGTAAAGAAAGTATAGGAAATGATAAATCATAAAGAAGTAGTCACTCTGATTTGAATAATTATTCGCTCACACAATGAATTCACCAAAAGACTTGGTAAATCAGATTAGCCATAAGGCAAGTATATATTAATGATAAGACGAGAGATGATATGTTACAAATGGTGGCCCTGCCTTAAATATGACTTGGGCATTTAATGTTGAGGAGACGCCTCATTTCATAACCTAACTTAGTTAACCTAATTATTAATTATTTAATTATTATCTTATTTTATGTCCGTTACATTGCCACTCTCTTAGAAAGGCTTTGTCCTCAAAGCCTTATAATGTTGTCACGTCATTCTTTGTGATGCCATGGCTGATGACACATGTTGATATGAACTGCTAAGTATAGAGCATAAATTTTGATATGTGGATGGGTCAATCCATCCTAAATTGATTTGTTGTTGACCATTGGGATTCCCTACTGATCTGTTGTCAAGAGCTTTGATCATATTAGTATCATTATCTTTCGACATTTCCCACTTTTTAGAATTTCGATTTTTATGGTTGTGGTGTCGATAGGAAATTTTCACAATGTCATTTTATTTTACGAGTGTCATCTTTTGAGCATTGATGTGAGTTGGAATTTGTATTTTCATTCCTTGAGGTTTTAAGGTTTCATTCTATATCTTTTCCAACTTGTTTTCCAACTGCACATAATCATTTTGAAACTTCTTAATCACTTCTACTTGCACTTTTGTGTCATCTTCAGACTTCTTAAGTTGTTCCTTAAGATATTTGTTATGAATTTTGATGCAACTATTTTCTTTCTGCTTGTCTAGAAGTTTCCCTTCAATGTCTTTCGTAGATTGTTCTGTCTTCCGACTATTTTTCAACTTGTTAATTTTCATGACTAGTGTTTTGTTATGATTCCTTAATCTGAAAATTTCTTCGGAATTGTTGGATAGTGTTTTATTAATTTTTGCGATCTCGGACTTATGAGTCTTTTTAGAGTCATGATTTTGTTGTTGAAGAACTTTTATTTGTTGTCGATACTGGTTGATCACTGATTCTTGATTTTCTAATTTATGTCGTATATGTGTTAGTTCTTCATCCTTGTCACTAATGATTTTGTTCAATCATTTTATTTCCGCTTCATAATCATTTATTTCTTTATTTATGTCTTTATTTTTCAGTCTCTGATTAAAAAAAAATTCGTCTTTTAATTTCTCAATTTGGACAGACAATTTTTCTATATGATTTTTCTGGTCGGAAATTTTTTGTTCCTTGAGCTCTTTTTGCATCTCATGTATTTTAATTATTACTTCCGAGTTCGTATTTGTGTCTCGTAATTCTTCATTGTCTCTTTGATAACGCTTTAACTTAGCTTCTAATTCCTCTATTTGTAGTCGCAAACCAGATTCCATGATCTCTAACTTTTTTAATGATAGATGGTTGTCGATTTCTTAATGAGTCTTCCTTGGATTTTGTTTCTTTGACGATATAAAGTCTTGACTTCTTGTCTTGTTTTCTTTCGCGTCTTCAATGATAGAAGATCTTCCTTCTCTTTTTTTGATACTGTCCTTTTTTTAATAATAAATATTAATTATTTAATTAATATTATTATTGTTTTTTATATAAACTATATAATATTTGTATATAGTTTTTTTAAATGTTTTTAAAAATAAATATTATAATATAATAATAATAATTTATTATATATAATGTTTGACTTTTATTAAAACTTGTTTTTTGTTTTGTTTTGCTTTGCTCTTGTAATTTAATAATTGTACTTAGTACAATTATTAAGTAATTATAATAATAATAATATTTTTCTTTTTCTTTCTTTGAAGGTTGATAAATACTTCTTGTAGATTGGGTGGTTGGGAGGAATGATTGTTACCTTCCCCACCTAAGTTCAAATCTTACTTGCTTCTTAGTAGCAATTATTATGTACTTTTAGATTTTTTGTTTCCCTTAAGTTTTGTAAAATTCTAGTAGATTGGGTGGTCGGGAGGAATGAGTGTTACCTTCCCCACCTAAGTTCAAATCTCACTTGCTTTTAGTAGTATTTATTATACACTTTTATATTCAAACCCAAACCCACTTTAAGAAACCAGGTGTGGTTTCACTTTTACCCTCTCTATTTTTTTCCTTTTACTTTTATCTTTTCTTTTTTAACCTTTTTTTTCTTTCCCTTTTTTTGTTTTTCCTCATTATTTTAGTTTTTTTGTTTTTACTTTTTTTTCACTTTTTTTTTATTCTCTTTCCTTTTTAATTTTTCTTTTTTCTTTCTTTTATTTATTTTTTACTTGCTCAAAGACAATAAATTTAGGGACTCCCTAGGATTATGATTAAAAAATAGGATATGGCCAAGGGCCTAGATCACAAACTAGATCTTATACCAAATGAGCCGACTAATTATTTGCTCACACAATGAATTCACAAAAAGACTTGGTAAATCAGATAAGCCATAAGGCAAGTATATATTAATGATAAGATAAGAGATGATATGTTACAAATGGTGGCCCTGCCTTAAATATGGTTTGGACATTTAATGTTGAGGAGACGCCTCATTTCATAACCTAACTTAGTTAACCTAATTATTAATTATTTAATCTTTATCTTATTTTATGTTTGTTACACACTCCCTGATAACCAAAACCCAAGATCCAACACAAAATGAGTCTCCCCACCAATGCGCCTTCCTCAAGTGCGCCTCCTTCAACCAGCGAATGGACACATACAAGAAACTATACAAAATATATGTTGAATTTATCTCAGTGCAGAAGAATCACAGTTCCAATCATCATCTCATTCATTTATCAAACATGAGACAAGAGTGTAATCCCAGAAAGATCTCTTTATTCAATATTCCAGTGCTAGAGCTCATGGTTTCCAATGGGGGGGTCACCTCTCTTAAATAACTTGAGAGTGTGTTCACATTTTACCTAAATACCATCCAATAGTTAAGATTAAGACATCATCAACAATGGATACAATCAATACAAGGATCAATACATGGATCAATATGACCACCTCAAAGGGGGCACACTTTTGCTCAAGAACGCCTCCCTAAGGTGGAAATCATAACATAACCTAAGATACAACATGCTACTACATCAGAGGGCTTCACTAAGGGATTAATTCACCCTATGCACCATTACAACCTCAAAACATAAGATATAACCATATAATACATCAATTGGCCAATTGAGGGGCACCCCTTGGGGGACGTCTTCACTCGCTAAGCCAAACAAAATAATCGCAAACCCAATGCTGACCAAAAATGATGAAGAAATTTTCAGGGAGCCAAAATACATCATTTGAGAAGTTTCCCTGCCATTTCCTTGAGCCAACAAGACAAATCGATTTTTTCAATGAATTTCCTAGTTCATTTATGGTGGTGTTATCACTAAAATATGCATCTTGACTGCATAAGGAGCATGGCTAGTGAATATTTAAATTTGGTTTAATGGATAACTGAGTTGATAAAGTGATGGAGGTATAACAATATAGATGTCATGGTAGGTTTAAAGATCAAACATCAGGAAATGTATTGTTCTAAAATACAGTAATAGGAAAGACTACAAGAATGAATTTATGAAGAGTGAATCTGGTTCTGCAGTAGGAAATTTAAAGGTAATTGCACATCATTATAAGAATCTTGTAATGGATTATCAATACCACACACAAGATAAAATCATAACTAGATACTATTCATGTATAAAAGCAAAACAGGCTCATGATCATAATCATTTCAAAGCAGTCATTTCATATTAAGATATACAAAATGCATACAACAGTCTAACTTCCAATACATCCTCATCCCTCTCAACTGGAAATCTCCCCCCTTTACATTCCAAACTCATGAAATATATAGAAATTACATGATATAAGTCATTAAAAATTTCTTGGAAGCAAAGTCTATCTAAAAATAAAAAGCCTTGAATAATTTGTAAGAATTCTAGATCTGCTAGATCTTCAAAATATTGAATTAATCCTTGATTTGGTGGAATTTTAACATGATCTCCATCTCTTAATGCTGGATATAAAATGCTCTACCACCTATCTCCTAAAAAACAAAACTCTATCTAGGAATCAATGATCGATGGCTCAACTAATTACTAAAGATCAGGAAACGATCTTTGACATGATGATTTTTCTCCTTGAAATCTTGAAGTGATGTTGATCACTGTACATTTGTCGAGCTCAAGAATCTATAATTTTCACGCATTCACTAAATTCCACATAGTTTCCAAATCCATATGTAAATCCCAAATCTCGGTTCATATAAGAACATATCACACTTGCATCTTCTCTTGGAGCTCATTAAATTCCTATGACATTCATGCATCTGGCTGATGAATTCGTTGGACTCGTGAAACTATGTGACTAATTCACAATATCTCACAGTGTTCTGTTGAATTTGTATTGGGATTTTCCCCATGATTCTCATCATCAGTATAAGTTTCTGAATGAAGCCAATCCCACGCATAACCATTTAGATCATGTCCTTTCCTCTAGTCCTCATAGCTCTCAGAGTCAGAATCCTTTTTAAAGAATGGTATCTTCCTAAGCAAGAAGATAACCTACCAGACAACAACAGAGAACTCATGAAGAAATAGAATAATATCTAATTCCAGGCGCCTAATGCGTCCTACACCAGCAGTGTAAATGGAAATGCAGTTTATGGAAAAATTCACCACTGTTGTGTGAAATTAGATGAACAATGAGTCCCTCCATGGAGATCCACGAGATCATTGTACTGTTCATTCTCACAAAATTCAATTTGTTTATTGATTCACAACTCAAATCATTTCTTCTTCATTTGATTGTTTGTCATCTTTGAACCACCCTCATCATTACAAAACAAAACCCATGCTCAAGATCATTCTATTATCAGAGAGCTCAAATGCTACACTACTTCAATACCCAACCAAAAGCTTTGCATAATAGAAAGTAGAGCTGAAACCCTAAAAATATATGAAACATGTTGTGTTTATGTGTAGGGAAGACTAACAACCATTGAAAAATGTATTTTCCAGCTCTAATAAAGTTAATGTAGTATAAATGATAGGTATTTTCCACCATTATGTTCTCATATTCATGAATCACTAAAACTTCCAGGTATCTGTCATTGATATGTTGCCTCAAAAATCATGCATACTTTGACGTTGGCATTTACTTTTTGAAGGAGCAAACTTCATTGGCATCCACAAAACTTTAAATTAAGACAGTGAACTCGGGCTTGGGAGCCTTTTGCACATTGTAAGTTAACACATGGTGCATGCCTTTGACTCATTGGATTTCCTCTGTTCTTCATGTTGGTACTCCATAATACCGTTAGTTTGAATATAGCTTGGCGTTGAATGATATTTCCTTTGGATAAGGACAAAACACTTTTTACATATCAAAATTTTTAGACATATAACCAAAGATTCTAAAAATGGATTTACGTGAAGTTTGGAATAGGACAAAACCCATTTTTAATTATAACCAAATCATAACAAAAGAAAATATAAATATTATATTATTTTAAAACTATAAAATAACTTTTAAAATAATATATATTTTTATATTTATTTTTAGAGTATTTTATTTGATTATAAGACTCGGTATATATGAGACTATCATGAGAGATTTTATCTTGACACTAATTTGAATGAAAATAATGTCAAGACTCATTATTGGGTGTGTTAATGAAGACTCACTAGATTGAAGATTTGGAGCCAAGGAAGATTAGTTACACTGGCGTAAATATTCTTGGCGTTTTCATATACAAACAAAAGTCAGAGAATCCATGATTTAAAGGTTTGAGATAAAAATATCAGACTAAGATTACTGGGACATTCGTGACCTCGGAAAAAAATGCTAGACCTCAGCACAAAATGCTAGTAGAATTTACATCCACACTGTCAGAATCCACAAACTTTAATGGAGCAAATTTGGTACCAACATCTGGCTTTGGCTGGGGATGGAGTCCTCCCTGCGAGGCTCCAAGAACAAATAGACCCTGTGCATTTTCCTAAAACCATCTCTGACACCTGTAAGTGAGGATAAGAAAAACCTGTTCCTTGTATGCATTGGGCTGGAGTCATTCAAAAATGTGAAAATACACTTCTTATTAAATGTTGAAATTAAAACAACTCTGCAACTGAAACAATCCCTACACAACCATCTGATCACACTGTGCAAACTAAAAAAAATGCTCAAAGATGAACTTATTTAACCACACTAATATTATAATCAACTGAACTCTGCTTGATCAAGTATAATCCCATTTCTAATGTAGCCATGTAAAAATTTCATCAACCAACCAAAACTTGCTTCCAACTTTGAGCATATATACAATCAGAAATATTGAAAAGGATAACTCATACTCACTTCCATCGAACTATGTCTCTAAGAATTTAATGATAGAATATTTATAGTTCACTATTGAATCTAAATAACTTGCAACAGGATCATAAAATTACCAAAAATTACCTCTTCATGTTGCTTGTCTTCTATGAATCCAAGCTAACCGATTTCTGAAAAGTATTGCTCGACTAATGAGGACTAGATGAACGGTTCTAGTAATTCTTTGTCACTACCTTCCACAACACCTGATAAATTACTATCAAAGAGTAGATCATTGTTTAAAATATCAACAAATACTGATGTAGAAATCTGTTGCTCTGAAATATCCTCATGTACATCATAAAAATGTTCTTCATTGTAGGTTAATGTACAAGTCTGCAATTCTTCATCTGAATATTCATCAAAGACAGGCTAACCTTCATAAGATTATGGGGCAATATTAACACTTGAGGTAATATCAAATGAAACCATGTCCGCTTTATCATCATTGTATTTATCATAAATTGGGACATCCTGATCAATTTCTAAAGATGAATATTTCTGTTCTATGATGCTATCATCAACTTCAATATCAGAATTTTGAAAAAAATCTTCTTGTAAAACAGAATTAGAGGAAGATAATAGATATTCTTCCTTCTTCATAGCATAACCAACGGCTTCATCTTTACTATGGGAAGAATCTATTACTAAACCCCGGATATATAATGTGTATCCCCTACAACAATGCTCAAAAAGACACTCAGTTGAGTAAATCCTCTTACAGTATGAATAAAAGGCATCATGAAAATATTTCAAAGAGGAAATACTAGAAGCGGGAAGATTTATGTACCATTGTCTCACACAACCATCTAATGAATACATAAGCATTTTCATCAATACATCTTCATGATGTATACTCAGCCGATCCATGTATTGATGAAATTTAATTACATGATGTGCCAGACTGTCCTCTTCCTTTTCTCTGAACCGTGGAATAAAATCTCCCCATTCGTCCATAATAGGTACTGTATTTGGAAATCCAGGAACAACTCATAAATTGAGCAGAGCAAATATTTGTGCCAAAATAGTATCAAAACCCTTTGACATCTTGGAATTGTAAAATCGCCTCTAGATTCTTCAAACATGGAGTCGCTTGATGATTAAATCTGTAGTCAAACTAGTTTCCTAGCCCTATCCACCATCAAGAGATGGATCTAATCGTTTTCATTCTTTCCCAGGGAAGATATCTTCGCTCCTCCGTCCCTGACAACGAGGCTAGAAGATGTTATCACTAAAAGATGCACCTTGATTGCATAAAGAGCATGGCCAGTTGATCTTTAAAATTGGTTTAATGGATAACTGAGTTGATAAAGTGATGGAGGTATAACAGTACAAATATCAGGCTAGGTTTAAAGATAAAACAACAGGAAATGTATCATTGTAAAACACAGTAATAAGAAATACTATGAGAATGAATTTAGTTCTGCAATAGGACATTTAAAGGTAATTGCACATCATTATAAGAATCTTGTAGTGTATTATCAAGACCACACACAAGATAAAATCATAACTACATACAATTCATGTATAAAAGCAAAATAGGATCATGATCATAATCATTTAAAAGCAGTCATTTCATATTAAGATATACAAAATGCATACAACAGTTTGACTTCCAATACATCCTCATCCCTCTCGGTTGGAAATATCCCCCCTTTACATTCCAAACTCTTGAAATATATAGAAATTACATGATATAAGTTGTTATAAATTTCTAGGAAGCAAATTCTATCTAAAACTAAAAATCCTCGAATATCTTGTAAGAATTCTGGATCTGCTAGATCTTCAAAATCTGGAATTAATCCTTGATTTGGTGGAATTTTAACATGATCTCCATCTCTTACTGCTAGATATAAAATGCTCTGCCACCTATCTCTGAAAAACAAAACTCTATCTAGGAATCAATGATCGATGGCTCAACTAATTACTAAATATCAGGAAGCGATCTTTGACATGGTGATTTTTCTCCTTGAAATCTTGAAGCAATGTTGATCCTTGTACATTTGCCGAGCTCAAGAATATGGAATTTGCACACATTCACTAAATTCCACATAGTTTACAAATACATATGTAAATCCCAAATCTTTGTCCATATAAGAACATATCACACTTGCATCTTCTCTTGGAACTCATTAAATTCCTCTAACAGTCATGCATCTGGATGATGAATTCGTTGGAATCGTGAAACTGTGTGACAAATTCATGATATCTCACAGTGTGCTTTTGAATTTTTATTGGTTTTTTCCCCAAGATTCTCATCATTAGTATAAGTTTCTAAATGAAGCCAATCATGCGCATAACCATTTAGATCCTATCCTTCCCTCTGGTCCTCACAGCTCTAGGAATCAGAAGCCTTTTTAAAGAATGGTATCTGCTTGAGTAGGAAGATAACCTACCAGACAACAACAGAGAACTCATGAACATCTCGAACTCATGAAGAAATAGAAGAATTCCTAATCCCAGACGCCTAATCCAGCCTACACAGGTAGTGTAAATGGAAATGCAGTTTATGGAAACATTCACCACTGTTGTGTGAAATTAGACCAAGAATGAGTCCCTCCAAGGAGATCCATGAGATCATTGTACTGTTCATTCTCACAAAATTCAACTTGTTTATTGATTCACAACTCAAAGAATTTCTTCTTCATTTTATTGTTTTTCATCTTTGAACCACCCTCATCATTACAAAACAAAACCAATGCTCAAGATCATTCTGTTAGCAGAGATCTCAAATACTGCACTACTTCAATACCCAACCAAAAGCTTTTCATAATAGCAAGTAGATTTGAAACCCTAAAAATATATGAAGCATGTTGTGTTTATGTGTAGGGAAGACTGACAACCATTGAACAATGTATTTTCCAGCTCTGATAAAGGTAATGCAGTATACATGACAGGTCTTCTCCACCATTATGTTCTCATCTTCATGAATCACTAAAACTTCCAGGTGTCTGTCATTGAAAATTTGCCTCAAAAATCCTGCATACTTTGATGTTGGAATTTAATTTTTGGATGAGCGACTTTCATTGGCATCCACAAAACTTTAAATTAAGATAGTGAACTCAGGCTTGGGAGCCTTTCGCACATTATAAGTTAACACGTGGTGCATGGCTTTGACTCATTGGATTGCCTTTGTTCTTCATGTTGGTACTGCATAATTCCTTTAGTTTGAATATAGCTTGGCATTGAATGATATTGCCTATGGATAAGGACAAAACACTTTTTACATATCCAATTTTTTAAACGGATAACCAAAGATTCTAAAAATGGATTTACGTGGATTTTGGAATAGGACAAAACCCATTTTTAATTATAACCAAATCATAATAAAAACAAATATAAATATTATATTATTTTAAAACTATAAAATAATTTTTCAAATAATATATATTTTTATATTTATTTTTAAAGTATTTTATTTGATTATAAGACTAGGTATATATGAGACTATCATGAGAAATTTTATCTTGACACTAATTCGAATGAAAATAATGTCAAGACTCATTATTGGGTTGGTTAATGAAGAATCACTAGATTGAATATTTGGAGCTAAGAAAGATTGGTTACACTGGCGTAAAGAATCTTGGCATTTTCAAATACAAACAAAAGTCAAAGAATCCATGATTTAAAGGTTTGAGATAAAAAAGAGCAGAATAGGCTTACAGGAATAGTCGTGACCTGGGAAAAAGAATCCTAGACCTCAACACAAAATTCTAGTAGACTTTACATCCACACTGTCAAAATCCAAAAACTTTAATGGAGCAAATTTGATACCAACAACTAGCTCTGGCTGGGGATGGATTCCTCCCTGTGAGGCTCCAAGTACAAATAGACCCTGTGCCTTTTCTTGAAACCATCTCTGACACCTGTAAGTGAGGATAATAAAAACATGTGCCTTGTATGCATTGGGCTAGAGTCATTCAAAAATGTTAAAATACACTTCTTATTAAATGTTGAAATTCAAACAACTCTACAACTAAAACAATCCTTACACAACCATCTGATCACACTGTGTAAAATGAAACAAATTCTCAAAGATGAACTTATTTATCCACACTACTATTCTAATCAACTAAACTCTACTTGATCAAGTATAATCCCATTTCCAATGTAGCCATGCAAAAATTTCATCAACCAACCAAAACTTGCTTCCAACTTTGAGCATATATACAATCAGAAATATTGAAAAGCATAACTCATACTCACTTCCATCGAACTCTGTCTCTAAGAATTTAATGATAGAATATTTATATTTCACTATTGAATCTAAATAACTTGCAACAGGATCATAAAAATTACCAAAAAAATACCTCTTCCTGTTGCTTGTCTTCTGTGAATCCAAGCTGACCGATTTCTGAAAAGTATTGCTCGACCGATGAGGACTGGATGAACGGTTCTAGTAATTATTTGTCACTGCCTTCCACAAAACCTGATCGATTACTGTCAAATAGTAGATCATTGTTTAAAATATCAACAAAAGCTGATGTGGAAATATGCTACTCTGAAATATCCTAATGTACATCATAAAAATGTTCTTCAGTGGAGGTTAATGTACAATTCTGCAATTCTTCATCTAAGTATTCATCAAACACAGGCTGACCTTCATAAGAATATGGGGAAATATTTACATTTGAGGTAATATCAAATGAAACCATGTCCGCTTTATCATCATTGTATTTATCATAAATTGGGGCATCTTGATCAATTTCTAAAGATGAATATTTATGTTCTATGATTCTATCATCAACTTTAATATCAGAATTTTGAAAAATTTCTTCTTGTAAAATAGAATTCGAGAAAAATAATTGATCTTCTTCCTTATTCATAGCATAACCACCTGCTTCATCTTTACTATTGGAAGAATCTGCTACTAAACCCTGGATATATAATGCATATCCCCTACAACAATGCTCAAAAATACACTCAGCTGGGTAAATCCTCTTACAATATGAATAAAAGACATCATGAAAATATTTCAAAAAGGAAATACTAGAAGCAGGAAGAGTTCTGTACCATTGTCTCACACAACCATCTAATGAATACATAAACATTTTCATCAATACATCTTCATGATGTATACTCAATTGATCCATGTATTGATGAAATTTAATTACATGATGTGCCAGATTGTCCTCTTCCTTTTCTCTGAATCACGAAAGAAAATCTCCCCATTCGTCCATAATAGGTACTGTATTTGGAAATCCAGGAACAACTAAGAAATTGAGCGGAGCAAATCTCTGTGCCAAAATAGTATCAAAACCCTTTGACATCTTGGGATTGTAAAATCGCCTCTGGATTCTTCAAACATGGATTTGCTTGGTGAATAAATCTGCAGTCAAACTAGTGTCTTGATTTTGTCCACCATCAAGAGATGGATTTGATCATTGTCATTCTTTCTCGGGGAAGATATCTTAGCTCCTCCGTCCCTGGCAACGGCGCCAGAAGATGTTAACACTAAAAGATGCACCTTGACTGCATAAGGAGCATGGCTAGTGAATCTTTAAAATTGGTTTAATGGATAACTGAGTTGATAAAGTGATGGAGGTATAACAGTACAAATATCAGGCTAGTTTTAAAGATCAAACAACAGGAAATGTATCGTTGTAAAATGCAATAATAGGAAAGACTACGAGCATGAATTTATAAAGAATGAATCTGGTTCTACAATAGGACATTTAAAGGTAATTGCACATCATTATAAGAATCTTGTAATGGATTATCAAGACCACACACAAGATAAAATCACAATTAGATACAATTCATGTATAAAAGCAAAACAGGCTCATGATCATAATCATTTCAAAGCAGACATTTCATATTAAGATATACAAAATAAATACAACAGTCTAACTTCCAATACATTCTCAGCCCTCCCGGCTGGAACTCTCCCCCCTTTACATTCCAAACTAATGAAATATATAGAAATTGCATGATATAAGTTGTTATAAATTTCTAGGAAGCAAATTCTATCTAAAACTAAAAAGCCTCGAATAATTTGTAAGTCTGTATATGCTAGATCTTCAAAATCTGAAATTAATCCTTGATTTGGTGGAATTTTAACATGATCTCCATCTCTTATTGCTGGATATAAAATGTTCTTCCACCTATCTCCTCAAAAACAAAGCTCTATCTATGAATCAATGATCGATGGCTCAACTAATTACTAAATATGAGGAAGCGATCTTTGACATGCTGATTTTTCTCCTTGAAATCTTGAAGCGATGTTGATCCTTGTACATTTGTCAAGCTCAAGAATCTAGAATTTGCACACATTAACTAAATTGCACATAGTTTCCAAATCCATATGTAAATCCCAAATCTTTGTCCATATAAGAACATATCACACTTGCATCTTCTCTTGGAGCTCATTAAATTCCTCTGACATGCATGCATATAGATGATGAATTCGTTGGACTCGTTAAACTGTGTGACTAATTCACTATATCTCATAGTGTTCTTTTGAATTTGTATTGGGTTTTTCCCCAAGATTCTCATCATTAGTATAAGTTTCTGAATGAAGCCAATCCCACGCATAACCATTTAGATACTGTCCTTCCCTCTAGTCCTCATAGCTCTCAAAATCAGAAGCCTTTTTAAAGAATGGTATCTTCTTGAGCAAGAAGATAACCTACCAGACAACAACAGATAACTCATGAACATAGAACTCATAAAGAAATAAAAGAATGCCTAATCCCAAGCGTCTAATGCAGCCTACAAAGGCAGTGTAAATGAAAATGCAGTTTATGGAAACATTCACCACTATTGTGTTAAATTAGACCAACAATGAGTACCTCCAAGGATATCCACGAGATCATTGCACTGTTCATTCTCACAAAATCAACTTGTTTATCGATTCACAACTCAAAGAGTTTCTTCTTCATTTGCTTGTTTGTCTTCTTTGAACCACCCTCATCATTACAAAACAAAACCCATGCTCAAGATCATTCTATTAGCAGAGATCTCAAATTCTACACTACTTCAATACCCAACCAAAATCTTTGCACCAAAAGCTTTGCATAATAGCAAGTAGAGCTAAAACCCTGAAAATATATGAAACATGTTGTGTTTATGTGTAGGGAAGACTGACAACCATTGAACAATGTATTTTCCAGCTCTGATAAAGGTAATGCAGTATACATGATAGGTCTTCTCCACCATTATGTTCTCATCTTCATGAATCACTAAAACTTCCAGGTATCTATCACTGAAATGTTGCTTCAAAAGTCCTGCATACTTTGACGTTGGCATTTACTTTTTGGATGAGGGACTTTCATTGGCATCCACAAAAATTTAAATTAAGACAGTGAACTCAGGCTCGGGAGCCTTTTGCACATTGTAAGTTAACACGTGGTGCATGACTTTGACTTGTTGGATTGCATATGTTCTTCATGTTGGTATTGCATAATTCCTTTAGTTTGAATATAGCTTGGCATTGAATGATAATTCCTTTGGATAAGGACAAAAAAAAATTTACATATCAAAATTTTTAAACATATAACCAAAGGTTCTAAAAATGGATTTACGTGGAGTTTGGAATAGGACAAAACCCATTTTTAATTATAACCAAATCATACTAAAAACAAATATAAATATTATATTATTTTAAAACTATAAAATAATTTTTCAAATAATATATATTTTATATTTATTTTTAAATTATTTTATTTGATTATAAGACAAGGTATATATGAGACTACCATGAGAGATTTTATCTTGACACTAATTCGAATGAAAATAATGTCAAGACTCATTATTGGGTGGGCTAATGAAGACTCACTAGATTGAATATTTGGAGCTAAGGAATATTGGTTACACTGGCGTAAAGATTCTTGGCATTTTCATATACAAACAAAAGTCAGAGAATCCATGATTTAAAGGTTTGAGATAAAAAGCGAAGACTAGGCTTACTGCGACAGTCGTGACCTGGGCACAAAAATGCTAGAACTCGGCACAAAATGCTAGTAGACTTTACATCCACGTTACCGGAATCCAAAAACTTTAATGGAGAAAATTTGGTACCAACATGTGGTACATCCTTCGAAACTGAATAAAATCACCAGAAAGCTGTCTAGGTTGAGAATGGGGCAAATTGACTATACTAAACTATTTGGAGACATAGAAGAATGTTATAAGTGACTACACATACCTCCTGGAACACTGCAATTCTCTAGGAGAACCAAAATCACTGCCATAGTAATAAAATCCAGCCAATAATAAAGTGATAATAATAATTGAATGTGCAATTTAAGGCCAAACTCTAAAAATTGAAACCGCAATATTGATCCTAGGCATGTTTGGAGTAAATATAGGAACTGTTTTTTTTTTAGTCATTGCCTTGGGAACCATGTTTGACTTGGTCAAGTGATTTGACCAGGTCAAAGTACCTAAACTGTAGGTGAGATACTGTACCAATATTATCCTGCATGTATCTAACATAGGAAATGCTCCAATGGTGTATATAAAAACCCAAATTAAATCATGTTATTCAGAATCATGGTGACAATAATAATAATAATAAGTAAGATATACATGTTCCTTTGAAAGGTCATTCAACCTTCTAGAAGTCTCTTGTGCATGCCATGCTTACAAAGTTTAAGCAGTCTGCTAGTGCTGGGTGAAGGTGTAAATCAAGGATTACGGTAAAGGGGAATGAATTTTGATCGACTTTGACTATGTGATTTTTCCTAATGATAACTGATACACTTAACCAAAAATACATATGCATGATGGATACTAATATGGAATGACAGTGTCTCGCAAATGGATAAAGTACTTGGGCTTATTTCCTTTAGACTCTAGCAATTTTTCCTTTACATTATTTTCAATATAGGTCAACCTTCAAAGGAAGGTTCCCTAGAAGCCTTCTGGGCTCTAGTATTGAAAAAGACATAACCTTTACATGCTAGTCTCACCTTGTTTCCTTGTGGGGGGAAATGAGCCAAACGTTAGACAAAGAGTGAGTTCTCATGAATTGACCATTAATATTTTTCAATAAATTTGTTTTCATAATATATAGTAACCAACCTACAAGATCAGGTGCCCTGAAATCCTTCTAGGCTCTAGTAAATGACTAAGGCCTAGCCCCAACATGTTTGCCTCTCTCTGCTGCCCCTGTGGAGGGAAGATGAGCCTTGCATTATACAAAGAATGAGTGCTCAACCCATTTTCCACTGACTATGCTTTAAACATTTATACTTTGCATCATTTAGATATAGCATTTATGCGTTTTTATGCTTTAGTGTTTAGCAAGACTATTTGGTGGAGCACTTTTGTTTAGGACTAAAGGAGAACTACCTTGTGAACTCAACGACACTGGACAAACCACATACTTCATATGCAAAGACACGCAACATCATGGATTATATCATGCATAGGGGTCAATATGGGGAAAATATCTTCAATCTCACAAGTATTAGTCAATCTAAGTCATGGAATAAAATTTAAATAATGGATGAACTAGATGGATGGGGAAAAATGACATATGGGACCAACATAGAACTAAGGTTAAATCATTTGTGTAAAGCATGGCATGAGAAATAGTCTTCAACATTGATTTCTTCGATTATTCTTAGCACAAGTTTAAGCATCAATATATATAAAANGGTCACCATGATCATCCTAACAAAACAAGCCTAGGTGTTTAATATACATCACAAAGCAAAGAAAAAACAAGGAAACATATACCTGATCTCACCATATACTTTCCTCCATTTGATAAGCCCCTCTATAATTGTGTACCATATATTCTCTACTACTCTACTCAAATGAACTAGGTCACTACTGAAATCATCTCGTTGGACAAGTGAATCTCAGTCCTTGCAAGGAAACACTGCTAAATAAGGCTTTGAAACGGTTGAGGTTGTAATGATCCATGCTAAAACCCCATGTGAATGAATATCTTAGAAAAAATAAAGAGATCAGTTTGTATGTTGTATCATGGTATCCTAGTTGCAATATATATGTGATAATAGGTACCTCATCACATGATTTGGAGCTACCAAGTGAACATGTCTAGGATCAGCTAGATACTGACTCAAATAATTCACGAAAAAGCATATAAATGTTCAGGTATTCGTCAGATATATTAATGAACCAATGATCTATCTGTATAATGTCACGTCCACTAATTCTAATGAAGCATTAACCAACAAATTCAAGTGTGTATCCATGGGTGTGTCCATGGATTTACATTCCAACATGTCAAATATTTTCAAGATTTCCACTACATACTTCCCTTGGTTAAGGAAGATTCCTTATGGGCTCTGCCATACCTCAAGACCTAGAAAATAATGCATCAAGCCAAGGTCTTTCATCTCGAATTCTGTAGTGAGCTTCTTCTTACACGCCGATATTTTCTTCTCATTACCTACCAAGATTAAGTCATCATTAGAGGAAATTTGAGGTCTAAAATGGGCCTCCTAAAGAAAAATAATAAAATAATAGTTAAAATAATAAAATAATAAAATAATAGTTATTAATTCTGGAGGAAGAATGAAAAAAACTACGTTTTGTGTTCGTATTTTCAACATATCTCCCTATGGTTTTACTCAAATTCCAAGCTGGAGAGATATTTGGATGTGGAATTTAATTCTGCATCCAATGAGTACCCACAATGCATACTTTTGACAGACTCTGCTACCCCAAAAATTAGAAATACCTGAAAAAACATGATGATGACATCATCATCACATTTTTTCAGGTATTTCTTATTTTTGGGGTATCAGGGTCCATCAAAAGTATGCAGTGTGGGTACTAGTTGGATGCAAAATTAAATTCTGCATCCAACAAGCTCTCCTTCTCGGAATTTGAGTAAAAACACAGGGAGATATGTCGAAAATACGAACAAAAAAAGTAGTTTTCTTTTATGACAAATATGTTAATTCAACCATTATGGTTGACTCATTTTATTGAAATTTTATTTGTTCCTGAATTCCGAATCACAAAATTGATTATTGGCATGTTTTCTTATAAGTCCCATTTTAGACCCCAAATTTCCTCTAATGCCACATACAAGAATAATATGACATGTTCATCATCCATAAACTTGAAGTAAAGGTTAGGATCAAACTTACTATTGGTAAATCCCAAAGTCATCAGAAAACCACCAATTCTTCCATACTAAGCTCTTGGAGCCTGCTTAAGCCCATGTAGACCCTTCTTCAATTTACAAACTTGTGTTCTTCTGTCTTCAACTTCAAAACTTTGTGGTTGTTCTATGTACACTTTTTCTTCAATGACACCATTTAGGAAGGTTGTTTTCACATTCATCTAGTGTAACTTCCATTTTGTCTTGGCTTCTAGTGCCATGATGGTTCTGATAGTAGTGTACCTTGCTACAGGTGAAAAATGTCTCTTCATAATTGATTTCTTCCTTTTGAGAGAATCCATGGGCCAAAAATTTGGCTTTGTATGTCTCAATACTTCCATCAGATGAATTTTTATCTTGTTGATCCATTTCGAAGATACCACACTTTTGCATTCTGGATTGGGAACTATTTCCCATACATCACTCTTCATTATGGATTGGTATTCTTCTGTCATAACTTCTACCTATTCTTTATTTTGAACAACTACTTCAAAACAAGTAGGTTCTTTGTCTACAAGATCACACATCAAAGGCACATAACTAGGAAATTGCTTTGGTCTCTTTCTCTACCTTGTGGATCGTTCTGAAGCACCATACCTTTATGCTTCTTGAATAATCTCACGAGCCTAAGATGGCTTTCTCTTGTGGGATATATTCATGTGGGGAGGTTCTTGGGGCTCCAACATATCATGTTCTTCCATAATTTCATCATCATGAGAAGGTGCAACTTCTTTCATTGGTTTTGTAGCTCTGGGAGATACAATTTTTTCATATGTTTCTTCAGGTTGGCACTTTCTTGACTTCTTGAGAGTTGCATCTGCATCAAAGGTTACATCATGGTAACCTGGTGTTTGTCCTAGGTCTGTTAGCTATCCTCCCTAGGCCTATTATTTACCTTAGAACTTTTATCCTTGGATTTGTTTTTCATTTTTCCTAAAAGTTTAGACTGCTTTGATTTCATTTTGAACATTCTATGCATTTACAAATATTTTAGTTTTTAACCTAAGCTCCTATAGATTATTTAAATTCTATTCATAATTCATGCAAAATCTAATATTTAATAAAGCATTGCCTATGTTTTAACATAGGCTGGAAGCACATTTCATTTATTCAAATGCATGTACGTTTCCAGCTCACCAAAGTTAGGTTTGTGTCTAGGTATAATCATCAAGCGATCAGGTTTCAAAGTTTGTTCTTGTTTGAGGGCCAACAGTTGCCTCTGATTTGTACTGAGAAGAAAACATGCATTGTTCCACAATTTAACATCATTTTTCACCTAACATCCTTTACTCCGTCATCTCGGGATAATATGGTGTCTGATATGGAAGAATGGTTTTCTCAAGGTTCTATCTCAAGTGTTACATCTACAGTCTCTGTTTCGGCCATGGAAATTGATAGGAAACCTTGTCCTAGTGGTCACTTTCTCAGAATAAAACTCCATAGTGTGGAATGGATGCATAAAATCCCATTAACCATTGAAAAAGTGAAATAAGATGGCTGGTTTTCCATGTTTGAAAGAATCGGGGAATATCACACAAGGGTTACAAGGTCTTTTTGTCAAAGTTTCAATGGATCAGTAGTGAATATTGGAGGTCTTGAGTTTGCAGTAACATAAGAATATATTGCACAAGCCATTGGTGTTATTCCTAAAGGAGAAAAATGGTATAAAAGGAAGTCTATTAATGAGGATTGTGGTCATTTCCTTCTTCCTGTGCATAAAAACCCTGACTGGAGTCAAGGGATCCAAAGGGTTTTTCTTCTTGAAGAGTGATGAGATATTTTACACATCATTAAGAGATATGACACCTGCGAGGAAGGTTTGCAACTATCTATTGATACCACATGAGGTTCTTACAGCGTATATCAGGTACAAATAAATTAAACCTACCTTTCTACTTGTAGAAGAGTATGGGAAAAATGGCTATTAGGGTTTGTAATCACCCCAACTCTTCTAGCAATAGCATCTTTCATCATGGTTTAATCAAACTGTTAATTACTCAAGATTTAGAAAAAGAGGAAAGATCTTGGTCTCATTTCCTATTCTGGTCCGTTTTCAAGATTAAGTTTAAAGAAGAGAAAAATGGTAAAATAAAACAAAACCCTTCTAAGAAAAAGACCATGGATATTCCCAATAATACAAAGGTAGAAGACTTGTCTGAAAATGAAGCTGAAAGCCACCATAAGGAGTAGTTTCCTGAAAAGGGAATGAATATTCAAACGCCTGCAAAAGTAAAACAAAAGAAGCTTGAGGATTTTAAGAATTGTAGTTCATTCATAAGTCTTGTTGATGAAATGGAGATAGTTAAAAAAGGACCATACCTTTTTTTTCTTTTAATAAACCCCTGAAACCTACAGAATATTAATCTAAACTACTCAAAGTCTATTTCAGGCCTAAAACACGATCGGTAAATAAACTTTGGTTGAATATGAAAGAAGTATTAGACCCTAAGTTTAAAAAAGATCAAGTTATAAGTGTACAGGATACTTCCAATGATGATGAAGAAGGTAAAAAATCAAAGGAATTAGAATCATTGTTGCATCAAGTTTTGAATAATATTGATCAGAGTTTAAGAAAGGTTCCAGATCAAGTTCCTAAGGACTGTCTTCACAATTTTAGAGATGAGGATATCGAATAAAATACCACATCATTGTTTTCTGAAGTAGAAGTTGGGGAATCATAAAAAAATCAAGCATGTTGCAATGAGGAAATTATTAAAAATGTAAATGAAGAAGTTGTTGCAAATATGAATGAGGAAAATATTGTAGATGAAGATTTAGAGGACAAGATGAAAGAATTTGAACAAGATAGAGATAGAAGAGAAATTGATCAATGATGGTCTAATGAAAGAAAATAAGATGTTAACGCAAGACTTACAAGAAGTAAACAAGAATTATTCAGAGTTAATACAGGTTGTAGAGGAAGCAGTAAAGAGAAGAAAATGGATGCAAGAGAAGATTGTCCAGCTGGTGAAAGATAAGGAGGAGCTTGAAAAGAAGTCGAAACATATGCAGAAGGAGTTAAACAGGTTACAAAGAAAAGCACATGTGTTGGATGGATTAACCACTATGGCTGAGGAAACCATAAGACTTTGATAAGGTTTCTAGTTTAATGTAGTTTTGACACTTTTCAAACTTAGTTAGAATAGATCGTTTTTCAATTATATAATTTTCTATATTTAGAAGTCAAGACCTTAAAAGGCGGATCTACACAAACAAACTTTTGATCTCACCTTTTCCTATATATATTGTAATATTTTGGTAAACAAGGGGAGACACATGGGAGTCGAATATGCTTGGAGCTTGTACAGTTCTACAATGCTTATCTATGTAAGAACTTCTTTATTTTATGAATGACTTAATATCTATTTGGAGCTAGGTTTTGAACTTATATTGTGTGAATATTCTCTGGTTCTGTTCGAACCCTTGTTTACATTGTTGTTTATATAGACGTTTTCTATGTAGATTATGTGTTGGCAAGTGGATATTGATGCTTACATGATGTTTGAAATGTTATTTCAACTACCCATACTTTTACATATGCTACAGTGATAAACTGTTTGTTTATTCCTTGTATTTGTATGCTTTGAAACCTATCTCCTCAACTAAAAGTTGTACCGTCATTCATTCTACAAAATATTGTCTTTATACATTTATTATCTAATGTTTTGATATTGTTGTGTCTTTGCACCTTGTCTTTACACTCCTGAATTTTACATTGTTATCCACAAAATCATAAAAACAGTCTTTGATTTCTGAGGTGCCTAAACACTGCTACCCAGTAATCTAGTTAGGAGACTTTAGCATAAACATCTTTTGGTGACTATGTTGGGGAGAAAGCACACAATTTCCTTCTTGATTTAATATTTCTAGATCTGATATATTGGGTGAACATTATCACTCAATGGTTTTATAGACTACAATTTCTCACAAGTTTTAATAAAGGAAAGCAACCATGGCTCCTAAAAAGGTTGGGACTAGGGAAAACCCTTCATCTCTTCTACATCTAGAAGTCCCAGTTTCTGAGCAAATATTGAGGGATGCTAGGAAACAATTGAGTTCTACTTCATTAGGAAGATTTATGTGTCCTTCACCTCTAGACATACATAATTCATCACAGTTTGTTTCTCCTTTTGTCGATGCACAAGCTAAATAGGGTAAAGAGGAACAAGACTTGTATTTTCATGTTACTCAATTTGATAATTTCTAGGTTTTCACAAATCCTTTATTGACTGAAGAGGTTAAAGGTGAGTCTCTACATATAGGAGGTTTTTCTCAATTTTCACTTTACATCCCTCTTACTAGTAGAGTCACACTTCATTAACTCAAGCTTAGGAATTCTACTCCTTTATTAAACCAATCCAGTTCAATCCAATCCACTCCAAGTACATCCAATACAAATATGGATGCTCAACTTCCTGACTATATGGACCGTATTGTAGTTGCTAGGTATGCCCCATTGGTAATTCCTTAGCCTCTTCATTCTCTACCTCAGGGAGACTATCAGAAATATCTCCCTAGGTTTAATGGCCAAGGGAAAGTAACAACTGAGGAGCATGGAAATGATTTATTTAGCTATGTTGACGATCAAAATATTAAATCCAAGGATGTCTAGATGAGAATGTTCATTTAAAGTTTAAATGGGGAGTTAAGGAAATGGTTTAGGGAATAACCTCCGGGATCAATAGATAACATAGAATCATTAGAGGGAGTATTCATGAAATAGTTGCGGGATACAAAATACTTCCTTTATTACATCATTGAATTTGGGGCTCTGAAAATAAAGAAAAATGAATCAGTTGTTGACTTTTCAAAATGCTTCAATAAGATGTATAGAAAATTACCAGCAGAAGTTAAGCCTTCGAAAACCCATTAGAGGAAATTTCAACTCAAAATGGGCCTCCTAAAAAAAATTAATAAAATAATAGTTAAAATAATAAAATAATATTTATTAATTTTAGAGGAAGAACAGCCCGCAGGGGTATAGACTGACTGGCAACTGCCGTGTAAATGAAGGAATGTTGTAAAGGAGTTCTCAAGTTCAAATCTCACCCCAACTTATTCGTGCCCCATGCTTGCGGGCTGTGTGAATGCACATGGGGTTATAGTGGAAGCCGATAGGAATGGACCCCCTGTCATGCAAGTACCAGAACCGCCTAGTTACCGATTCCCCCAATACAAAAAAAAAAATTTAAAAAAAATTGGAGGAAGAAAAGAAAAAACTACTTTTTTGTTTGTATTTTCGACATATCTCCCCGTGTTTTAACTCAAATTTCGATCGGGAGAGCTCGTTGGATGCGGAATTTGATTCCACATCCAACGAGCTCTCCCGATCAAAATTTGAGTAAAAACACGGGGAGATATGTTGAAAATACAAACAAAAAAAGTATTTTTTTTATGATACCTGTCCCCAAATTTATATTTAAAAAGTGTTTAAGACCTATACGATATTTCAAATTTAAAGCAATTTCATTGGCTAACATGTGATGACACGGAATTTGAGTTAAAGTTAAAAGGCCCATTTTGAGTTGAAATTTTCTCTAATGTATGCTAAAATCACATATGCAAACTCATTGGATTATGAGTTTTCTTTAATTCTAAGAGAAAGAAGGTAAGTGACCTTGCTTAATATGTAGGAAGTTGCATTAGAGGTTGAATCAAACATGCTGCATCATGTAAACTGAAGGAACAATCAGAATATTTTGATCAAGATAAAAAGGGTAAGAAAGAAATGACATCAACTTATACCAGTAAGTCATCAGACAAAATGGATGAAATGAATAAAATAATTAATAATTTTTCTGCAAAAATCAACATATTAGAAATGGAGAATAAAAATTTAAGTCGACCTTTGCAAGAAGGAAACCCTAATCAGTTCAGACATCTTTTTGTGTCAAGATTTATGCCCAGAGAAAGGAGGAATAATGACATTCAAAGGGAGAGAAAACAAAATGAGGACCAAAGAGTGCAACCCCATTTCCAAAATAATTTGTTGAATGAAGAAGAGGAAGTTGAGGAGTTAGAATATGAAAATCTGGATCAGAATATTAATCACATTGAAGAAGAATCATATGAAAGTTTTCTTACTAAAGATTGATATCAAAATTTTGAATGTTTTGATTATTTTTATACTTCTCCAGCTGATATTTATCAGACAGATCCAAAAAATTCCTATAATCTTAGATCTGGTGCTAGAGAGGTTACTCGAATTCCTAAAAATAAAGTAGCTACTCCTACTAAGCAATGGCCTGATTCATGTTTAGAAAAGATATAGAATCACGGGATTAATAAGGCTAAGGTCACAGAGTTGGAAGAAACCAATAGGAATAATCAGGGTTTTAATTTTGAAAATGAGTTGAATAAGGTCAAGATTCCTGTCCCATTAACAAAGTTGATGAAAATACCTTCATTTAGAGATCGTTCCTATAGGATGTTGAAATAACAGGCTGATGAGATCCTTTTTGGTGTTATAAATTTTCATGATGACCATCCTACCATTTTTGTTGGTTCTTCCTCACCTGACAAACTTGAAAAGAAATAAGATGATCTCCCTCCTTCCTGTGTTACCTTAACAGTTCATGAGAAAATGTTGCAGAATTGTTTGTTAGACTTTGGAGCTTCTCATAATATTATGCCCAAAGTTGTTATGGAAGCCCTAGGTCTGAGCATTAATAGACCTTATCATGATTTATTTTCTTTCGACTCAAGAGAAGTTCAGTGTCTAGGAGTAATAAAAGATCTTGTTGTAAATCTTGAACAATTGCCTATGAAGAGTGTTATGATGGATGTGGTTGTTACTGATATTGCACCTAAATTTGGCATGTTTCTCTTGAGATCCTAGGAAAAAAGAGTAGGAGGTGCTATACATATGGATTTGTCCTATGCCACTATTCCAATATTTGCAGGTGAACAATGAAGGTTATACAGAGAAGTGCAATTGGCTTACTTTGTAAGTGATAACAATAATCCTGTAAATCATCCAATCCATGTTGTGGAAGAAGATTTGGGATCCTGTATGTTGCATTTGAGAAATGAAGAAACCTCAGGTGTTCTATAAGTAGAAAAGAAAGAGCCAGTTCACCATGATACTGAAAAACAAGATGAATTATGGCAGATGTATTTTGATGGTTCTTCATTTAAGGAAGGCACGGGAGCTGGAATTGTTCTCATTTCTCTTGGCGGGGGNCATGATACTGAAAAACAAGATGAATTATGGCAGATGTATTTTGATGGTTCTTCATTTAAGGAAGGCACGGGAGCTGGAATTGTTCTCATTTCTCTTGGCGGGGAAAATGTTTGTCTGGCGTATAAATTGGATTTCCAGAACACTAACAACGTAGCAAAATATGAAGCATTAGTACTGGGACTAAGAGCTACAAAGGATTTGGAAATTCAACAGTTGGTTGTTTTTGTCAACTCTAAGTTAGTGGTTCATCAGGTCAGAAATGTTTATTAGGTAAATTAGCAGCTGTTAAAATTTTATAAAAATGAAGTATGGGATTTAATAGATAATTTATTTTCAACATTTAATATTTCTTTCATTCCTAGAGATCAAAATCAGACAGCAGACTCTTTGGCCATAGAAGCAACATTTGTTGAAGTCCCACAAAATACTCAATTCAGGTATCCAATTGAAGTTAGGAATAGGCATTCCATTCCTGATAACATAAATCATTGGAGAGTGTTTCAATATGATTTAGAGATCAAGAATTTATTGGAATTAACAGGAGATTTTTCAAATTCTCAGATTGATGAAGAACAAGATGATGATGTGGATGAATTTCCTTCTATTCTAGAACAGTCAATTGTTGGTCATAAAATTATTGAACTTTAAGGAGATTTCATTCCAAAGGGTTTCCTTCTATTAGAAAGGTTGTTTTTAAAAGAAGATACTTTAGCAAAACTAGTTGTACAATCTTCTGAGGAAAATGTTAGTGGCTATAACATTGGAACTGAAAGTCAACCTAAGATCATTAAAATTTCTATGATGTTGACAGAGGAAAGTAAAAACCTAATATATCAGTTTGCTCAAAATGTTTGTGGATATATTTGCTTAGTTGTATGAGGATCTCAAAACATATGATACTAGCATTATCCAACATAAGATCCCTTTAAAAAATGATACTAAACCTGATTATCCAACATTTTTTAGTAGAGTTTTAAGGGACTCAAAACTCAAGTACAACATTTTGGAGAAACATGCTTATGCACTTGTCAAAACCCATAAGTTTTTCAGGATTTACTTGTTGCATTCAAGAATTTAGCATATCTTCCTAATGCAGCAGTAAAGGGGATATTAACACAACCTGACTATGAAGGAAAAAGGGGTCGTTGGATTGCAAAAATAATGGAATATGATGTTGATATCAGGCCAACTAAACTTTTTAAAGGCCAGGGTTTGGAAAAATTGATTAAAGATTCTAATTTCCAAGCCTTAGGTTTGAATGTTGTATTTAATGAAATATCTGAAAGAGAAAGATCTCAACATGGAGCAGAAAAAGAATAGTTTCTTCATAAATATGCTCATTCATCTTGGTATGGTGATATAGTATATTTTCTTTTGTTTTTGTAATCTCCACCAGATCTAGACAAAAGAAAATTTAGATCCTTGAAATTAAGAGCCATGAAATTCTGTATTTCTGAAAATAATCTATTTTGGAAAGATCCTGTAGGTATTCTTTTCATATCTGTTGATGAGGAAGAAGTTGAGGCTATTACAACTGAAATGCATGAAGGAATTTGTGGTGGGCATTGTCACTGGAAGGCCACAGTCTTTAAAATTCTACGAGCAGGTTATTATTGGCCAAAATTCTTTTCAAATGTTTTTCCCCATGTGAGAGCCTGTGTTGAATGCCAAAAGTTTTCAGGTAAATAGAAATTGCTTTCTTTACCTCTTAAACCTATTTCAATTGAAGCCCCTTTCCATTAGTGGGGGTTAGATTTTATAGGAGAAATAAATCCACATCCCTATGGACAACACATATATATTTTAATAGCTACAAATTTCTTTGCAAAATGGGTAGAAGAAATTTCTACCAGAAGAGAAAGTGATCAGATATAATAAAATTCATAGAAGAAAACATTCTGAGTAGGTTTGGTTTCCCTAGAAAGACGATTACAGAAAATGCCCCTGCTTTCAAATCCCAGAATATGGTCCTTTTTGTGAAAAACATGGGATTATTTTGAAACATTCCACTCTATACTACCCACAGGGTAATGGCCTAGCAGAGTCCACAATAAAAAAATTGTAAATAATATCAAAAAATTGTTGTCAGAAAATAAAAAAAGTATGGGATAGTAAGTTGAATTATGGCTGATCATATCACCACAAAAAAAACTATTGGTACTTCTCCTTTCCATCTTGTATATGGAACTGAGGAATTTTTTCCTGTACAGTTGGGTCTCCCTGTCATGAAATTAATGCAAGATAACTTTGAAGAGCCTAATGAGATACAGCAGAATTTTTCAAATGATTGAACTTAAGCAAGAAAGAGAGTTGCTTGTTGAAAAGGCTCAGATGTATAAAGATAAAATAAAACAGAGTTTTGATAAAAGAGTCAAAGAAAACAATTTCTTTCCTAATGATTTGCTGCTTAGGTGGGATGCAAGAAGAAAAGAGAAAAAAAAACATGGTAAGTTTGATCACCTTTGGATAGGACCTTTCAAAATTGTCAGAAGTTTGGAAAATAATACATTTATTCTACAGAATTTGGAATGTCACATGCCCCAATTTTGCAAAAACAATTTTATATTATTTGATTTTATTTGAGGACAATATGTTAAATTTTATGCTAAGTTGTAATTGATGACTCAGCAAAGTCAAGGATATTTAATGTAATTCTGAATATTTTAATTATAAATAAATAGAGGAGACAACAGCTTAGGAGAGCTATTAAAAGAGTGTTTACTCGTCAAATCGGTGGAGGAGACCGGGTGGAGACACTACAACAAAAACTAGATTTAGTGTCTCTTTTTGCGTCCTTTTTTGCATCTAGACCGTCTTTCAGTGTATTTTTCTTCATTTTTTGGACAAAATGGCGCAATTTCATGGGTTGGTGCTATTTTAGGCATTTTTTGCGTCCTTTTACTAAATCTCGCGCAAATTGCGGTGTAATTTGCACCAGTTTTTGCACCTGGTTATGCGTCAGGTTTTGCATCAGGTTTTGCCACATGTTTTAAGCCTAGTTTTGCACCTAGTTTTGCACCTAGTTTGTACATTTAACCGTTGTTGCGCCCCCTTTTACGTCCATGTTTTCCTCAACTTTTGCATCCTTGTTTTCATCCACTTTTGCATATGTTTTTACATCCACTTCTGCTTCTTTTTTTGCATCCCTTAATGCACCAAGTTTGGCATCAAAGTTTGCATCCTATTCTGAGTCTAGTTTTGCATCTCGTTTTGTTTCAGCCATTTTTGCATCCACTTTTTCGTCCACTTTTGCACCCACATTTTCATCCCTTTTTTCATCCCATTTTTCATCCATGTTTATGTCTTTTTTTGCATCTACTATTGCATCCACTTTTGCATCCACTTTTGTTGCGTCCCAATTCACACCCATTTTTGCACCTACTTTTACACCCACTTTTGCTTCAACTTTTGCATCCACATTTGCATCTTTTTTTGTATCCAAATTTGCATCAATTATTTCATCCCTTTATGCATCCATTTTTGCATCCACTTTTGCATCGGGTTTTGCGTTGGGTGTTACAACTACCTTTGCATCTACTTTTGCATCTACTTTTGTTGCATCCACTTTCGCATCCAATTTTGTATCCAATTTTACATCCATGGTTGTATCCACTTTTGCGCCACTTTTTTCATCATGTTTTGCTTCCACGTTTGCACCATTTTTGGTATCCACTTTTGCATCACCTTTTGCATCCATTTTTGGTGCACCCCATTATGTGCCCACTTTTGCACCTACTTTTGTTGCATCCATGTTTGCATCCATGTTTTTATCCACTGTTGCATCCAATTTTACACCCAGATGTTGAAGATAACAATGAGGATAATGTTTATGATATTGAGGATGGCTACGATGATGATGATAATGTTGTTGATAATGAGGAGAATGATGGCAATGATGATGATGAGGATAATGATAATGACGACATTGGCAATGATTATGATGGCAATGAAATGAATGATGATCATGGTGATTATGACAATGAGAATGATGATGAATACAATGAGAATGATGATGTTGATCATCTTAAAAAATAAGTTGTTATTTGTCATGCATAAATTGTATGTGTCCTCCATGACCATTTTCCACTAATCACATATTTTGGGGAGATGTTATTTCTTATGCCAAAGGTAATGATAAATAACTGATGAAAATGAAAATAATCATGATGATGATGATGTCAAGGACAATGGTGATGATGATGACATGAATGATGATTATGCCGATGATGATTACTATTGTGATAATCATGGTGACAATGACAAACATGATGATGATGATCATCATCATCATCATTTCCATCATCATCATCATCAAAAACATCATCACTATCATTGTCATCTAGTTCATCATCATCATCATTTAAAGCATATGGGATATGTTCACCATTTAAAGCATGCATAACAAGTGGGATATAGTTACAATATTAAGCATGCATAAATTATAACTATGATTGAGCACATTTTAATCTTGGAGCTTGTAGTGAAACTGGGTTTATTTACCTCTACCAACACTTTCTTATAAGGATCATCATTGGCATCGTCGTCGTCATCATTTCTCATGTCATTCTCATTGTCATCGTCATCATTATTATCATCATCATCACCACCATATAATCACATCATTTTCAACTTCATCATCATTTCCATCATTTTCATCATCATCATCATTGTCATAGTCATTGCCATCATCAACAACAGCATTTCCATCATCATTATCATATAATCACATAATTGTGAATGTCATTATCATCAAATCAATTACATTTATTGCGTCCACTTTAGCACCCCAAATCAATTACATTTATATTCTCCTTAGCTAGGTTGTATAGGTACGCAACTAAGTGGTCTATATCATGATGACGCTAAAATGGACAAAAATTGCATCCACTTTAACATCCAAAATAAATTACATTTAAATTCTACTTGTGCTAGATTCATGTCTAGGTGAAAAAATAGGCACATTATATAAAGATGTTGCTAAATTGGAAAAAAGATGATTTGATGAATAAAGGCGACAACAAAATCAAAATATGAGGTTTCTCGGATTTGACATCTTTCTTTTCATTTCCTATTATAGTTAATCAAAAGTATTTTGATTTGGAGGGTAGTTGTGAATCACATAATCTAATTGAAATCCCATTTGAACATATATATGAATACTACATGGATTATATATATGTTTAAGTGAATCATATTTTTTTTAAAGGTGAGCTTATAAATAAACTAATCAAAGGTTTTTGCTATAGTGTAGTTTACGTACATTTGTGTTAACCAATTCCTTCAACTGCACAAGTTATATTTGTATGTACATGCATATGACAACTTCTATAATATACATATATAACCTTTTTTAATTCTCAATGAATAACTTCATATCACTTCTAACCATTATCAACCATTAGATGAAACTAACCACAATAACTATTATCCAACTAATTATTGTAATTTTTAGCTACCAAGTCATATTAACTTATAAATATTTTAAGGGCATTGCACTAGGTAACAAGTATAGAGACAAGAATCAACAAATTAATTTAGATTATGAGTTCTAAACATAGTAATTGAATGATTATTGCATCCAAATAATAACGAAGCATTTTAAAATGGGACATAAAAACCATTATTATTTAAATATGAATTACATATCCAACTGTAAATTTAGAAGTCTTCATTCACATTATAATCTACATCTAGGTCTTCCAATGTTTCCTTGTCAATGCTCATATGTTCTTGCAAGTACCTAATATTATTCTTGCTACACCATCCTACTAAAGTGGTATTGTAATCATCCTCATCTTCACTTTCATCATATTCTGTATCAATAAAATTTGTTTCCAGATCGGTTACATGAATGTCACCAGATCTATTTTCATCATTTCTTTCGATATCATCCATATTATCTTCCTCCATGATAGCATCTTCTGAAGATGCACCTATGACCCCGCTTCTCCATATTGCTAAAGGAATATTGTCATCATTATCATCTTCACATTCTTCTACTAGATCTTCTTCAACTTGAACATCATCATGGATGCCAATTTGTTCTCCCTCAACTATATTTGGTTGGTCATCATTGGTTTTCTCAGTATTGATTGAAGCATCTTCGAAAACATGTCTTAATCTTGGATCATAATGAATGACAAATATCCATTTTGGATCCAAAATATCTTCATAGAAAAATACCTATGCATGAAGGAGATCCATATATTAAACATATGTTATTACATTTTTATTGTTATCATTAAACACATATATATTCCCAATAGGCAATGAATTATCAAAATATTGATGACTAATGCTTCTTATATTTATATTATGTTTTAGGAAAAAAATACCTGCTCACAATGAATTGGTAGAACATAAGGCTCCTTCTCAAATACACACACAATTTCAACAATTTCCTTCTTCCATTTTGGAACTTCACACACACATATCTCTTTAGAGGTCAACCACCTAATAAATGACACAAAATTAGTATGAACATTTATGACATTAAAAATGAAATATAATATATCATTGCATCATACACAGTAACATTTCATACCATAAACCTTGTAAATATCAACCCACAATATACCTTAAAAACATTGACAATTGACTTATGGCATTCCTTAAGTCAGTTGTAAGACATGAATCCCCTCTAATTGCCAATGGCATGATATGCTATCAAACCCATTTACCAGAGTTCATTAATATCGATTTATCATAATTATAAAAAAAGTAAGTGATAACAATAATAATTAATTGATTCAAATACCTTCATAAAATGATGGATTTAAAATGGTGGATTTAAATGATGAGAGTATTTTTTAGCTTGGTATTGCTGAGTGAGGGCTCCGGGGCTTCTTTTTTATGACTAGGAGATTGGTTGGGAGGAGAGTGGTTCGCCACCTGTGTTTTTTTTTGTGTTGCTCCAACGATGGTCTACTTTGTCTACTTTAGTGAAGGGGTAAATCCATGAATTATCTTTGGGGTTACAAATAAACTTATTTTTCCATATTCCTAGTTTACTATCACTTTCAAAATCATTGTATACACAGACACACACAACAACGTCACTCCTTAATAAGATACAATGTCTTGTATACCACTAAGAAATCCTTGAGAGTGTCCTTCAAAGTGGGAACAATGATGGTATTGGATGGATTCTCAATCGTCACAATGATGAGTGGGTTGGGTTCAAAGAATTCCCTCCACATTTCCATGAAATCCAAGTTCTAGGCGAGGGTTGTCGTAATAATGATTTTATAGAGGTAAAAAAAGAGAGAATGACATGCATGAAATGACTATATGTTAATCACAAGACATGATAATTATTGCATGTAGTATAACACATCAACATTTGTTGCATGCATAATGGGAAAAATATGAAAATAAAGTTATAATTCAACACATTAATGGCTAAGATCATCTTGCAAATGGATGACCAGGATGAACTTGAACATCGCCTTCCAAATTCTTCACACAATAAAAACACTTACAATGTAATAAAAAAGAACATAACAAGCCAATAATATTAATATAACATAACTAAAATCTAAACCATAGTAGTAAAAAAGAATACAAGAATTAAATAAATGAGAAAATCTATCTTAACTTAGTTTTTAAGTTCTAATAAATTTGTGCCTCCATTTATTTTTAGTTCCTCTTGAGACCTAATATATTTGGGGAAAAATGGAATCTTTTTACACCATGCTACCTTATAATTATTCTTTGTTGAATTAATTTTCATTTGAAACTTGTTGACTCAATGAACTAATAATTCATGGTTCCATGTCCATTAAAATTTGAACTTAAGTCATTAAGATGGTCTTGACCATTAGAACACATCTAAAACAATAATATATTTGTGAAAAATAGATTTTTTACACCATGCTACCTTATAATTATTTTTTATTGAATTAATGTTTCATTTGAAACTTGTTAACTCAATAAACTTATAATCCATGAGTTCAAGTCCAAATAAATTTGAACTTAAATTATTAATATGGTCTTAACCATTAAAACACATATTAAACAATAATACAATATTTAATATTATTATTATTATCCAAAGAAAAATAAGCTAAATATATTTCATTCATTAAACCTTGGATGATTTCTATTGTCCTTCCCTAACAACTCTCTTGTAATTATCCTCTCAAAAAATATGTTGAAGATAGCTATGAAAGGGTGGTCCCTATTATTCCTTCTAAAGGAAAAAGTGAAAAATAACAAAGTTTTCTAAAGTAAAAAAAAATGAAAAATGACAAACTTTGAAATAAAATAAAAGGACATACTATATATATTTTGATTTGTATTATATATATTTTGATTTGTATTTGTATTGATTCTCCTGCTCCTACCACCGTTCAAAGTTAAAGGAATATATAGTACTGTGCATTCATTGATCTGTCAAAATACTTGAACAGATGTAATAAACCCTCACCATTTACCTCACCTTTATCTTGATCTCCTTCATCGCTGATTCACTACCATTAGCTGGTAGTACTATACAATTTATTGGGAAGAAAATTTCAATAATTTGATATGAATCAATACCACATTTGGCACCAAGAAATTTTCTTTTTACTTTCAGAAGTGGATTCGATGGATCCAAAACTAATCTAGTTGGATTTGGGAACCAGGTGACGGGGGTTCTAGCAAGTTGCAACACATCTCTATCTGCTTCCTCTCCCTATCGGCGGATAGGTGCATAGTGATTTTAATTCAATCGTAGGATAGGTGAATAATTCCATCCATTCAATTAAATTCCCTACCTGTTATATAAATAGGGGTCCTATGCTTCTCCGGTATATGTCATTTTTCATCTCATATAGTTATACTTTATCGGCTGAGACCATCAGACGGGACAAGTACTTGGTATATATTTCATTCCATTTCCATCCATTTGTTTTTTATTTTTTTCATATTTTTCAAATTTATTTCTTTAGGATCTCACAACTAACCTCTATATAGTGGGTATTAATTTTCGACAATGCATTTATTTCGGACTGTTTACAAAAAGAGAAAGAAGAAAACAATTGAGTATTTTTCCATCAAGAGTGTGGACAAGTCCCACAAAAAAAAAGTGCTCCAGGAAGTAAGTGTTTCGGATTTTCCCATATTTTTGCCTCTGTTACTAAATTCATAATAATTTCAAAGAAATGGTGGCCTCAAACATTGTATGTGCAATATAAACAGGATAATTTAGATTGATAATCTAGAAACATAGTGCAAATCTAGGGCCCTAATCCTCATTGAGGGTCATTTTGAGTTTAAATTGGGTATGATGGGAAACATGCCAAGAAAAATGAATTTTTCTGTAAACTAGTTTTCTGTAAACCACCTCAGATAGTCAAGGAATTTTCGTCATTACACCTAGTCCAAGCATCCTTTCCATTGCTAGACAACAAAACAATCAAGATAATTTCCACTTGCTCTATCGCTTTACCACTCCACCTTGTTAAAAGAAATGCTCATGGCCCTTAACAACATATTCCTATCATAAGCAGAGTAAAGTGTATAACTAAAGTAGAACCCAAAATTCTTCTCACGAGCAAAAGAGTAGTTCAAATGCATGATCGATCAAACATGTCTGCAACCAAAGGGAAACATCTACAACAACCCCTATTTTTCCTTGCTGGTTATCCATAGCCCAAATTAGTCCAAGCCAAAAATAGTCCTTGGTCCTAAACTCAAAGCCAACCAATTTTACCTCTGTCAGAAGACAATATTAGGTTGAGGTTTAGGGATACGTTTCTTTTCACAAGCACCTCTCTACTAGGAATCATTATCCCTGTCACATTCTATTGTTAGTGATAATATTGCATTATGTTAGTTAATCTAGACTTTGTGGACATTTTTTATGATGATGAATCATGTCCATTAAAGACCAACTCTAGTCCATGACTATCAGACCTTTAGAAAATAAACATGGGAATTAATCAATATGTGGCCTTGTGTGACATTGTACCTAAGCCTATCATTAGTAGTATTTATTAATGAGATCATAAGAAGGCTAGTTGTCCTCATTAATGAGGTGGTTATGCCCAAACTATCTGTGATGTAGTCTTGTACCATTATAATGTACATACACCATTGTGTTTTTTCCCCACTGTAAACGTTGCAATCAAGTTTATTTGATCTTTTGTATTGGGTTATGTTTATGGTTGGTTTATAATGTTGATTATGTATTAGTGATGATGTTCAATACCATATTTTACACATGGTGTCAAAGCTGATGGTTGAGCATGGAATAAAAGTTAAAATTTATGTCTTGTGATTCATGTGAGCCTTCTCTCAGCTTCAAATGGAAAATATCATAAATTAAATGTTTGCTTACTAGCTTAGATTAAATGTTTGTTCTTATTACTTTAGCACTTCTTCTTTGGTTGCAACACAAAGTCTAACACAAAACTCTGAAGGAAGATACATTTGTAATTTTGTTGGTTATAGTACACAGTGCACACATATGTTTAACAACAATTGCATAATCCAGTAGCAGATCATATAGATTCAGGTTTGGCAGAAGACATCAAGCTGCACAATTCTTAAAGCTGTGGTTAAATATGTTCATAGTTGGGATGCTGTCTTTTTCATTTCGTGAGAAAATGATTCTGGGAGTTTTGGTAGTGTTTTTGCAGTGTGGTGGTTTATAGGTGATATATGTTTGAACATGTATCTTTCTCTTTCTCTATGTATCTTTTAGTGGAGGGTTTATGCTGCAAAGGTTTATAGAAACATTTTGAGAATTTTCAGACCAAGAAACATAATTCTTCAATTTGCATGTGGGTTGTTGATAAAAATAACAATTCAATGTCTCTAGTCCTCTATTCTTGAATTGTTGTCTTTGGAGACTTGAAAATGTGGTTATTGTATCTGTGGAAAATAAAATTTAAATAGGACAGTGCCTACCCTTGTAAGTCTGATTGCATGTAAAATTTTGGCAATTATTTATACTTTTCTATTGCTGAATTTGTTCATTATTCGCATAACAATGTATTTCCTATCTTGTAAGATAATATAACTACAGTTTCATTTCTGTGCTTCCCTTTACGGAAGTTTCAGTCCTGGATAAGCTAGAAAGAAATTCACGTACAGTTAAGGGAGCACAAGCAATTGGGCAAGATGGTGGAGCTAAAGCCCATGTTTTGAATCCTTTTAGAAACTTTAACATCAAGGGAACGATAGTACTGGAAAGGAAATTCCATCTTAAACCTTACTCCAAAGTCAATTTATTATCTTTAAATTCCCTGGATATAAGCTTTTGCATGCATATGATAGTTTGTCTTTGAGTTTCCCAATTCAATTTTTAAAAGCCTGATCATTTTGTTTCAATGATATATTCTTTATGTTACCAGATATAGGATCCTTGTTTCTATGATTTGGATATAGATCTGGTAGGATCCATCAAGGATTCACTTATGGTTTGGAAATGTTGGAAAAGTTTCTTGGGATCTGTCAAGCCAACATATCCTCCTTTTTTTTCGAACACAAGAACATGAAATAAAAAATAAAAAGGGAAAAGTGTGGATCTCTAAAGTAATAACTGATGCCTTATAAAATAGTCCCTTCAACCATTTTAAAACTCAAAGCAGAGTTTTTGATACCAGTCAGCATTTCTAAGTTTGTGAGAGCAATTTGTTGTTAAGTATTTTTGTAGATCTGTTCTTCTATGCTTCTAGTTTCAAGGTTTCAAGATTCTCATAAGTTAATGCAGAAAAAAATACCCAATGTATAGGAATCAGGATTCTCATGAGTCACTATGAATGCATAAATGATCCACACACAAGATTTTCATTCTTCACTCTAATCCTTGACAATTTTTATCATTAATTTTCAAACGATATTTATCAACCTTTGGTGGCAAAGTTCAAACACATAGGCCATTCCATTATTGTCACTAACACTTGTTATTCCTCCTTTATTTGAGCCTTCTACAATTTTCCTGGTTTCATCTTCAACTTCAATTCTTTCCCTTTTTACCGAATGCAAATGTTCATCAAAGTTAAGTTTATGTTTCCTTGCCTTGATCTGTTTCCTTTTCTTTCGATGATCTACTCCAGATAATACTTCAAGAACATTTTATTCTTCTATGCAAATATTTATCTTTATTTGATTATCTGATCTCTCTGGTAGAGTTATGATAACCCTGAATTATGTTTCTTCAAGATATTTCTTTTCTTCTTCAGAATGGAATTCTGATTCAAAGAAGTGTTTGGAACTACCATAACTTCATTGTCTTTAGTCACAAATGTATAAAGAACATGATCTTTGACATTAGGAACAGAATTTTCATGAATATTTTCAAAATCTTTTTCACCATTTAAATTTTCTTTACAATTTGAAACCTGAATGCCAATTGTTTTTCTATCTTGTGATATCTCTAGTTAACCAAGACTAGGTTATTGTTCTCAAGAAGTCCATTTACCAACATCCCCTCAAACAAAAAACACATGTTCTTGACATAGTAACAAATAAAGATACAGAGGTGCAGCTCAGTGTGCCTGCACTATTGGAGAGATCATTCTCACAATAGAGGCATGCAGGTGTGACTCAAATCTATTGGAGATTGAATGGTGTCTGAATGTGGATTTGGGGTGGCTCGTTGGGAATAGAATAAGGAAAGAAACCCTGTTAACAAATATTTTTAGCATGGCTACAGTAACAACGACAGACTCTGAAAAGAGAGGCCCAAAAGTAGGTCTGAAAAGAAGTGAAAGCAGCAACACATGGGGAGGATCAAGGGTAAACTATACCAACTTTTATAACCATGATTAAAGAGGCTGCATAGCTGCTAACCCAAAAACTATCAAGAAAAAATGTTGTGAAGATCAAGAGGAAAGGTTAAGCATCAGTAGGCTAACCTAAGGATGCAGGAAATTCAGATTTTAGTCCAGGGAACCTTGCTGATACAAGAGCAAGGTGGTAGTTAGTATAGATTAGTATGCAATAAGACAAGATAATATAATTTTTATTACTCTTTAACAAATAGGTCAATGGAACTAAAATATCATCCAATCTGAATGCAAAGTGAGAGTGCTAAAGCAACTCTTCAAAAAATGCTGAAAGCAAGAGAAATAAAACCAAAATAGTGCAACAAAAATAAGTGTCTAGCTAAGTGAATCACTAAGTCTAAATTAATATATATATGCTCTCGTAGGAATGGCAGAAGAATTATTTAGGCATAAGGGGAGGTTGTTGAGTTATAGGAAATTATTGGAGCATAACTCGGTGGTTCAAGGAAAATTATGGGCTCAATGGAGGGTGGTGACTCAACTATTGAAGATCGGTCTGATATACACAACATGCTGGACATTATACTGGACAAAATGGAGATTAAGAGAAATTTGGGAGATTTATACCTTGTAGGAGCACATGCACCAGTCATCCAAAGGAATGTAGAAGATATTTTTCTTGATATTGACCGAATAGAATCACTCACGGATAACCATGGTATAAATAAAAGCTCATTTTATTAGAATGATATATTTCTATATAAGGCATTTTTCAGAGCTGCTTATAGCCTGTTAGGAGTAGGAATATGCCTCTTTTGGTGTCTATGGATCCGTGTTTCTGTCAGCAAATAAGGGAAACATCCTTATGTAGTTTAGAAAGTGGGGTTGTTTTACATTTTATCTTCTCAAGGACAAGTACCAGTGGGAGTACATGTAAAAACTCATGAAGTATGGGTTGTATATATGCAAATTTAAATGTTAAAAAAATTCTCTATTTCCCCCAAAAAAATTAAATAAATAACTACTAAATAAAAAGAAAAAGGCTAAATGAATTTTTTTGGATGACAATTCTTACCATAAGATATGTGTGGACGGCTTTGTAGAGTAAATCGTGACTAGAACGAGTAGAAGAAGGAAAAATCCAAACAAGTTCTGAGAATTTTCTTGGACTTAACCTCATATTATTAGCAATCTGGGGAAGATATTCATCCCATATATTTGCCACAGTAAAAAATTTCAGAAAGCTACATGAATTGCTGCCTATATTCTTCAGCTCACATTCATCAAGTCTGACGGATTGCTGATGCATGAAAGTGGAAACTATTAGCTTCATACTTTCTACCTTATAGTCAAAACCAAATCCATTGTATGTATTTGACATTGGAAAAAAAAAGTAATCAATGGTTGCATTCTCCAATTGAGAGGCAATTATGGCTTCCAATTGATTTTTGTATTTGCTATTAAGGTTGCAGCCTAAAGATTTGTGAAGGAAAGAAAACAGGAAATCAAGAGGAACATGATATCTTTCCAGGGGAAGCAGTCTAATAACACATTCCAATAACCTTTTTAGGCTTCCATTTCTCTCTGGTGTTACATTTATATCATCTGCAATTTGTTGTCTTTTCTCGAACACAATCCATTTGATACTATATTGAACTACTACCACACTACTACTTTCCCAATAATTATTTTGTCCATTTATTGTTCCTGAAGAGAAATAACAATCCTCTCAAAAAGTTCCGAAGGCAATGAAAGAAGATCCTTTATCCACCATTCTCTATTTGTTTTTTTCCTTACCCTACCACTGATCTCACTCCAAAGCTGCAATTGTGCTGAATTTACTTTTCTCTGTTCAGGATCAAGAAATTCCATGGAAGCAATGTGGGATAGAGATTCAACACATCTACTAACAATTTGAATCTCATCTACAAAGGGAGGCAAGCCTAAGAATTTCTGAATAAAAACCAAGGTATCTTCCCAACTTTGCAGGGAAACCTGAGTAAGATAAAGATCACTTCTTTCACAAACGTTTCCTCTGCCATACTCTTCAGGCATTTCTAAAAACTCAGCTGCACATCTCAAGGCTGCAACATTGAAGGGATCCACATATATTGCTGACCCATAACAAAAGTTTTCCACAGGCTCAAATATTTCCACAAGGTAGCAAAGTCAAAGGCCACTCATTGTAGTGGCCAAAAAGGTTTAAAATCATTGATAACAACTTTTGTAAGTATATTAAATCTATGATATTTCTTCTTATAGAAGTTGTATTTACACTGTAGTAACATAATTTCAATCTTATCTAATTTCTCCATATGTACAAGTTGGCAGGAACAAAAAGATGGAAGACGTCCAAATAACCTAGAGAAAGAAGTGATGCATCAAAAGAAATGGATTGATTTCATTTTGTGGATGGAAACTGAGGTATGTATGCTAATATAATGAGTTTTGTTAAATAACTAAGGTACATACCCTTTTCCAATATTTTTAATCTACTAGCATAACTTCTTCTCTTTCTCATTCCCCACCATGTTAGCGGCATAGACCCTGGGTCTCTGTATGGATCCCAACCTTTCCAATTCTAGGGTAAAATAACCAGTCTCAAACAACTCACCCAACCTCCATCTGTTACCCACCAACAATTAGGTTCATAGTTTGAATAGTTGTTGGGTGGAAATCATGGTCTTCAGGAGGTAATTTTTCCATGATGATGTTGATTAGAAGAAAAACCAGGCATGCTAAACGCATAAGAGGCTTTGTTTTTCCAGTTTTGGGCATTGTAACATCCCTAAAAGGTCAAAATATATGCAAATATCAGAGAATAGAAGACAATTTTGGGTTCATTGTGAAAGTGAAAAATGGCATGTTTTGATTAGGCTCATTTTCTATATCGGTTATGCTTATTTTCTATATGTAGCTTGTTCTCGGTTTTACCAAATGAAAATTCAGTTTGTTACATCCATTTTAACAAAGACCTTCTATTAGAAATTAGGAATCCAACTAACCATGCTTACCTCCACTGTTTGAACCTACACTTCAAATTCTATCCAGATGGAGAATGGATTGTGCACTTGTTTTTTATTAAACAAGCATTCAACTTGGGCTATGGATGTTGTTCCCGTGTGCATCCAGGGTTTACATATATGTGCCTCTGCTCCGGATCACAAAGCATCTACCATTGTGAATTAATAATTGCATCTGTGTGTGATGCACAATGGGGGTGTTAGTGACCCCTTTGGTTGACTTATGGTCCTTTCTCTTTTTACTTTATGTCAACCTAATTTTATATTTTATGTTTTAATTATAACCACCCTAAAAGCTAGGGTTGAAGAACCTTTCTAGATATTTTTTCAAGTTATAAAATCAAGACTTATCCTTATTTGTACATTATCCAAGAAGCTAAACCTCAGCTCTGTTCTTTATGTTTGGGGTCAAGGAATATGCTGCTAGGGTTTCTTTGCTTCTTCCCTAGGTTATCAAATATGATTTTAAGGGTTGTTTCCTTCTGTGCTCAACTGTGAACTATACTAGGTCGTGACTTCTTGCACTTAACCCATGGACTATTAGTGTCCCTCTTGCTGAGCCATGATTTCAATCAGCTAACCTGTGAACTATGTACTGTCACTCTTGCTGAGCCCTGATCTCAATCAGCTAACCTATGAACTGTGTAGTGTCCCCCTGGCTAGTCGTGACTGATTTGAAACCATTGTGGGATGGGTGTGACAGTATTGGCCCCTCTTAGCATACCCTGATTGTTTTGGATCCCTCTAGGGATGGCCATGACTTTGTTGGAAACCCTGTGGATAGGTCATGACTATAATAACTTAATAATTCCTCTCCCAAGAGGATGTGACTGTAATAGCCCTCTCATAGCAGGCCATGGCTGTAATAGTATTCTAGCAGGCCGTGAGTGTGTTGAAGATCCTGTAGGAAAGTCATGAATGTAATAATATTACTTCTAACTGGGGCATGGATTGTGGTTAACTACTCCTAACTAGGCTGGGTTGTTCTTGTCTATTAGCTTGACATTGCTAAACCCAGTGGATTGTGATTTTGTAAGACCCAACCTAGTGGGTTGTGACTATGTATCCTAGTGACTGTGTAAGAAACATCCTAAGTGGGTTGTGAATGTGCCTTACCTATCTGACCATGACTTATTTGCAGCTCACCTCAAACTGAGTTGTGGTTGTGTTAAGCCCCAAATGACAGGCCAGCATTGGTGTTAAGTATGTTGAGGTTTTTTTAGGGTGTTTGACTGTGTTTAGGGTTGAGTATATTCTGTTGCTACTCTTCACACTTGATAATTGAGATATCTTTCTTAATACTGTAAGTTCATAGCCTTAAATCTAACCTTCTATCTCTCAAGCTATGTTGATTGTTTCTATGGTAACTTGTCAGATATATTCCAAGCTTTGAACATTGGAATCAATTCATTATCATTCTAATGAAAAGGGTAGACTGTTCTCTACAACGTAATATTTCAGAGTTAAGAAAATTACATATGGTAATTGGTTATCTCTTGGTTGCATTTTCCATGTGGAAGTAGCAACCACCCCAATTCCACTAGGAGCCTACATTTACACACCTTCATAAATGCGTCCAATCAATACCTACCTTCAACGCTTTTCAATTTCATTTATACATCATTTAAACTGCCCTTAAATGCTGATTTATTCTTGACGTGGGCTACCCAGGGTCTGTTATTAGTGCCCAATAATCTTCCAACATATTTCAGTTAATCCATGCGTAAGTTATAATTCTTTGAGTGTATGAGAATTGCGCTTATCTGCCCTCCATAAAATGCAAAATAAAAATTGAGAATTGTTCCATTTCCACAGAATGCAAAATAAGGATGCATAGTCATGCCCAAATTAAAAATTAGGATTCCAAACTGGATGTGATAGCCAAGATAGCCTATGAAATGGAGGACATCCCTGCTGCACCTTCTGGTTTACATGGATTTTGACCGAGCATTGATCTGTTTAACATTAAATATTATATGAATAAATTAATGTTCATAAGAGAAAGACTAGGTTTATCTATAACACTATATTACTCTATTTGTGTACATGTACTAGAATTATCCACCAGAGCGGCTTGTGGACATAATTGCAAGGGGTTTAGATTTAGTACCACCCTGGACCTGTGTCTATCTTGACTCTTAACTACATGCCTCTAATCACTAGCTACATCTTGTGCATAGGAGTTGAACTTGAGATCTTGTCAATGAACACACATTGGGCACCATGCTAAGGGAAATGGTAAGTTTATTAGGACTTATCTGATTGCTATTGTTATCATTATTATTTTAAATATTTCTAGTTTGTCAAATATAATTCTAAATTCTAGGCAGAAGTCTCATGGTCGCAATTGAGTACCTAGAAGCAACATATGATAGCCATCTTCAATACATATGTTTATTACAAATAGGTGAGAGAGCCTAATGGTGGGGAATAACTTGATGTAGTTGTAGGGAAGGATACCTTGCTAGAGGATAAATTTGATGCAAAGAATTGTGAATGAATGGTGCTTATTAAGTTGCCAATAACTGACAAGATGCATATAGAAGAGTAGGACTTCGATGGCACATATAATTTGGAGGAAATTGTGAGAGATGCATACATTTTTTTATGAGATGAATGGTTCATAAACTGATGTTGCACACAAAACACAAAACAAAGGCACTCAAAGTGCATAAATGCATATACGAAAATTAATATTTTCTTATTGTAATAATGATACGTGATGATTAAAAATGACAAGGAATTGAGCATGAAAAATATGGAGGACATATAAAGACAATAAGTTTTGGTCACTTGGGTAGATCCACCTAGTGGGATTCATATCACACAAATATGCACAGGAAAATTCACCTAAAAACTATAGGTAAACCAACATTAGTCACAGTTGGAATCCTCTCTGGGTTCTTACTATAGGTAAACCAACATTTTATTAAATCTGTGGGTTCTTACCTAGTTGAAATTTTGTTTCAAGAAGAAGATAGGGGATTTATATTTTAATTTTTTTAGAACCTAATTGAAATTCTGTTTCCAGAAAAAAGACAAAGGATTTATATTTTAACTATCCCAGTTAAGTTGGTAATGCTTTTATTAAGGTGCCAAAGAGATCAATAACCTTGAGAAACATGACAGTTGAAAGAAATAATTCTGGAACCTATTAATCTATCCACTATTTGCCATTACCAAACTCAAAATTTCTCAGAAAATTAGATCTATAGGCAAATCTTGAATATCATTATGACCCTCTGATATTCTTTTGCATCCCTGGTCTCATTTTTAGTATATTTTTTTGTATATGTTAACCTAAATAACTAATTCTCCTCACTGCCAAGAGGACCTGCCACCTTCCAATATCATGTACTAACTAATAAGGCTACTTTGATGCTGAATTTATTTGCGTAGATGGCTCGGCTGAAAATAAGATTTGTATGGAAATGGGTTATTTTAGGTGCAAGGCCGATGGTAGCCACATACATATCTCATAACAAGATTTTGCAAGATCTTATGCAAGTTTCAAGTTTTTTAGGTCTTCACTAGTCATTAAACCCTCTTCCATTTCTCCCTGTTTTGACAGGCTTCTAGTTTCCTCCAATATATTCCTGGCAGGGGGCACACCTAGAAATGTTGAGAAGAGGAATTTGGTTTGATAACTCTTCTTTCACATCTTTACTTAAATTAAGAATTTTCAATATGGACAAGTTTTTTTTATGTGTTCAATTTCAAATAATGCACATGCATTGACTGACATAAATTATGAAGAAGCCATGTCGAATGTGGTGAGTTGAATCGATTCCCAATTCTCATCATGTCTTTGCCAATGGAGAAGGTAAGAAAAATTGAATTAAGAGAATATATCAGTGAAGATGATGCCATTTGACAATATGCTCAGTGGTCCTCTCCTAGGGAGCCTTAGAAAGTGCATCAAAATCTAGGATCTGGAAATTTCTTTTAAGGGATTTACATGTTCCATTCTAGAACTATGGCTAGCTTGAGGGGATGGATTGATCTCTTCGTTTGGTGTGTTGTCAATATCTATGAATGATAGTCTATTGTAAGTCTAGCATGCTTAGCTACTACAATGTCTAGTCTTTATGGAGCAACACATGTCAATGTTATAGGTCTAGTTAGTCTGATGGATTTTTATTGAAATGAATTGAACTTTTGAACGAATTGTGAGAAAAATGAATTTCATAAGTTGGGTCCATTTCAATATGTTTGGCGTGAAATCTGGTATGAGTGCCTCTATGTTTCACTTTGTTTTTCATGTAGTGGTGGTAGTTTTATCATATCTATGTAAATCATCATTAGGCTATTCAATTTACGTTAGATGTCATAAACACATTGACATCTAATGTAGGATGTATTTATAGAAGACTTGAAAATTCATCAGTGAAGCCATTTCACTTATGATTCAGTAAAAAGGGGATTACAATATCTTGGATAGATTTTCAAATGATTTATTGCAGTAGAGAAGAAATACACTAGAATGCCAAAGAGACGCCAATATCTTGGATAAAGCTTCAAACGTTTTAATAAAGTTGTCATTTAGTTCTATTTTTTACTTTTTTTGTAGTTATATTAGTACACACACATTAATTGCAATTGTATTATATTTATTTTTAATTTGGTATGAGGTAATATTAAAAATATATGAGAAATATGCATTGTGGTATGAAATTTATACTAACATCTGATATTGATTTTTTTTTTTAGATCACAACAATTAATGACTCTATAGATAATGACACAAATTATGTTGAGCCTACATTGGATATAGAAGAAAAAGAAGATGATGATGGTGATGATGATGATGGCGACAATGACGACGAGGTTAATCAAGATGACGATTTTGATGATCATGAACATGATCATGTTGGTCGTGCTAGTTAGAGACTGATGCTATGCAAGAACATGATACATTTTTCATTATATTTGCATATATAACTATGATACATTTATAATTTTGACTTTTATATTTATATATAGAGATTATACAACATTTTTTTTGTTAGAGTGGTATTTAATTCACATATATATTTGACTTCACTTTACTTTACTACAATGATATCCATGAAAGGTTTTGGTATGTTAGATCAAACATTTGCATTAGTTGATTTGATTAAAGAAGATGGTGATATAATTAGTAATGTCTTGTTTCTTTATTTATATTGGAAATTGTCAATGTTCTTTTGATGAATAATTAGCATTATATATACGATGATATTACTATTTTTGGATGGATGTTGAGAATTTTCAGTAAACTTCTTCAGAAAGGTTATGTTTTAATTTTGAATTTTTAATGATATTTGATAATTTTGATGTATTTCAACATTTAATTGAAGTTAATAAAATGGATGCAAAAACAATAAAAAAATGTTATATTTCACAATTAATAATTGAATTTTAAATTCTTAATTAACAGTAAATACAAAACAAAACACAAAATGGATGCAACATCATATGCAACACTAATTGCAAATCTGGATGAAAAATATGACACGAAAGTAGACATCACACCAAATGAAAACATGGATATAAAAGTGGACGTCACATAAGAAAATGTGGACACAAAAATGGACATCACACTAAACATAAAATTGGATGAAAAACCTAGACACAATTAAAGGCTCAAAACTATATTCAATATTAGGCCCAAAACTATATGCAATAGTATATGCAAAAGTGGATTCTTGGTTGGACGCTAAATTTGGCATAAAATTGGGCACATCATTTGATGTAAAACCAGGCACAACACTAGACATAAAACTGTGAGCAACACTTGACACAAAGAAAGAGTTAAAACGAGATACAATATTGGATGTAAAATGGGATGAAACATCGGATATAAAAGTAGATGCAATATTGGATGTAAAACATGACACAACATTAGACACAAACATGGGTGCAACATTAGGTACAACGCTGGGTGCAAACCTAGATGCAAAAAAAGACATCAACCAAGATGGAATAGTAGGTGCAAACCTAGACGCAAAAGAAGATTTGATGCCGAAAACTAGATGCAAAAGTGGATTCTCAGTTGGACACAAAATTGGACGCTAAATTTGACATAAAATTGGACGCTAAAGTTGGCATAAAATTGGATGCTTCATTCGATGTAAATCCAAGCACAAGACTAGGCGCAAAAATGTAAGCAAAACTTCACACAAAGAAAGACATAAAATGAGATACAATATTGGGTGTAAAATGGGTTGAAACATTGGATGTAAAACTAGATGCAATATTGGATGTAAAACATGACATAATATTACACACAAACATAGGTGCAACATTATGTGCGACGCC
>LPNX010758385.1:93300-119356 GCA_001517045.1 Pseudotsuga menziesii | reverse complement strand
AGACATCAACCAGGATGGAATAGTAGGTGCAAACCTAGACGCAAAAGAGGACGTGAAATATGATGATATTTTGGGCACAAACATGGACGCAAAAAAATATGTAAATGGGATGCAAAATTAGAATTAAAACTAGACATAAAGCTAGATGCAAACGTAGACATAAAAATAGATACAAAATTGGGTGTCAAACTTGACGTCAAATTAGGAGCAACATCAGATGCAACATTGGATGTTAAACTGGGTGCAAACAAGGATGTAACCAATTGCGCAAAAAAGATGCAATACAAGATGCAAAATTGGGCACAAAAAAAGGTGTAAAAAAAGACACAAAAAAATGGGGGCAACAAAGGAAGCAAAAATGGAAGTTTAAAAAGATGAAACAAAAGACGCAATAGACGGCGTTTTACGAAAATGTACAATAGCGCCTGTTTTAGCACCAAATTGTTCATCACAATTGAGAAAAAATTACACTAAAATCTGGTGCTAAATCTGACGCTAAATCTAGTTTTTGTTGTAGTGAGAGCAAACTGACATGTCGCAGCATCCTCAAACCACTTCCAACTATTGGAGATGGAAACCTCCCTACATTTGGGGTCATGATTCCCGAAGAAAGTGGAATCAGAGCAGGTGGCTCAATTAATGAAAACTGACCCAAAAAGATATAGGCAATCTTTATAAAAATTTCCATTGAAGAGAGCTGAGGCTGCTCATTCTAGAGAAGTGATCATTCAGGTGAATGAATGTACTTCAGAGAAATTCAATGGAAGGGAATTGTGGAAAGTGTTTGAGGGGATAACTGCTGATTGATCTAGTGCAGATTTTAAGATGAAAGATCTTAATGCTGAGAGCAGAGTGTTTTTACTGAGATATTGGACTAGTCTACTGTTTGCATTCTCCACCAGTTCTCAGCCAAGAAGACTAGGAACATGCTCGGGGGTCCTGAGGAAGCATTGTTTGAGCGCTCTCTAGGAGACTGGTAGGGAGGAACAACCTCCTAACGCTATTGTCGTCTATCCTAAATAGGTTCTACATTATTTTGTTTTACTGTGTTAGTATCTGAGTCTGGTTGATATATGAATGTTAAAGATTTAGTTTGTAGAATGTTAGAATCTAGTAGTCTTTTTAAATGATTGAAGAAATGAACTTGATTAGAAAAGTAATGCGTTAGAATAAAAATAATTTCTAGACTGTGTTTTTCCACACCTGGAAAACCAGGCAGTACTCCAGCACAAGTAGAATGTTTAAGTAGATAAGAGAATGTTTTAGTAGATAAGAATGTGTATTTGTAGACAATAGAATAATTTTATTTATGTTAAAATATTATGAAAGTTAAACAGTGTTATGAAATGTTTATATATCTCTGTTTTCACTTAGTAACTAAATGAAATGCAGCAGAAAATCTACATTAGAGTTACAATGATTACATACAATAAGTAGTTAAATGAGCTACTAAACACTTAGTTTAATTTCTGACAATATCAACTACATTTAAGACTAATATTTATTATTAAACTAAATAGGGTTATATTAAAAGTCCTTAAATTGTAAAGAGTACACTGAGTTACAGAGTATCTTTTATATCTTTTCAAGAACTCTGAATAAATTCTACTTAACAGTTTAGTAAATAAGAACAATGTAAATATAAATAATAACTAGTATGAAACTAAAAATTTTACATATGTAAAAACTATTTTGTAAATATCAAACAGGCTTATACCTGTGAAGAAAAAACTTTAGGGTTGAAACCCTAATCAATTTATTTAATTATTATAAGTCAAAACATCTAAATTGTAATCCATTTACTTGGATAATTATATCAACAAACAGTTAAACTATTATAGACTGGTTACAGTCCTTCCTGAAAATATATGTACAGTTACAATTTAAAAATATCACAACACACCTGTATTAATAATTTAACTGAAATAACAAGTAGCAGAATCCTATTATTAATGAATTGAAGAATTTATTTAGACAAGGGTTTCATTTCAGGAAAACCCTAGTCTGTATATTCCGAACAAGTAGGTTAATATTATAACTTACACACTATGACTGGGTTACAATCTTAAATAATAATAATAATCTATTTACAAAATATATTAGACAGTAATATTCTTCATTAACAGTCGATTAGGGAAAACCCTAGCATACACAGAGTCACAATATACAATATTACTGCAAAACGAGACTGAGCTCGAAGAAAATATTTTTTTTAAATCCAATGTATTACATTAACAGGCTGTAAGGCTGGAAATTTAACTAATTACAATACCCAGTTCAAGGCCGGGACTACCCAACAACATAGCGAGGGTTTGTAAACAAAATAGAACCAACAACTTTTAAAAAAAAATGAAAACCATGTATCTAATGGAGAAACTGGACAAGCTTCCAAGCTCAGGGTTTCACCATCAGCAACCCTGTTTACAAGCAGGGTAAGAACCCATTCTTTGAACCCAGCGCTTATAGGATTGGAGCCATGAGTCCTCGAAGCCAGCCAGCATTATATTCATCACTAGTTGCAAGAGTTGTCACAAGTTCCTGCAAAGAAAGCATAGTACTATGCGTTATTTACAAAACTCAATTTCTATTAAAAACCTAACTGTAAAATAACTTTACTGTGAGTCTTTCATTTTATAAAGAAAACCAAACATTTTACCTTTAATAAAAGAGTATCGAACAGTCTAACGAAGAGTCTGTCACCAGCTGCGATTTTCCCATACAAAATCTCCAAACCCTATGATGCCGATGGATCACAACCAGTAGCAATGAATCCTTAGCTACTCATAGCAGTGACAGTCCATGGGGAAAGCAAGATGGAGCTAAGGATAGGACGTGAGCCAAATGCAAACAAAACCAGTAAAATCTCACATAGTAAAACCCACGGCTAAGAAGGTTGGGAACAAGACCGAACTCAAGAGACTACAACAACGTTAAAACCCAAGTTTTGGGAGCAAGCTAGTACAGGAAGAACCCTCACAGCCACCATGAAACTATGCAGAGCAGCCCGAAGGCCGGTGGGAACTTCAGAGGAAAAATGACAAAGCGAATAGGGTTGCAAGATTTTATATCGCCAATACATGGACAGGTGGTGACTACATACCCTCAAATATTTCTAACCATGCAAGGGTCGATTCCAAAGTCCACTTGCGGTTCATTCATCAAAATTATTAAAACAATGATTTTCATCAAATTATGCATGAACTATGAAGTACACATACATATATCACATCAATATTCATATATAATCTATATCGTAATGTTTGATAGCTTCGAATTTGGCATTTGGTTAAACAATAATTTCTTAACGTTGGCCCTAGTGAAAGGTGGTAACCATTTAATCTTATGGATAATCCCGAAGTCGATCATGCTTAGAATCTTTCTATCTACAAATAGATTTACATACTTGCAAAACAATGTTAAGAATGCATGTATTATAATCCAAACTTATCACTTATAAACCAACGGCTTGGGTGGTTATAATATATGGAGTTGAATAGCATAGTAAAAGATTATAAACATGACTTTTACAAAGTTCGACTTGGGTTTAAACTTTCATAGACACTAGTTGCTTCTCGACTTGTCAATACTAGTAAAATACCATAACTTTTTATATTGGGCAAGATAGTTTGTGATTGTTCAAGATAACCTGTACTTAGCATAGGGTAGAATTTTCATCATAGTAGAAAGATCTACCATAATAGCTACTATAAACATTAACTTAATATAAGAGAGGCATTATAGTAATAATAAATTATAATGGAATAACGATGCTCAAGTCTATAATCATTGGAACAACACTGATTAACTTAGATTTAGGAAGTAAGGGAAAATAGTATTCCATCTTGAAATGATGCAGTTATTTTTACAATAATCAAGCTTATAATGTCAAGGATATTTCCAGGCAGTAAGATCCCTATAGAATGCAAATGACGATCAGATTGGTACTTTAGTAAATAATACGATAATGTATGTGGTTACAATAGTACATGCAGTACGATGTTAATGTAAGTAAGAAATTTGATAACTTGTTAGTGAACAACTGGTTTTTACATACAAGTAACAGGTTGATAACTTCCATAACTAGTAAGTTAAAAATGAAATCGAAACATATATTCTATTGAGAATCTTTACTATCAGTATTGATAGAAGCTCTTTCATGAATAAAAACAAATAGTACGAATAAATATAACATTTGAGAGATAAGCATGTTAAATATAAGTAAATATACGACAAAGATTACGGGCTTAGAGTTCACAGTAAGTATCTTTGGTGTTGCTAAGCTTAATAAAGAAAGGAACCCGTATATCTAAACTCTGCTTACAAGAAGAACTAGAAAAGATAAATTACTTTACCTCATTGAAGTTGCTTGAAAATTATCAGCTTATTTTACTAGCATATTATTTTGCAAACATAAATACTTCTTGCTACCATAAGAAATTAAAACGTCTACTTGTTCGATCGTACCTGTGAACCTGTAAGAACCAGCAATCCATCTGTATTAGCATAAATGCTAAGTAAGCCCAGGATTCAAAGTTAGACTCCACCTACTTGCCATAAAGTAGACTTATTAGTAAACTGAAAGAAAGCAGTATGCAAGTAACTCTTATTTACGTTATGAAAAAGAAGCTACTTTAGTTAACGTAATTTGAAAATGTATAATACTAATCGTTGGACTGTTTCATTTTCCGGTAACCATTAGCTGTTAGTAAACCACATATTCAACATTTTATGTTATCTTAAAAAAAGTTAATTTTTGTGAAATTTGGGGTTTTGACATGGAAGGTGATGAATTAGCAGGTCCAGTCAATGGGCAATTTTTGAATCATTTTTATACCAAATAAGGTTTGAAGGGTATTCATCACATTGTAAATACCAAAGAGTTTCAGTTTGTTCAAATAAGACTCCATAGCCCAATGGATCCGTAATTCTTGACAGAAAATAAGGCACTTGGTCTTCAATTCTTGGAAAATCACAGGGAAATCCCATCCCCAAGTTGGAGCCAATGTTTTTCCTAGGCCTGTTAGCTATCCTCCCTAGGCCTTTTATTTACCTTAGACCTTTTATTGTTGGATTTATTTTTCCTTTTTCCTAAAAGTTTAGACTGCGTTGATTTAATTTTGAATATTTTATCCATTTACAAATATTTTAGTTTTTAATCTAAGCTCATATATATTATTTAAATTCTGTTCATAATTCATGCAAAATCTAAGATTTAATAAAGTATTACATATGTTTTAACATAGGCTAGCATCAAAGCCCACACGGGTGTGGCTCATTGGCAGTTCCGTTGTTATGAAGTCACTTGTTGTAAATTGGAGGGCATGAGATCAATCCCACCCGGTTTACCTATGTCCCATTTCTTGTAGCGGGTGTGGGGCACCTAGGGTTATAGTGGTAGCGGGAATGGATCCCTGGTCCCCGTGTCACACGAGTACCAGGCCGGCCCCAGTTGTTGATTATCCTAGTTAAAAAAAACATAGGCTGGCATCACATTTAATTTATTCAAATGTATGTGCATTGCCAACTCGCCGAAGTTAGGTTTGTGTGCAAGTATAATCATGAAGCGATTAGGTTTCGAAGTTTGTTCTTGTTTGAGGGCCGAAAGTTGGCTCTTATTTGTACCGAGCAGAAAACATGTACTGTTCCACAATTTAACATCATTTTGAACCTAACAGCATTTTCTCTATCAGCTCGGGATAATATGGTGTCTGATCTGCAAGAAGTTTTTTCTCAAGGTTCAATCTCAAGTGTTGCATCTATAGTCTTTGTTTCGGCCATGGAAATTGATAGGAAACCTCATCCTAGTGGTCACTTGCTTAGGATCGAACCCCAAAGTGTGGAATGTATGCAAAAAAACCCATTAGCCGTTTAAAAAGTGAAATAAGTTGGCTAGTTTTCCATGTTTGAAAGAATCAGGGAATATCACACAGGGGTTACAAGGTCTTTTTTCAAAGTTTCAATGGATCAGTAGTGAAGATTGGAGGTCTTGAGTTTGCAATAACAAAAGAATATGTTGCACAGGCCATTGGTGTTATTCCTGAAGGATAAAAATGGTATAAAAAGCAGTCTATTAATGAGGATTACAGTCATGTCCTTCTTCATGCGCATAAAAACCCTGACTGGAGTCAAGGCATCCAAAAGGTTTTTCTGCTTGAAGAGTGGCAAGATGTTTTACACATCATTCAGATATATGTCACCTGTGAAGGAAAGTTTGCAATTGTCTATCGATACCACATGAGGTTCTTGCAGCATACATCAGGTACAAAGAAATTAAACCTACCTTTCTACTTGTTGAAGAGTCTGGGCAAAATGGCTATTAGGGTTCGTAATCACCCCAACTCTTCTAGAAATAGCATCTTTAATCATGGTTTAATCAAACTTTTAATTACTCAAGAGTTAGAAAAAGAGGAAAGATCTTGGTCTCATTTCCTATTCTGGTCAGGTTTCAAGATTAAGTTTAAATAAGAGAAAAAGGGTAAAAGAAAATAGAACCCTTCTAAGAAAAAGACCATGGAAATTCCTGATAATACAGAGGTAGAAGCCTTGTCTGAAAAATGAATCCAAAAAACCACCATAAGGAGGAGTTTCTTGAAAAAGGGAATGATTATTCAAACATTTGCAAAAGTAAAACAAAAGAAGCCCGAGGAATTTAAGCATTTTAGTTTAGTCATAAGTCCTGTTGATGAAATTGAGATAGTTAAAAAAGGACCAGACCTTGTTTCTTCTCTTAATAAACCTTCAAAACCTACATAATATTCATCTAAACCACTCAAAGTGTATTTCAGGCCTAAAACGCAACCTGTAAATAAACTTAGGTTGAATATGAAAGCAGCATTAGACCCTAAGTTTAAAAAATATCAAGTTATAAGTGTACAAGATTCTTCCATTGATGATGAAGAAGGTAAAAAATCAAAGGAAATAGAATCAGTGTTGCATCAAGTTTTGAATAATGTTGATCAGAGTTTAAGAAAGGTTCCAGATCTAGTTCCTAAGGACTCTATTCACAATTTTAGAGATGAGGATATGGAAGAAAATACCACATCATTCTTTTCTAAAGTAGAAGTTGGGGAATCATAAAAAAAGCAAGCAAATTGCAATGAGGAAATTATTACAGATGTAAATGAAGAAGTTGTTGCAGATTTGAATGAGGAAAATATTGCAGGCGAAGATTCATAGGATGAGATGAAAGAATTTGAATAGGATAAAGATAGAAGAGAAATTGATAATTTTAGAATTCAAAATGAGCATATTAGTCAAATCAATGATGGTCTAATGAAAGAAAACAGGATGTTAAAGCAATACTTTCAGGAAGTAAACAAAAATTATTCAGAGTTGATACAGGTTGCAGAGGAAGTAGTAAAGAGAAGAAAAATGATGCAGGAGGAGAATGTCCAGCTGGTGAAAGATAAGGAGGAGATCAAAAAGAAGCTGAAACATATGCAGAAGGAGTTAAACAATTTACAAATAAAAGAACATGCGTTGGATGGATTGGCCACTCTGGCTGAGGCATCCAGAAGAATTTGATAACATTTCTAGTTTAATGTAGTTTTGAAACTTGTCAAACTATGGTTAGACTAGATACTTTTTCAATTATATACTTTTCTATATTTAGAAGTAAAGACCTTAAAAGGTGGATCTACACAAACAAACTTTTGATCTCACCTTTTCCTATATATATTGTAATGTTTTGGTAAACAAGGGGAGACGCATGGGAGTTGAATATGCTTGGAGCTTGTACAGTTATGCAATTCTTATCTGTGTAAGAACTTCTTTGTTTTATGAATGACTTAATATCTATTTGGAGTTAGGTTTTGAACTTATATTGTGTGAATGTTCTTTGGTTATGTTTGAACCCTTGTTTACATTGTTGTTTATATAGATGTTTTCTATGTAGATTATGTGTTGGCAAGTGGATATCGATGCTTATATGATGTTTGAAATGTTTTTTCAAGTGCCTATACTTGTACATATGCTGCAATTTTTTGTTTATACGTTGTATTTGTATGCTTTGAAACCTATCTCATGGACTGAAAGTTGTACTGTCATTCATTCTGCAAAATCTTGTCTTTATATATTTATTGTTTGATTTTTTTAGGTTGTCGTGTCTTTGTACCTTGTCTTTACACTCTTGAATTTTACATTGTTATCCACAAAATCATAAAAATGGTCTTTGATTTCTGAGGTGCCTAAACACTGCTACCAAGTAGTCTAGTTAGAATACTTTAGGATAAACACCTGGTATATAGATTCTGAAGGCCTTGGAGACCTCATAGTACCCAACAAATATTCCTTTCTTTCCAGAAGGATCCAACTTGGTTCGTTTCTCTTTTGGTATATGAACAAACACTAGACAACCAAATATCTTGAGGTGAGTTACCTCTGGTTTCTTTCCTATGAATATTTCTTCGAGGGTCTTGAATCTAACTGCATTATGGGGTATTATGTTCTAGACATATAATTTTTTCCTTACTGCTTCAGCGCATAAGTGCATAGGAAGATCTTGATCATGGATCAAGGTTGCTTCTGAGTGACCTCTCAATTTATATAGGCTACCCTCTAGTGATAGATACATTTTCTAGAGAACATATTCTTCAACTTCTTCTTTCATGGGGTATTTAGTTGATGGGATATTTTTTATGGACATATATTATTGTCCTTGTTACTTCAGTCCATAAGGGCATAAGAATATCTTAATCATGGATGAAGGATTCTTTTGAGTGACCTCTAAGTTCACACATGTCACCCTCTATTGACAAATACATCTTCTAAAGAATATATTCTTCAACTTCTTCTTTTTATAACTTAACATGATGTCTTTTGTTATTCTTCCTCTTATATTCTTTCTTTGTTGAACAATTTCTGGAAATGTGTCCTATCTTATCACAATGGTAACATTGATAAGTGGAGAAATATTTCTTCTTGTAATCTCCCTTTTTATTATTTTTAAATTCTTAGGAGGATAAGAACCCTTATGAGTTTCGTTTTTGAAATGATGTTTTCCTTTTCTTCTTTTGGTATGATTGGCTAGAGCATGGTCATCATCTCTAAGAAGTGCTTCTCAGATAGCTACTCTAGCTTCTTCTTGAACACATTCATCCCATAGGATATCAAATTTTAGGTATTCCTTCCTTGCACAGATTTTCTGGATCAAGAAGTCCCATGGTATAGTAAGACCATTGAGAGTGGTCATTACTAGTTCAATTTCATCAACCTTGTCTTTAATTTCTTGTAATTGTTCTTTGAATTGAGAGACCCTTGTGAAGTATTCATGGATAGATGCACCCTTGCTCATCTTTTTACTTATGAGTTAGGCTCTTAAGTTCATTTTTCGGTTGATGTTTCTTCCTTCATACATTCCTGATAGGGAATCAAACATATCCTTAGGTGTATCCGTAGAGGATACTTGAGGAATCAAGTGATCCTTGATTGAATCAGTTATGATCCTCTTGGCTCTAATCATGTATTTCTTGTACTTTTCCTTTTCTTCATCTTCTTTGGGATCTGACACAACTCCATTGATAAACTTTGCAAGAACATTCTCTTCTAGAATGAGTCATATTCTGTATTTCCAAGAACAAAATTTTTCTATGCCTTCCAACTTGTCATCAAGCTCAGTGCTTGGAGACACCTTGTCCCAGAGATCAAAAAATGACAAAAATTGTAAATTTCTCAGAAATAAAAATGTACTCACCAAAATATGCGATTGACTGAGGCGAGTATGATGGTAGGGTTAGTTTATGAAGAATCCAAATTCTAACCCTTGAAGTTGGATTTGCAAGATCTTGAACTGCAGTTTTTGGTTTTCTAGTTTCAATCCAAACTAGGGATTGAATTTCCAAAGGACCCACCCACTGAAAAAATTTGATCTTGGTGCCAAAAGATGCACCTAGGAAGGGATCACTTCCCTATGTCACTTGCACTAAAAAATTCCACTTTATTAGAAAACCCTAATTTTCTTGTCTAGAGAAGGAGAGAGAGAGAGAGATTTACCTCATGAAAGCTGCTCTTTTCAGGCTAGCTATGATACCATGCTAAGTTTTCTATGTTGTCATAGCTTAAGTCCTAACTTGATTAGCATTTAATACATTTTTCATAATAATAGCATAAAGTGGATCATTGAAAGAAACACAATCATAAGGTACACAACAATTTTTTCATAGGAAAACCCTAAAGGGAAAAACCCAACAAAACTTCCTCAATATAGATTACCAGTATGCAATGACCAATGAACAAGGTCTCATAGATAGAGAGACAAAACCCGAAGCATAAGAGCCAAAACCCCAAATACACTAGTCCTCCTCCTTTTCTGTCTCTCCTTCTTTCTCTCTCTTGTGCAACACAAGTGTGTGTGAGTGTACAAATGAGGGAGGGTGCCTCCGTATTTATACTAATCTTCCCAACTGATATTTTCCCTAACTGGTTTGACATGTCTAACTAATAGTGTCAACCTACGTAGGAAATCCCATAATAATAATTAAATTATTATTTTCAGGTTGTTATTGGCCCGACTTACAATCGAGGGTTTACCTCATGAATTCTAAATGACCTTTTACATCAGTGACATCTCCCAAAGGAGGAATAATAATAATAATGTGAAGTACAAGTAGAATATTCTTCAAAGTTACATTATTTCAACATGTAAATTAATTTTAAATATATGCATACAAGCTAGACACATAAATTATTTGTTGTGTGGGGTGGTGCTCTTGGATGTGAGCTTCTAAAAAACGTATCCCTCGTGGGAGCCTCATGTGAAGCCAAGGAAAGAAGACTATAATGAATGATGATGTTATTGTAAATTAAGTTGATATATATGCATACCAACTAGAATAAAAAATCAATTGGGTTTGTATTTATTTGGAAGTTCTTCGAATATGTCACAAGATATAAGCAACATATAGAGGGAGGGAGGGGAAGGATGAGTAATCAAGCATAATTATTGTGCAACTATCATGTCTTTTGGGGGAGCAATTACCTTTGTGGTTATCCTCATTGTGGTCATCCTCATTAACTAGTATGGCATCATAAGCAATGAAGGATATTCTATAAATGATAACAAGAATAATACTAGTAGGATGTGTGGTTGTTTGTAAACCAATATAGACCATGCGTTGAGAGGTATCAAGTCCCTTGGGGTTCAAACTTTTTTATTGTCAATCTCTTGTTGGATAGGTTTTCACCTCAAGGGGTTTTATCTATATCAATGCATGGTAGATCCAGAGTTTAAATGGATCTAAGTTGGTGTAAGATCCATGGATGAGAATTTTCTCTCCATAATTAATCTCTTTTTCAACTCTCATTAAATAATTCAAAAAGTCACTTAATGACTTTATAGTGAAATCATTTTCAACTCACCTGAAATTTATGCAAAGATGATATCACTTTTTTCTTTTTTAGTGACTTAAGCTCAAAATCACAAGGGTAATACCTCCTAGGTTCAAAAATCAACAATTATAACATGCTTTCTTCACCTCTTTATTTCATGCTCCCAAGCCATAACCATTTTCTTAATCAGAGGGTAACAAAGACCAAACGACTGAATGAGTGGATATTCTTTACGCTGGGATAAAACATGTTTAGAAATAATTTGAAAATTGATTGGTTAAATTAGGTTTTCAGCATATTTTTTATGTGAAAAAACTATTGAAATTAGCTACAGCGTTGTTTGGCCAATGCCTATTGGGCTGAGCTATCAATTAAGGTGACCTGGCGTTCAATTGTTTTAAGTTTGCAAGAAGATGTGATCTTACTAGGGTATATTACCCTTCTAATTGAAACATTTGATTCTTAGGTCCCGGAGGCTGGAACCTTTGTGATCCGACCTATCTCAGCTTTGATAACCTTTTTGATCAATTTTACATATAATGGTAGCCAATTAACATTTATTGATCTCTACACCATGCCCTCTTTTAACATTCTCCTGATTTCTGTCCTTCTATAACTGAGCAGATTCAAGCACCAAATGGACTGGCTTGCACACACAGGTTTGCAGCACAATATGTTGATATTCCAGCACAAGAAGAAGAAAGAGTAACGGTTGCATTAGCAACACCATCAAATGTTGGAAGAGTTATTGACCCTTTAAGATTAAGTAATAGGGATCTTGGATAGAGACCTGGAGGGACAATGTGCATAACAAATCATGTAACTTGAATGGAATTCCAGTTGTTACAAGCTCCTCCAAAATATGGCAGTTCGGCTTCATTTGACACATCTATTATTGTTCCAGCAGTATCTTTACTTATGAGTGGAGATGTTGCTACTGCATTTATTGACCCTACGCTACCCAAGTTTTTTTCGTCTGTTGCAGCTACGGCCATTGTTTTAGGAACTTCCATGAATACTTTAGTTTTGTGACAATTAAATCATGTATTCATCTCTCTTTTTTTCAACTTATGCATGTCTGGTGAAATTTTTGCGGAATTTTCTTCATTCAGTTTGTCCATATCTTCCAAGAATGAAAAAAAATATTTCTTAGATTTTTTTGCTATTCTATACCATTTCTGGTGAAGAGGATATCTATTAGCTATTCTATACCATCTTGATTTATGGTTTTTCTTTTGGTGTACCTGCTTGTAGGTTGGCTACAGGGAATATAAATTATTATTAGCATATTGTCCACTTGTTTAAATATGGTCTCTTTCTTGCTTCTAGTCTTGATCTTCGTGGCATTTTAATTAAGCGAAGATACAAGATTTATTATTTTTATTTGTATGTTTGGGAATCATTAGTCCAATCCCATCTATAGATTAATTTTTTTTTAACTTATGCCTAGACTATATTTCCTTTTTACCTATCGAGGAACTATCTTGTAGATTATGATTCAAGTCTGCCAGAAACAAGGGAACAATAGAAAATCAACAGATTGAAATCCCTTTAAACAATTAAAAAGAAGAAGTTTATCTTTGTGCACATGTGCAGAATCTGAATTTAACCCATTTAGACACATAAATCCATTCCCTATTTTATCCACATGCATGTTTGGATTGTATCCTAGAGAATCAGGGTAGGAAAGAGAGCACTGCTTGTGATTACGAATTGGATCCTACATTCATAATGTGTATTGAACATTGCATTAAGGATTGCTTATCCATGACATTCACACTTTGGTTAGTGTTATAGCTGATTTTACCACACTTGGTAGATCACATCTTTATGGCCTTCCATGTCCCTCTGTAGACTCCTTGAACCCCATTTTCTCAAATTGTACTTTGATGTCCCAATAAAATCCCCAAAAAACACTTTTTTATGTGTATACACAACTTTTTAAGCAATATCCGCATGTACATGCATATTTTGAGCCAATACCTGTGTATATCAGGAAATGTGCATGAAGACAAAAGTTTCTAGATTTTTTCTCATAGAGTCCCAAATAACTTGAATCTTGGCCTTCCATATTCCTTGAGAACACTCGGATTCAACCCTCCATTTCCTATTTGGAGTGCTATATATTGATCCTCTTGGATACATTGAAGGAGGAGAATTTGGAGAGAAAGGAAACTATAGTTCATTGTTACCTCACTTGTTTATTCTCAAGAGTCTGCATCCCTTTGTCCCTTTGGAACACATAGTGTTGCTCTTTCTAAGCTTTCATTTTCTTTGTAATCTTTCTATTGTGATGGAGGATTGAAGTGGTGGAGGCCTAGGTGGAGGACTTGGTTTCTCTAGTTCGAAGAAGTGCCGACAAAGTGTGTCACTGTTCTATCTCTGTTTTATTAATAGAAACATCCATTTCCTGTTCACAACATGTGCATAACTATGAATATTCTATCCATGGATATATTTATTTTTCTTGTACATGGTAGTTTATATATTCTAGAAGAGGCTTAGCACTTTGATATATAGCATGATTGTCTTGTTTGTTGTTGTTGAGAGCAAATTGTGAATACAAGCATGCGGGAAAAGCTCAACGGGGATCTACATCAACCGTCCGGAATAAGGTACGCTTCATATCCCTTAGTGTTAGATGTATTTATTTTTATTGAATATTGGAATGGTTTGATTTCTGGCATCATTCAATTTGTTGTGGTATACCCCAAGCCATAGGAAGTTTCTTTTCGTAATAGAATTTTTGACTCCACTAGGGATGTTCCTTGTTTTTTCTTTTAGGAATAGGTGCACAATGTGCTTGAATTTCTCTTTGTTCTCTGAGTTTTTGTGTCGGGTCTAGAAGTATGCTAGCCCTTTAGTGACCTGTTGAACTGATTTTGAGCTTGGCTTATCATTCCCCCCCCCCTCTTCTTTCTTCCTATACGTGAGTTTTTTCTTCACAACTGTGTATACACGTGGGTTTCTCCTGAATAATTGCGTATACACGCAGGTTTTCTATGAACAGTCACGTATGACTGTATTTTGGATTTGATTTGGATGATTGAGAGTTGCTGGGTGAATTTTGAATGCTGCTGAGACTTCCTGGGTACTGTTAGTGTCTATATATTGCCTCTATGTCTGACCAAAAACCTTTTTTTATTTGTTTTTAATTAGATGTTGTTCTTGTCATCTTATTTCCTTTTTTTTTTGGGACTAGTGCACTAGATTTCTTTTATATTGGTTCCTTTCTTGGATGTTGTCTGAGAGTTGTTGTAGGGTATGAGAGTTGTAGAGTATTTTGTTGTTTGTACATCTCATTTACTTCAAAAATACAAAAATATTTTATTTTTTGTATGTTTATGCATTTTTTCACTTTGCAATTTCATGGTACTTGCATTAGGTTTGCGAAGTTATAGTCATGATTTCATATAGGAATAGTTTTATTGTAATTTGAAGGAAAAATATGCATCTCATGTAGTGGCATGCCCCATTTTCTCATTTAGACAAAATTGCACTTTGCATTGTTTGTTAGGTGTGTACATTTACTTTCACTACTGAGTCATAACATCATTGGTTGCAGGGTCATTTTCCTTTGAGTAATCACAACCACTAAAATCAGCGCTTAATTTAAAATTAATTACATATTTTTCGTTGATAGGGTACATCAACAAGATTAGGTTTTAGAGTCTTGGAATAGTTCATTGTGAGTAAATTCTCCAAGACTACTAAACAAAACAAGTAGTTGTCTATCGAGGTGAGAAAGTAAAATCCTTGGTCTAATTAGTGTTCTCGGGAGGCTCCTCTTACACTGTAGCTAAGCACGAGGCAACGTACATGATTGTGGTTGGGATATCCCCTAGACACTTTCTATGAACACCGAAGATATTTCCAGTATCTTATTTGTATCTAGGATATTTTGAGGTACCATTTGGTGCTTTCAAGATTCAGACTTTTCTACCCTTCCCATATGGTAGATCCCATCTGCAACTGTATTCCTGCACATTGGTTATATTGGGGTGACCTTAGTTTCCTTACCTAGGTATCACAGGGGGTACTTGCAGAGGTTATTCTGTGAGTGTCCTATCTAGGTAGGGGTTAGACAACATAGTCACTTTACATGTTGAAGCTAAGGGACACTATAATTGGTTACACACCTCCACTTGTGGTGTATGGGAGTCTCAAGCCTCTCCTAGGAGAGACATACCTGCTGCATTCGGGAGCTCACTTATCCTGCCCTTGGCTTCCTTGCATTTTTTATATAGATTTTCTTAGGAGTGTGCTATGTGTACGCTAGATTTATCTAAGGTTCATAATTAGTTTGAGTCTCTTTATTTTTGTTAAGTCATTGTGGATCCGGGAGCATAATTTAGTCATTCTCGATGTTTAGCGGGTCGTCTTCCTACATTTCCTCCTCCTTCATGGAAGAGAACTAGACAGTTGGAGCGGACTGATACTCACTTTGATTCACACACTAATCTCACTATGAGTCATATGTCTGAGATCTCGGAGAATCCCCCTTATCCACCCTCTAGGGCGGAGAATGTACCTTATATTTTATATGGGACTCGGGAAGAACCTAATCACTTTGAGGTTGGGATGTCATATAATGTGATATCATAATTTCCCGATTATGTAAACATAGACCTCTAGTATTCTTCACATAGGTCAAGTGGTGAGACTCTTTCGATACCCGCTAGCAATGGCCCATTTAAGTATGGCATGCCAGAACTTCCAGAGACCGGTCTATAACCCAATGTCGGATCTGGTGTTGACCCTGGTGCTATGCCTAGGGGCATTTCCATTCATTTCCATGTAGATAGGTTTGGTAGTAGTCATATTACACCTTTCACCCATGTGGTGGGAGGATCCTCACACACGCAACCTAGGACTAACACTAGTGTCCTCGTTCGTGAAAGTGGCCCTAGACATGCGAACATTGGAATCACAAATTATATTCCATCCTATGCTACATCGTCTTCAACACCAGTTCCTTCAAATGTGTTTCCAATGATGCATCCTCCCCATAACTCACATGGTTCTTTGGTCCAGAGTACTACTGATAGCCATGTTTTTCCTATGTCTTCTCACACCATAATGTCACCAGGATATGTGCCTTATTGTGTGTCATCAGGGTATGTACCACCTTATGAACCACCTTACGGGTCCGGGACTCAATATGCGTACCACTCTTACAACTATGGCTTTGTAGCACCTCAGTCGCAAGGTATTCGGAATTACAACATTCCCAAGTACCCTTTTATGGGTCAAGCGGGAGGAGGTTATTATCCCACTGGACAAGGCCATGGTGTTTACAAAAAATAGAATTACATGAATCATCCTTATCATGGGACATGGGACTAGATGGCTCAGCCTAGGATCCCTTTCCTAGCAACATTAAATTTTCCTGACTTATCAATATTGACTAATTATCTGGTATCTCATGATCTGACATGGCCAATTGCTCCTGGTGCCAATCTTTCTTTAGAAATTCCAAAATTTGAAGGTAAGACTAGTGAGGACCCTAGTGACCACGTTAGAACTTTACACCTATTTTTCTCTTCAAATTTGTTGAACCATGATTTCATTTGTTTACAAATATTTCAATGCACCCTCACGGGTCCTACGGAGAAGTGGTATATAGAGTTTCTTGGGGGCACATATCAGACGTTCAATGACTTAGCCATGACCTTTATCAACCACTTTCATCTACCTATGCATTACAATGTCAGTACCGAACTCTTGTCGACATTTAGAAAAGATAAAGCCACCCATATTTCTGATCATATTCAATATTGGAATAGACAAAAGCAGTTGATTAAGGCTCACATTCCTCCATAGTTTCTTTTGGAGTGGTCTCTCAAATTGTTATTACCATATATAGCGAAGGATGTTTCCACATCTAGAGTGATTAATGAGGAACAGGATATCTTTCGAGCTCAGCAACTAGACTTGATTTACGCTTAGTCTGGTCTCTTATATGAGATTATTTTGAACGCACCACAGTTCAATTTCAATCCTAAGTTCAAACCTGGGCCACATGCCGATGGCATTGTTGTCTCTACAAGTGCTAAACCTGCAGACTCGGTTACGAATAAAATAAAATAAAATTCTATTAACCATCCTAGGTCAGGACAAGCTACGACTTCGTCTCATCCCACTCAAAAGGCAGATGTACATTATGTGCAATCGTCGAACCAGAAGGGAAACAAATAGCCCAGAAGGAATAAGAAAAAAGGAAGAAATAATCATAAGGGTGGGAATAGGATGTAAATGTTAATGATGACAAGAAAAATAATAATGCTGGTGGAGACAAGAAGTCTAAACATAAGGTCAATTTCCCATGCAAAATTTGCGGGGCAGATCACCTCACTCACTTGTTCCCTTGAATGGAAGATGCCTTGAAATTCATCGCATAGATCCCAGCTGTGTTGATGGATCCTTTACCCACAAAATCAAAACATGAATTCGAGGACCATAGACTCTGGAAGTGCTTCTGGTGGGAATCAAAACCCACCGAACAATGCAAGTGGCCATGGTTGCATCAACATGATGTTTGTCAAGAATGTTGTGATGCAAGCTAAATATTATGGTTCTTTGCAACCTGACATAGGGAAAGAACCTGCTCCACATGAGACCCCTTTACGTATTGATAAACATAGTGATAATCCTGAAGTTCCACCTCGCATTACTAAGGGAATTTTAAAGTGCTTGGGGCACAATCCTAATTCCCAAGATGCTCAGAACTATTCCATTTTCAAGGATTTGGGACAGACTCCTTGTGCGATGTCTACCTTAGAAGTTCTTCAGACTTTCCCTTCGCAGAGGAAAGCCTTGTCATTTTCCCTTGGGGTGGTTGATTCAAACTCTTCCTTAGTGATTAAATTTGAAACTCATGAAGTCCAGCCTCACTTTCCTTTCTATTTGTCTCTTTTAGTGCACGTAGAGTGTATGAACAACACCATTAAATGCACAGTTATTGATGAAGGCGTTGCAGCTTTTGTGATGCATTTAGCTTGTTGGAAGGGCTTAGGTTCTCCTACGTTGTCAAAATATGGAATCATATTGACTTCTTTTGATGGGATGTCTTTTCGGCCGCATGGTATACTTCCCTCTCTTGAGGTCCAATTGGGAGGGAAGACTATGATGATCGAGGTTGAGGTGGTTGATGCACCCCTTGACTATAACCTTTTACTAGGTCGAAACTGGATTTATAATATGAAAGAGGTCGCGTCATCCCTCTTCTGAGTGATTTGTTTTCCTTTTGAAGGGAGGATTTTTATAGTCGATCAAAAATATTTTTATAATTTCGGTACGAAAGCATCGTCGGGAGATACTATCCTAGTCATTGATAATTCTCAATCAACATTTGAGAATGTTGGGGTGGGAATGTATCCGTCGTTGATGGGAACTTTTAAATTTTCTACACCAATTCTTACTATATGTTCCAGTATTGGTAGAGACTCATCATCATTGAGTTCAATTCCATTTCACATTTTGCATTTGGAAGATACTTGGATTCTCCCTTCTCCGAGCACTTCGGATGAAGACCGTAGACCTACCAAGATGGACATGTCATTGTCTATAGCATTGGTAGCTTATCAAGATAATATTGGTCCTATTGTAGATCTTAGTCCCTCATCTTCATGGATGGAGGAATACCCTTATGTAATTCCTGCTTGGGAATTTGCGTCATATCACTCACATGCCTGCTTCGATGACATTTTTCCAACGAATGAAGATATTCTTGAATCTATGTCTGGTGTAGAACAACCTTGGGGATAGTTACATCATAGATATTAATTTCTTCCTAGGATTGAATGTATAGAGTGTGATGGCTATAGGGTGATCCTTAGCAAAAAATATGGTAGGCCTGTGCTCCTACTAAGTCCGTCGAAGGGAACATGGCCAATTTGTAACCAACCATACCTATCAACATTTCTCGCACTCCTATCTGTCGGTGGTGGGGTATGGTTAAGATGCCCCGTAAGCTGAAAGGTCATCAGTTCTAATCCCATCGGATACCAAAAAATCCAACCATGTTAAGGGTTGGTGCGGTCCAGGACGGGTGCGATCCCCAGGTGATTTTGATGGCATAGATGCCCCTGGTTCATTTTTTCTTAGCCAATGGAAACCCTGCTAGTTGGGGGGGTTCCACCACTTCGCCAACAAAACAAAAAAAAATTCTAGCACTCCTGGAAAGATAGAAAATGCGTACATTGGGGTGGATTGTTTCGCTGATGAGATTGAAGTGTATAACAAGCTCTTCAAAGAATTTTGAGATATTTTTGCTTGGTTGTATGAGGAAATGTCAGGAATAGACCCTCATATTGTTGAACATGAGATTAAAAACTATCTGGATGCTAGACCTGCTCGATAACATTTCCGTGCGATGAATCCTAGGAAAACACCCGCTATTAAGGAAGAGATAGAGAAGTTGCTTAAGGATGGCTTCATCTATCCTGTTACCTTGATTGAATGGGTTTCCAACCCCATTCTGGTTGATAAGAAACAGGAAACTATCCGTGTATTTACTAATTTCAGAGACCTAAACTGAGCTTGTCCTAAGGATAACTTCCCCACACCATTTATTGATCATATTTTGGATGAGTGTGCATGAAGCGAGGTGTTCTCATTTATGGATGGTTTTTAAGGGTATAATCAGATTCATATCAAACCTAAGGATCAACATAAAACAACTTTCATTTGTCCTTGGGGTACGTTTTCATATCGAAAAATGCCTTTCGGCCTTAAAAATGTTGGAGCTACTTTTCAACAGGCCATGACCTTCGCTTTTCACAACCTCAAGCACATAATTGAAGTGTATCTTGATGATTTAGCTTCTCACTCTCTTTTGAGAGTGGACCATCCTAACCATATATGCTTGGTTTTTAAAATATATTGTCAATATAAAATCCGGTTAAATCCTCAAAAGTGCATCTTTGGCGTGAAAGTAGGTCGCTTACAAGGGTTTATCATTTCTAAAGAGGGCATTAGGGTCGACCCTTTAAAGGTTGATAAAATACTTCAATTGTCTCCCCTGCACAATATTAGACATCTTTAGATTTTTCAAGGGATGGTGAACTTCTTGTGGAGATTCATTGTCAATTTTTCCAATTTGACTAAGGTTTTCATACACTTATTGAAGAAAGACACACCTTTTATCTGGGATGAGAGAGCCCATGATTCTTTCGATGCTTTAAGGAAATCCTTGGCATCAGTCCCCATGGTTAGTCCACCCAACTATAGCTGATATTTATTATTTTATGTGGCCACGTCTCAAGATATGATTGGTATAGTCTTGGTTCAAGAGGACGAGGAGCTTCAGGAGCATGCCATCTATTATCTTAGCCAAAATCTCATTGATGTGGAACTTCGTTATACTCATGTCAAGAAGCTAGCCCTAACTACCATCCATGCAGTCCAATGTTTGAGGCATTACATACTCCTTCGCCAAACTTGGCTGTGTCTCACATTAATCCATTTCAATTCATACTCACCAGATGGATGATAGGGGGAAATACAATAAATGGATTGTGATTTTGCAAGAATTCGAGCTCGAATTTGTTTCGACGAAGTCGAAGAAATCGTTGATTTTTGTAGAGATCATATCAGACTTTCCTAGTTTAGATGAAGGGAATATTCATGAAGACTCTTTCGCTGATGAGCATATTTTTCTCATTTCAACTATGTACCCATGGTATGGGGATTTTATCATCTATTTGGAAATTTTGAAGGTTCCCTCTCACCTCTCACAAGATGAGCGTCGAAATTTACATCATGTAGCTAAGAATTACCTCATTATTGGTGACACCTTGTATTATGGAGGGTTTGATTCCATTTTTCATCAAAGCTTGACTCACAAAGATGTTGAAGATGTGTTGAATGATTTCCATGGAGGGGCATGTGGTGGTCATTTATCTTGTCTTTTTACAGCTCAAAATATTTTGAGAGTAGGTTATTTTTGGTTGTCGATCTTCAAGGATTGTATTAATGTGGTCAAGTTGTGCCACCCTTGGGAGGTGTTTGCACGGAACATGCGCTCGCATCCTGCCTCGTTACAATTGATTATCACCATTGGTCCCTTCACCAAGTGGGGGGTTGATTTTATGGATTGAAACCCAGCCTCGGCTGGGGGGGAATCATCATATCATAGTGGTTGTTTATCATTTCATGAAATGGGTAGAGGCTATACCAACTATCAAAGCCGATGGTGAGACAGCCGCGCATTTTATTTTCAATCAGATTATCACTCGATTTGGTATCCCAATAGATCTTGTCACTAACCATGGAAAGAAATTTCAAAACAATATGATGGCTAAGTTATCTTCAAAGTTAGGATATAAGAAAGTACATTCCTCTTCTTATTGTCCTCAAGCGAATGGACAAATTGAAGTTGTGAATAAGTCCCTTAAGTCCATTCTCCAAAGAACCATCACATAAAGAAAGACCAATTGGCATATCATGTTATATCCTTCTTTGTGGGTCTATTGAACTGTGGTTAAGACTGCCACCATTTTTTCTACATATCATCTAGTGAATGGGGTGGAGTCGATTTTATCGATTGAATGTGAAATCCCTTCTTTGAATCTAGTTGTGGAACTTTTGCTGGAGACTTCTGCATTAGAAGAATGTCTGGTCTGCTTAGAGAAAATTGATGAGCAACGTCGAGATGCCTTGGCGTCTCTTGAGGTGAACAAGCATTGCATTAAATCCCAGTATGATAAGTTTTTCTGTGCTCGAAATTTTAGTGAAGGTGACTTGGTCCTCTTGTATGACCAAGCTAGCGAACTATTAGGGGTGGGAAAGTTCAAACCCATGTGGCATGGGCCTTACGAGGTGATGTGAGTATTAGAGAAAGGTGCTTACAAGCTAGTATATTATGAGGGGACGGCCTTGGAGGAGCCTAGAAATGGGATCTATCTCAAAATATACTATGCATAATTCCCAGTCGAGGCTGATACTTTGTATATTATTGTACAGTTGCATAGTTTATTTTTAGTATTCTTGTGGTGATTGAGTTTGTTGACTTGCTTCTGTTTGTTGTGGAATATATCAATAGATTCTTCATTATATGTAGGATACGCTGACGATAACAGCCACCACACCCAAAACTTATCTTTTGTTGCTCGGGTGATTTATACTCTTACGGGTCAAGTTTTTTCTTCAGGAGGTGTATGTCTTCGTCCTTCATTGAACAATATTCTTGAATATAGTGTCAAGGTTGAGTTATTCTTCGATGCCATTGTTGGGTGTATTATAATGTATAAATTAATCTACCTATTATTTAATTATCAACTGGGGTTGGTAAGCTTAGATTTGACACAAAATATATGCGAAGGTAGAGGGTGTATTGCAAATATTTAAACAAACAAAAAATCAAAAGATATTTCAAAATGAAAAACCGAGTCAAACTCCTAAAAATGCAATTATTAAAGTAATTAAACTGAGACAGAAGAATAAACTAAATAATTGATAATAAACTTTAAACTGAAATGCGATGAACAATTAGCTATTCAAACGGGAAACTAGGGTACAAGGAGGACTTAACTTATAAGCAACTAGAAAACTTAATAAAAGAAGCAAGTAGAAAACTTAATAAGTAGAAAACTTAATAAAAGAAATATCTTTAGGTTCTGTCCTACAAGTTCTTTCAACAATAACTAAACATAAAAGAGACAACCTAGAAACATACTAAAGAAAACACATATAAATCTCACATACAAACAAATAAAACAATCTAGAAATCATAAACACAAAATAATACAGGAGTAAAACAAAATCAGAAATAATATTCAAGAAACAAAAACAACTTAACACACATTCAAGGCAAAAAGAAATAAGGAAAATAATAAAACTTTAATAAATAACCTAAAACAATTAAACTTTAACTTTAATGTTAAATAAAACTAACATCTAACTATGACAGTCAAAACATAATTCAGACATTAACAAAACAGAACTAAAAACAATCTTAAAATATATTAAAAAAACACTAAAAACAGAACTATGGGCTAAATGACAAACATAATTGTGGGTCTGAAAGGGGTGGCTGAATAACAGACTCAACAGGCTGTCCGAATGACAGGATACATAGTTAAAATGGTAAAAAGTAACATAAATGAACTAATCTTCAGCTAAAGCCATGCAAATGTAATTCTAATGAATAAAGGCAATAAATAAACCTACTTATTAAGCAAATCTAATAATAAAATAGACTTAAACAAATTCAAAAACATAAGCATAAAGAAACCATTGCATATTAATAAAATGGAATATAAATTGCATAAACTAATAATTAAAATAGAAATGAAATAGACAGAACTGAATCTACTTAACTTGATAAACAACAATCTATTTTATCTAACTTGCAAATAAACTGAACAACAGACTGGAAATAAAATGACTAAAAGAAAACTATTTAATTGAGAGCTGAAAGAAAACTATGCGCACAATCTAATTATCTAATTTGGAATTAAAATTGCATTACAGAAATAATAAAACAAACTGTAAATTAAACTAGCTACAACAGGAAAAATGAAAGAAATAAATAAGAAAAGAAACCCCTGGTTGATGAGGGGCCCTCTCAGCAATCAGGGGTGATGCCTGGCTAACCTCTACTCAAATGCAATCTTCAATAGCAACACATATAGCTCTTTATTCAGATGGTGGAACAGAAATAAAAATGTTTAAAAACAACCTGATAAATTCTTCTGACTCTCTAGCTCTAGCTAACTGACTAACTCATCTCTCTCATAAAGGCTGCTATATATAATAATTTACAGGGATGAGCAAGTCAACCGTTTACTAGTCGACTGCTCTCTAAATTTGGTCAATCATAAAGGCATTTAACTTATCACAGGACAACCGCAAGCATCTTTCCTTCTTCAGCATGATTCTGATATTTTTACTGGGCAACGAACACACAGTCTCCTCTTCAGTGTGAATGATCTTCAAATGTGGCGCACGGGGTCCTTCCTTATCACAGCAGGTGGCTAATGGAGAAAAGAGAAGAGCATAGTGGCGTATATTCTAGATCATGGGTTGAATGCATCAATCCAACGCGTGGATGGTTGATGTGGTGGCAAGCAAAGGAGAATGCAAGTTGGAAAATATCTAGAACACAGCTTCATCACCCAGACGGGTGGATAACAGTTTGTTTGCAGTTGTTTCACATTTTAAATGCCGGAATTAATTCTCAGCGGCGTGTAGTCTGATGGGTGATCTAGACAGAGAGTTGAACGCGAGGATAGCTCATGAACTGGATATGCTGGGCGTCGATCTAGGGTGAACTGAGTGTCTGTCTGCTGGCGCGCTTCAGGGATGTAGTCTACAACAACACATTTCAACATTTGGCAAACCACTAGCGAGTTTCACGCAACAGACTGGATGACAAGCTAGATGTCGAGCTAGACATGATGTGTAAAAGGCAGGCTGAATGCATTTTGTTTATTAATTCATCCTAAAAGGATTATAAAATATGCAAATAAATATATAAATCAGTGAAAACACCAAATGCACTTTAATAATGTCATTTTTAATTAATAAAGCCATAAAAATGATAATAATAAAATATTTCTTATAAACCTTAAATACACTCATACCTGAGGCTGAATAATGATCTACGTGTTATAAAATATACAAAAGATAATAAAACATGTGTTTAAATGAGTAATTAATCTTTCAAAAATGATAACAAATCTAGGATCAACATTCCCTTAAACCGGAGAAATGCCAGGTCCCACTGAGCAAAAAGAAAGAAAAGCAATTTAGGAAGAAGGCGAACTAGCAGTTGCCTTCAACTTGGCAGATAAAGAAGGTATTTAAACTTCAGTCTTTTAACCTGTAATTTAATAAATAACATATATTTCATGTTACACATTGTATAAAAGTTAAAAATGACTTTATTAGGTTTTCAACATTTTTAATTTAATAGTTCTTAGGTTCAAAATAATTTTATCATTTATAAGGTTTAAAATTAATTCAACCATGTCCAAAGTAAAACTTTGGGCAGGTTGAACATCTAACATAAAAACATAAATTGCATTTTAAATAAAAAAAAGATTGATCATTTTCATGCATGACTGGGTAAGAGGATAGGATTATTAACAGTGAAATGGAAGTAAAAACTATTTACCCAAAAATAAAATTTAGTTATCAATTTTAATCATAAGTGCTATAATATCACCATATCTACTCAGATCGCTATTTGATATTTCGTTTGGATCTTCATTCGATCGTCCATATGGTCTTCCATATTGAATTTTGCTGTAAAAATATGCTTCAAGCTATAACCAAATTCCACTGTTTACATTCCTAAAAATACTTATCATATTTTAGAGGTAAATAGATTTATCATAAATAAAAATATTCTAATTTTCAAATCCATCTTCCCCCAAGCCAAAGTTATGGCGTGTCCTCAAGCCATACAGAGAGAAGAATTGATTGTTCCAAAAAAATAGAAAGAGTGCGAGCATGCTATTAACTTTAAAAAAGAAACTAACTAGTAAATGGACATGGTTCAGAAATGTATATTCATAACAAATAAAACAATGCTTAGAAAGACCACGTAAATGAGAATAGTATAATTAAAAGAATACTATAGGAAAAACTAGCCATGCATGCCTCATTATAAAGATATCATGTCATCATAAAATATTTTATGTGTACCCCGAAGTGTGTGATATTTACAGCTATGGGTCCCATTTCTAAGATAATGATATCTTAGTTATATGTGGAATTAGATGAG
>LPNX010758385.1:66142-91657 GCA_001517045.1 Pseudotsuga menziesii | reverse complement strand
CGTACAAACTAAGATATATTTCTTTTTACGAGACATGGGAGAAATTGGTCCTACAAAATCAAGAGCCCATTTCTCAAAAGGTTCAATCATAACTTGGGGTTATAAAAATAATTTGATCAGATGACGTAGGTCTACCCATTCTTTGGCAACTATGGCATCCTTTAACATATTTGGCAGCATCCTTAAAAATGCTTGGCCAATAATAACCATAACGTAATACTTTATATGTCATCCTCTTATCAGAAAAATGACCTCCACATGGTCCATCATGGCATGCATAGAGGATGTCTGTCATTTCATCCTCCCGCACACATCGTCGAATAATAAGATCTGGACCAGTGCAGAAGAGATCGTTATCAACCCAAAAATAATTATAACTCTGAACTATAATACGACGCTTCTCATGTCGAGACAAATGATTTGGTATTTTCCTAGTTGCTAAATAAATGGCAATATCTACGAACCAAGGGGTTTGAACATATACAACAAATAGATGTTCATCAAGAAAAGTGTCATCTACTGGTTTAGTACCGTCTTCATGTTGAATACGGGAAAGGAAATCTGCTATGAGATTGACTTTACTAGGTCGGTCAATGACAGTAATGTTAAATTCTTGCAATAAAAGAAGCCACCGGGTCACTCTACCATTGGTAATTGGTTTATTCATTAGAAATCTAATGGAAGAGTGATCGGTATGCACAAAAAATTCATAACCTGTGATATAATGATGAAATTTATTAATAGAATAAACTACTGCCAAAAATTCTTTTTCAGTAACGGTATAATTTAATTCAGCAGGGGTCAAATTTTTGCTAATAAAATAGATGGCATAAGGTGCTTGTCCTTATTTTTGGTCGATGACTCCTCCTATGTTTGTATCAGAGGCATCGGTAGATATGTGAAAAGGAAGGGACCAATCGGTACCCCTAAGTATTGGTGCCACCGATAGTTTGGCTTTTAGGATTTCAAAAGCATTTTGAAAAGATTATGTCCACTGGAATTCTGAGTCCTTTGCAAGTAACTTAAACATTGGTGCAGCTATTTTAGTGAAATTTTCAATAAAATGATGGTAATAGCCTGCATGACCAAGAAAGATTCTTACCTCTTTCTAATTTTTGGGAGAGGGAAGGCCAATAATTAATTTGATCTTTGCAGGATCTACCTTGATTCCTTGGGAAGAAACATGGTGTCCCAAAACTATACCTTCTGTCAGTAACATTTTACATTTTTTGTGACTATGAGATAAATTAGTTTCTTGACATCGGATCAATACCTTCTTGAGGTTGTCAAGGGCTTCTTGAAAAGTATTACCATAGGCCATAAAGTCATCCATGTATACCTCTCCACAATCATGTATAAGATCAAAAAATATTCCTAAGACTACTTGCTGGAAAGTGGCAGGTGCATTAAATAAGCCAAATGGAAAAACTCGATAAGCATATGTTCCCCAAGGGCATGTAAAAGTGGTTTTGTCTTAATCTTTCGGTGCTATTAAAATCTAGTTGTAACCACTATACCCGTCAAGAAAGGAAAAATATTGTTTACCTGAAAGAGTATCTAATACGCGATCAATAAAGGGTAGACAAAAGTAGTCTTTAAGTGTAGATTTGTTTAGTTCTCTAAAATCAATACAAATACGCCATTTCCATATGACTTTATTTGGGACTACTACTAAAGGAGACACCCATTTACTATCGAAAATAGGATAGATGAAACCAGCAGTGAGGAGTTTTTGTAATTCTTCTTTTACTGTATCCTTTAGAGAAGGATTCATTCTCCTCTGTGGCTGCCTTATAGGTGACATGATTGGATCCATATAAATATGGTGAATACAGGTATTAGGGTGTATACCCTTCATATCGGTGTATTCCCATGCAAATGCTCCAGCTTTTTTCTTAAGAACTTTAAGTAGTTGTGCTTGATGGTTTTCACTTAATCCTGCGTTTATATGTAAGAATTTTTCAGGGCCAACCTCACAAGGTATGGTATATGGTCATGTATGCTATGCAATTGTGAAGACACAAGGTGTTTCTGTAAACATTGAGAGAGCCATATTCTCTTGAAACTCATTTCCAAAAATCTAATCGAATTGAGCAAAGGACTGAGGGAAATCTATACAGGTTGTCGAAGAAACAAACTGGTTTAATACATTCTCAGTGGTCTGCTCCTGAAGTGCCAAGGAAAAATCACTAGGAAGGGAGAGATCATAAAATTATTCATCCCCAAAAGATCAATTTAACCACCATGAATTTGTAGCTATTGGTTGTGTTGGGGGGTATAAAATAAGTCTTTTTGTGGACAACCCATTGGAAATAGGCATCTCTCCATCCCTACACCCTATAAAAGCATTTGTGGTAGCTAACCATGGTCTTCCCAAGATAATAGGATGCCATTTAGAAGGATCCTTTGATTTTATGACCATAAAGTTAACACGGTATTCCCATGAAGCTAATGATACAACAATTTCATCTAGGACTCCAGTGGGTTTTACCGTAGTGCGGTCTGCTAGTTCTAGGATGGAAGGAGTAGGTCGGAGGAATTGTCCTAACTGTAAAAATTCTAAAACTGCAAAGTTCATCATGTTAATAGAGGATCCTAAATCGATTAATGTATTCTCTATGGCGGTTTTGTTTATAATTACAGCCACTACCAGGGCTCCTGGATTTGTATATTTTTCAATCCGGGACTGACCTATCATACATTCACACATTTCTCCTATAACTTGAATTGTAAGAGGTTCCTTTTGCTTCTTTCCTCGGCTTTTAATACATAGCTCCTTTATTACCTTACTATAGATGGGTATATCTTTAATAGCTTGTAATAGAGGGATTTTAATATAGATGTTTTTTAATTCATTCAAAATGTTATACTCCGGATGAACTACAGGTTTTTCTATTATGAGTCTCTCTTGAAATGGAGGAATTATTTGCTCCTGAATAGTTTCTTGTGGAGGATGGATGTGTACTGGAACCTTTTGAATGTTCACATCCTCCAAAATAGCATCATTTATGGGTTCACTTGAATCTTATTCTTCCTCATTTGGTTCTTGAATGATGACTGATGACTTGGGTTTATTATTCACAACTCTTTCCGATTGTAATTGAATTTCATGTACAGGTATAGTCGAAATAATGTATGATGGAAGAGTTTACAACTCAATGCTGTTAAGATCTTGAGTTGGTTTATTATTAGGGTTAGGTATCAGCTGTGCAGGTAATAATGTCGGTCGAGGAGGATTTTCATTCTGAAAGTGATGGGGTTGTTGTGTGATAAAAGGAACGTGAGGTACAAATCTAGGAGGAATTTGCTGGAAATTTGTTTGGTTATGAGGATAAGGATGATTAGGTGCAGGGACATGTTGTGGCTGAGGATATGGTTTTCCTCTCCATCCTTGTGACCAATATTGCTGTTGTGGAAATTCAGGAGGAGGATACTGAGGTGGCCAATTCTTCCAACTGGAATTGTTCCATGGTTGAGGTGGTTGATACGGAGGATAATAGAGTGGAGGTTTGGGTGGAAAGTTTGGATATGTTGTTTGGTCTCTAGGTTGCCAAGGAGGCCTCCTAGATGTTTTAGCTACATCCCCACTCTTATAGATGGCTTGCAATCCAGGAAAGGATGGGAAATTATCTGTTGGATGCTCTTCTGTACAAACGTGACATACATAGATATTGTTTAACGAACATTCCCTTTGGGGATGTTTAGTTCTACATCTTGGAAAAAAGATACTCATTGATGTTTGTTCTTCATCTTGCCTCTTCTTGGCTTGTAAAGAAGCTAGTTGAGAACCCATTGCTCCTAAGATATCAGTCTTAAAATTCTCCAACAAGTTTCCTAACTCTACACTTGTAACTCCACCTAAACTAGGAACATTTCCTCTTACATTTCTACTAAAAGGCTCTTGAAAAATTTTCGCAACTTACCCCTAATCCTAGAATAAGTTTTACACATCTCATCGATCCGTGCAAAAGTTTTATGAGAAATATCACCATCTTCCATGAGATTAATACTTTCTAACAAGTCCTCAGAGATCCCCTTAAGGAAAAGTGTATGTACTGCATCTTCTCAAAGGTCATTATATTTAGACTTATGTAATGTATAAATGAGCCTCTCAAGATAATCCTCTAGGATCTTGTCTTCAAGTTACTGTATATTAAATATATCATGTCGAGAGTCCTTAGGTTTGAAGTATTCTTGATATTTTCACAAGAATGAGGTTTTCATATCATCCGAAGTCCTGATAGTAGATTCTCCTACTCCCATGAACCATCTCAAGGCGGAACCGTTTAGTGTAGCGGGAAAGAGTTTTAGTTTGTGAGTGTCTTGTAGATAATTGTAACTCCTACAAAGGATATAGAACTCGAACAAAAATGTGTCCGGGTCCTCATTGCTTTTTCCATAGAAAGTAGGTAAGGAGGAAGGAGAGATGTTTTTCATAGTTGCATCCTGCATTGTATCTAAGATAGGGAACCCAAAGGTAGCCTCAGTTCAATTTTCCCCTTCTCCTTTTTCATTTATAACTTCATCATGATCTTTGTTTTCTCCCTGTCTATCCATATAAACTGGATTCTTAATGTAAATATATTTAGGAGGCTCCTTTCGAGGTGATAATGGAGCGTCCCAATGTTCTTTTTCGGGAGAGATATTCCTCTAATCAACCATGTTTTTATTGAATCCTAGAGGGATAGTAGGTTCTACTGTAGAAGTTTCAATTTGCGAGATGACTAGATCTACTGAGGTTCCAAAGAGAGATTTTACCTGAGTAGGATCAACAAAGTCAATGAAATTCAGATCTACTACTAGTGAAAAAGTTGTGTTAATTGGATTCAAAACTAGTGGAGGGATAAAGGTTTCGAATGACTGATCCACTTGAACTTCCTCAGGAACGGGGTCCTTAGGACCTTTTGCCAAGGTTCCTTCTCCTTCTATGGCTTCTCCAGTAATATGTTCTAAGGGAGTTTCCTTAGGTTTCATGGTAGAACTACTTCCTATAGGAGTCTTTTGATACCTTTCAGGTGAGTTAGTAGTTGTAGAATTACGTCCCCTATGGTAGTTAGTAGAGACTTCAATAAATTTTCTGGTCTTGACAAATCTACCCTGAGGATCTCTAATTCTACCCATGAAATAATTTTAAACTAAATAAAACCTATGCTACTACTATTCCTGGATTTGGGGGTGCCTGTTATAACAAATGCACAGGTTCTTACCTTTCATCTTATCGCTCCCCCGCTACCAATCTATTACTAAATTTCATAAAGAATTCTACTCTACCTTACAGAACAACTCCCCGACAATGGTGCCAAAAGTGTTGGGTGTATTATAATGTCTAAACAAATCCACCTATTCTTTAATTATCAACCGGGGTTGGTAAACTTAGAGTTGACACAAAATATATGCGAAGGTAGAGGGTGTCGTGTAAATATTTTAACAAACAAAATATCGAAAGATATTTCAAAATGAAAAACCGATTCAAACAAATGCAATTATTAAAGTAATTTAACTGACACAGAATAATAAACTAAATAATTGATAATAAACTTTAAACTGAAATACAATAAACAATTAACTATTCAAATGGGAAACTGGGGTACAAAGAGGACTTAACTTATAAGCAACTAAAAAACTTAATAAAAGAAGCAAGTAGAAAACTTAATAAAGAAAACTCAATAAGTAGAAAACTTAATAAAAGAAATATCTTTAGATTTTGTCCTACAAGTTCTTTCAACAATAACTCAACATAAATGAGACAACCTAGAAACATACTAAAAGAAACACATATAACACTAAATCTCACATACAAACAAATAAATCAATCTAAAAAGCATAAACACAAAATAATACAGCAGTAAAACAAAATCAGAAATAATATTCAAGAAACAAAAACAACTTAACACACATTCAAAGAAAAAAGAAATAAGGAAAATAATAAAACTTTAATAAATAACCTAAAACAATTAAACTTTACCTTTAATGTTAAATAAAACTAACATCTAACTATGATAGTCAAAACATAATTCATACATTAACAAAACAGAACTAAAAACAATCTTAAATACATAAAAAAACACTAAAAACAAAACTAAGGGCTGAATAACAGACTGAACCGTGGGTCTGAAAGGGGTGGTTGAATAACAAACTGAACAGGTTGTCCGAATGATAGGCTACACAGTTAAAATGGTAAAAACTAACCTAAATGAACTAATCTTCAGCTGAAGCCATGCAGATGTAATTCTAATGCATAAAGGCAATAAATAAGCCTACTTATTAAGCAAATCTAATAATAAAATAGACTTAAACAAATTCAGAAAGATAAGCATAAAGAAACCATTGCATATTAATAAACTAGAATGTAAATTGCATAAACTAATAATTAAAATAGAAATGAAATAGACAGAACTGAATCTACTTAACTTGATAAACAACAATCTATTTTATCTAACTTGCAAATAAATTGAACAACAAACTGGAAATAAAATGACTAAAAGAAAACTATTTAATTGAGAGCTGAAAGCAAACTATGCGCGCAATCTAATTATCTAATTCATAAGTAAAATTGCATTACATAAATAATAAAATAGACTGTAAATTAAACTAGTTACAACAGGAAAATGAAAGAAATAAACAAGAAAATAAACCTCTGGTTGATGAGGGGCCCTCTTAGCAATCAGGGGTGATTCCTAGCTAACTTCTACTCAAACGCAATCTTCAACAGCAACAAAAACAACACTTTATTCAGATGGTCGAACAAAAATACAAATGTTTAAGAACAACCTGATAAATTCTTCTGACTCTCTAGCTCTAGCTAACTGACTAACTGAGCTCTCTCACAGAGGATGCTATATATAATAATTTACAGGGATGAGCAAGTCGACCCTTTACTAGTCGACTGCTCTCTAAATTTAGTCAATCATAAAGGCATTTAACTGATCACAGGCGAATATATTGGTGTGTGAAAGTAGACCCTCAAAATGACCACCCCCTGTCTCCATCATGATGCTAGTTTTGGTTTTATTGCAGGCCTCCTTTCGACTCATGGAGGGTTTTCTGGGTTATAGTTCTTCTCCTCTTTTGGTAGGGTTTATTGTTTGATAACGGCTTGGGTTTGCTATAGAACGGTTTATTCTGTCAGGTATTGATTAAGCTTGGTTATTGTGGCTGTGATGGAAGACTTGGACTTGGTTGATTATTCCAGTGACCACCTGGAGGCTCAGGATGTGTGGGGTGTGCCAGCTAGAGGGTTGATGGAGGGCCTGGAGGATTTCCCGAGGTTGGGGCCAGAAGGAACTGGACCGACCAGTTTAGGGCTGGAAAGACTGGCTTCTGACTTTTCGCCATCCGATTTTCTCTCATTTTCCCCTCAACGACATTTACCAGGTGTTTTTGAGGATTGCAATGGGCTTCAGGTGGACCTGTTGGGAAGTTCTAGCTGGAGGGAAGCCGGGGTTTTCTTTCCCCAGAATTTAGGGTTTTCAGTGACAGGTTTGGAGGAGGGTTTTGAAGCAGTGAAGGGTTTTGATCTTGTAGCGGCAGCGGGGGTGGCCAGGCAGGTGGAACAAGCATGTGGAGTGGGGGGAGGAGGTACTGAGGTGGATTTGAGGGTGCCGCTAGTTTTATCGGAGCATCGGGGCTATGCGAGTCCTATATCTGGTGCTGGGTCGCAGAAGGGTGCTGAAGTGGTCTCGACAGGGGCAGCGGAGAACATCAGGGGCTCTTCAAAGGGGCGCAAGAGGAGCTAGGTTAAATCCATATCTGTGGGATGCTATGCAGTTGGAGATGATATTGCTTGGGAAAGGGTGTTAGAGATGTCATAGATGACGTTGGTGGGCAGGGTTATGGGCAGGAACTTTGTTCGAAAAACGGTGGTGGATTGGGTGGATGAACACTGGCGAGAGATACTGGGTTATGCACCGGAGATGGATATGTTACTCCACGGATGGTTTGCGGTGGTGGTTAAATCAGAGGCTGACATGAGACTGATACTGAATAAAAATTGGAATTTGAACCATTCGCATGTTTTACTGAAGCCTTGGCACCCCCTTTTCGATGCCAGTCGGGAGAGAGTTGACAAGATTCCTATCTGGGTTCGGCTCCCAAGTTTGCCTCTTCATTTCTGGGGACCTCTTCATTTCCGAAAGATTGGTGATATTTTGGGAAATTACTTGGAGGTGGATCTATCTTACTTGGAGACTCATTACAAACAGGTGGCATGTATCTTGGTTGAGATGAATATTCGAGAGGGTCTTCCTGAGACCATAGACCTGGATTGGGGGCCTGATATCATTACTCAGTTACTGGATTATGAAAATGTGCCCTTCCGATGCAGGAGATTTCATGCTTATGGACATCCGGTATCGGAGTGTCACCTTCCGCTGTGTACATTGAATGGTGGTAAGAGAAAAGCACATAAGGTGGCTTTAGAGGGAGATCCTAATGTCTTGGAGTCTACTGATCCCATGCCGGTGACAGAGGGTTCAGGTAGTGAGAGGATTTCAGAGGACTCTGACCCGATTAGTCAAGACTCCGAGGGGGATCCTGATGCTTGTGCTGACATTCCTGTTCCAGCAGTTGTGGCTGTACTCGCTGCACCTGTGGAAGCAGATGTTACTCCGGGGACTTCTATCCCGAGTATTTCTACTTTCTCCCTCTCTCCCTCTATTAATTTATTATTGAATCAATGTACTTTGGTTGGTCTTGATTGGGTGGAGAGGTTAAAAAACATGACCTTAACGAGCCGTTCAGAAGATGGATTTTTGTCCACGGTGGCTGATCGGGCTAGGGTTTCATCTATTGTGGAGGATGACCCCACTGAACCTTTTCTTGAACTTTCCAGTGAAAACACCCACTTGTTAACATACCCTCCGATCATCCTTAAGCCGGATCCTGGGAAGGGGGCTGAGGATTTGGGTTATTCATCTCTTGAGACTTCAGAATCTGGGTACTTTCTAAGATCTTGCAATAAGAAGCCTGGGGGGGCCTTGGGGAAAGAACAGTTGCCGGTGCGGAAGGGAAGGGGCAGAATTTCACATTTCTCAAAGGCTCAATCGAGTGCCAAGAATGATCTTCGGGAGGGGAAACAACTATCCATTGAGAGGGAAATTAGAGTGGTGAATTCTCGGAAGCCATTTAGGACATGAAGATTATGTCCTTCAACTGCCGGGGTCTGGCTGGGCCCAAAAAGAAATCAGTCTTCAAAAGGGTGCTTACTGATGAACACCCTGATGTGATTTTGCTACAAGAGACTTTAGGCTTAGGGGATATCATTAAGGAAAGACTGGAGAGCTGGATGGCAGGGTGTTCTTTTGTGACTTTGGATGTTCGAGGTCGTTCTGGGGGTTTGGCTGTGGGATGGAAGTTAAGTGCGGCCAAGCTTTTAAACTCTTGGGGGAGGGACTCAGTTCTGGGAGTAGAGCTCTTATTAGCCGATTTGGGCACAATCTTAACTGTGATTAATGTTTATGGGCCTTATTTGAACCGAGTTCCTTTCTGGGATTCACTTCTTCAAGATCCACTTCTTGGAGGAGACTCGGTTGTGGTGGGGGGAGATTTAAACTTTACACTGGGTCAGACTGAAATTTGGGGCCCTCATGCACAAGCAGATCCACAAGCAGGGTATTTTCTCCAAAGGTTGGTTGAAAAAATCCTTTTGGATGTAGAGCCTATTAAGCTGAAGCCCACTTGGCGGAATAATAGGGGTGGAGAAGCTAGGGTGGCGAAAATATTGGACAGGTTTCTGGTGGCAGAATAGTTGGTGGATAGATTTTTTCTAGTCAGGCAATGGGTTGGAAGTGGGGGTAATTCTGATCATTTCCCTATCTTCTTTAAGATTAAAAAGGGCCTATCAATCCGCCCAGTCCTCTGAAGTATAAAAAATCATGGCTTCTTGATGAATCTTTTAAAAATCTTTTCCCGGCACGTTGGAGGACTTTTGATGAGACTCTTGATCGAACAGCTGCCTTTCAATTTGCTGAGAATATTAAAAGATTAAAAGGGGAGGTCAAAGACTGGGCTATAGCCAAAATATTGAGGGAGGATGCTGATTTGAAGCAAGTAGAGTCTGAACTTTTACAGATCTACGAAGGGGTTGGGGCGGGGCTCATGACTTTGGAATCAAAAGATGCTCTGGCTAGTTTGGAAGGAAGAAGGAACACTATTTTACTGGAAAGGGAGGAAGCTTAGAAACTCAAGAGTCGTGCGATTTGGTTAGAGTGTGGGGATGAGAATACCAAATTCTTTCATGCTTACACCAGGGGAAGAAAGGCTGCTAATACTATCTGGTGTCTGAAAGATGAAGCAGGACTAGAACATTTTGACTTTGAAGGGAAAGCTAGATGTGGGGTGAATCATTTTGAATCTTTGTTCCGGGCACCAGCTCAGGCTACCATTGCGGAAGTTATCAGGGTTGCTCAGATGTTTCTGAGGTTTGCAGAAGAGGAGGAAAATAGGAGGTTAATGAGACCTGTGGTCGAAGAAGAATTAAAGGAAGTACTGGGAAGTTTTCAAAAAGACAAGAGCCCTGGTCTGGATGGGTGGTCGATTGAATTATTCCTGGGATTTTATGAGGTTTTGGGTATGGATCTTTTACATGTGGTAGAAGATACTCGAATCTCGGGAAGAATTCCTGCTAGCTTCAACTCTACTTTCATAGCCCTTATACCCAAGACGGGAAACCCAACATCTCTAAATGAGTTTAGGCCCATTTCCTTATGCAATTGTATCTATAAGATTGTATCGAAGGTTATTGCTCGTAGATTAAAAGCTATATTATCTGAGAATATCTCAGCTAAACAATTTGGGTTTTTGGAAGGGCGTCAGATTCATGAGGCCATAGGGGTGGCACAGGAAGGCTTACATAGTTTGAAGAGCAGGATTATCAAAGGGGCTATTCTGAAAATTGATCTTTCAAAGGCATGCGATAAGGTAAGTTGGATTTATCTCCGACTATTACTAACTCATCTGGGGTTTGGTATAAATTTCATTAGATGGATCATGTCTTGTATAACTACTATCTCTTTCTCTGTGTTAATAAACGGGGCGGCCTCTCCTTTTTTCCATGCTGAGAGGGGCCTTTGTCAAGGGTGTCCACTATCACCATTACTATTCTTGTTGGTGGCAGAAGGTTTCAGCAGGGATTTACATGAGGTTAAGAGGCTGGTTCGTTTCTCTGGCATCTGTATTGGTGATCAGTTAGCTATTACCCACCTTCTATTTGTGGACGATGTTCTGATATTCTGTTCGGGAGATAGAAGGGATACACGGGTCCTGAAGGCGATTCTGGACCTCTTTTCAAAAGCAACAAGGATGGATATTAACGTTGAAAAGTCAACTCTTACCACACATCTGCTGTGCCCAGAAGAAGAGCTTGAACTCATCGATAATTTTCCTTATATTACCTCAGGTCTTGATGTGGGCTTAAAATATCTGGGATTCTCTTTAAAAGCTAATTTTTACCTGAAAAAGGATTGGAGATGGCTGATAGGCAAGGTGGAGAAAAGATTACAGGTTTGGAGTTATAGGTGGTTGTCGAGAGCGGGGAGGCTGGTGTTGGTTAAGGCAGTTTTGGAAGCCATACCAGTATATTGGATGTCACTATCCTGGATCCCAAAGGGGATCCTAGAACAAATTAGGAGGATCTGTTTCATATTTCTTTGGAGCGGTAAAAAGGAAGGACAGGTGACTCCCTGGGTTAGCTGGAAGAGGATAGCGGTCCCGAAGGGGCTTGGGGGTTGGGGCCTTAAAAACATATTTATGTTTTCTCAAGCAATGGATGCAAAAGGAGAGTGGAGACTGATCAAGACTACAAGCTTATGGACTCGTGTTATCAAGCAGAAATATTTTCCTCACGAGAGTATTGAGGAATGGATTAGGAGGCCCAGGAAGTCACACACAGGGGGATCGGTTATCTGGAAGGCTGTGGTGAAATCCTTCTCTTTGATAGAGTCAAATCTGACTTGGGATGTGGGTAATGGAGAAAAGGTACGAGTGGGAAGGGATCCATGGCTTGGGAGTGAACATATTCATGTGCTACCTGAGGAAGTTACTAATGCTCTGGCATTAAGGGGAATCACTACCTTAAATCAGTTGGCTGACTGGAGACCTAAGGATCCATGGATCCAACATTGGAAAAGTGCTGAATTGCTGGGGCTGGGGGAACCAGAAGAAATCTTTCTTGAAAACTATATCAGAGGATTGCAATTGGCACACATTCAGCTCACGGAGCAGGAGGATGCCTTAATTTGGGACTTGGATCCGGAAGGGGTTTATACCCCAAAGGCGGGCTATTTGCTTTTAAGTGCAGAGGCTAGGGGTAGGGAGGAGGTTTAGTGGTGGAGATCCCTATGGAATTTAAAGTGTCCTTAAAAAGCAAGACTGTTCATGTGGTGTGTACTTGAGAATAGGGTTCCGACCTAGGACATCTTACAGAAGAGAAGTTTTCAAGGCCCAGGATGGTGTGTATTGTGCAAGAAGCATATGGAATCGATTCATCATCTATTCATCACATGTTCGTTCACGATTCCTGTATGGAAAGATTGTATGAGTCAGGTCGGGCTGAACCATAGATGGGAAGGCAATACTGTGAACAGCACGTGGGAAAACTGGTGGAGATCCTTTTCACACACAAAACTAAAAACCTTACCGTTGATAGTTATCTGGGGGATCTGGTTGGCAAGGAATGGGTCTATTTTCCAGGACAAAGCATGTGTCCCCAAAATAACCAGCGCACAATCAGTGGGCTTATACAAAGCACTTCCTGAACATATAAGGGCTACTGAACAGAGAAGGATTTTGGATTTTGATCTGGACAAAACCCACCCATGGGGCTTCTTCGACAAAGCAGCACAAAACGATATATGTGGAGGGGGGGCATATCTATATTTGTCTGATTCACATTTCTTTTCCATTACCATGGGATTGGGTGTGGTTTCGAATAACTTTGCAGAACTTATGAGCTTAAAACTTCTTCTTATCTTTGCCACCGAGAAGGGTATAAATAGGCTGACTGTTCTTGGTGATTCTATGAATGTTATCAACTGGACCAAGCAAACTCAAGCATGCAGAAATGTTAGACTCGCAAATATACTTTCTTCTATTCAGACAGTCATTCAAACTTTTGATACCTTCTCCTGCCGGCATGTGTACAGTGAAAATAACAAAAAAGCGGACCAGGAATCCAAAGAAGGGCTGTGCTTGGACTTTGGCACTTGGAAAGTAAAAGAAGAAAGGAACGGGCAGAGCTATGAATACTTCGACAGACCTTTTATGGATTGAAACATGGCATGTTTATATACTGAATGTACTCAAAAATAGTAGTTTTAGATTTATATTAATATTTCCTTTCATGCAATATTATCCGAAAATGTAACAGCAAGGTAAGTCCGGTGGGACAGAACTCTATATTTTTGTTGAAAAACAGAAATGTTTCTTATTATGCATTTTGAAAGCAGACGTAAAAGTCTCATCAATGGAACCTATGTTTATAGGACTTGGACAATTCACAGATACAGTGAATCTACAGAATGTAATTTTGCTCTCAATAGATGAATGAAATTACGCTTTTTTCTCTTGGAAAAAATAAATGATCACAGGCGAATGCCGAGGCATATTTCCTTCTTCAGCGCAATTTTGATCTTTTTATTGGGCAGCAAACACACATGCTCCTCTTTAGCGTGAACGATCTTGAGATGTGGTGCACGGGACCCTTCCTTATCGCGGTAGGTGGCTGATGGTGAACAAGGAAGAGCGTAGTGGTGAATCTTCTAGAGCGTGGGTTGAATGCGTCAATACAGCACATGGATGGTTGATGTGGTGGTGAGAAAAGGAGAATGTAGGATGGAAAATATCTAGAACACAGCTTCATCACCTAGACGTGTGGACAATAGTTCGTTTGCAGTTGTTTCATGTTTTAAATGCCAGAATTAATTCTCAGTAGCGCACAGTCTGACGGGCGATTTGGACAGAGAGCTGAATGAGAGGTTGGGCCGTGAGTTGGATACATTGGGCGTCAATATAGGGAAAACGAAGCGTCTGTCTGTCGGTGTGCTTCAGGGCTGCAGTCTAAAACAACACATTTCAACATCTAGAAAACCACCAGCGAGTTTCACACAATGGATTGAATCACAAGCTCGACGTCGAGTTGGACATGCTATGTGAAAGGCAGGATGAATGCATTTTGTTTATTAATTCAGCCTAAAAGGATTATAAAATTTGCAAACAAATATATAAATCAGTTAATACACCAAATGTACTTTAATAATATCATTTTTAATTAATAAAATCACAAAAATGATAATAATAAAATATTTCATATAAACCTTAAATACATTCATACCTGAGGCTGAATAATGATCTGCATGTTATAAAATATACAAAAGATAATAAAAAATGTGTTTAAATGAGTAATTAATGTTAGATTTTTATCATTTAAGCTAGCATTATATTAGGATCTTTAACTGAGAGAATAACAAGCACAGCAATCAAACACAAGAGACAATGAACACAACGTTTTTCCTCGGGGAAACCATAAATGGAGAAAACCCTGCAACTTCCTTAGAGATGGAATCAGTACCAAAAGTAAAACCCAAAAATAGTAAGATGATCTCCCGACAGCAATAGCCTCTTTCTTTATAGCCCCGGTAACTTCTTCTCTCTCAACTATGCTCTACAACTAAGTGTGAGTGAGTGTGTGATAAATAGAAAGGATCACTCTCTATTTATACTAATTCACAACTTGACAATAACTCACTAGGGATGACTTTTCTAGGAGATTCTAATAACCCTAGGGCCTCGGAACTGTGGGGACTTTAACCCTTGAACAATAGGAGGGTTACCCACAATGACTTGACATGACTTGTTTACATTATTGAATCTCCCGATAGGAACATCGGGGCATGACATGACTCAAATACATTACAGACACTTCCCAGAATAAACAACAGATTACAAGACATAAGATATACAAGTGAATACATTCTAAAGTTACAAATACATCAACACTCCCTCTTAACTAGGAAGGTATTCTCTCGACACAATTTATGAGCACGGGTCTTCTTCTCTATATCATCTGGATCATCAGTGAGTTCTCGTCATCTTCATCTTCAAGTCATATTCATCTTGATCTGGATCATCACTCGATCTAGATCATCTCTACTGGATCATCTCTGCTAGATCATCATCATTGGATATGGATCATCATCACGGGTGCTATCTCTTTATTCTTCTCGTCATAGGAACTTCTACAGAGCCAGCCCTTTTTCATGCTGGATGTACATCTACAGAGCCAGTCCTTTTTCATACTGGATGTATCATCACAGAGCTAGTCCTTTTTCATACTAGATGTGGCATCTACACAGAGCCAGTCCTTTTTCATACTGGATGAGTCTTCACAGAGCTAGTCCTTTTTCATACTAGATGTGGTATCTACACAGAGCCAGTCCTTTTTCATACTAGATGATTCTTCACAGAGCTAGTCCTTTTTCATACTAGATGTAGGATCTACACAGAGACAGTCCTTTTTCATACTGGATGAGTGTTCACAAAGCTAGTCCTTTTTCATACTAGATGTGGGATCTACACAGAGCTAGTCCTTTTTCATACTAGATTTGTCTTCACAGAGCCATCCCTTTTTCATGTTGGATGTGTGATCTACACAGAGCTAGTCCTTTTTTATACTATATGTGTCTTCACAGAGCCATGCCTTTTTCATGTTGGATGTGGGATCATCACATACATCTGAAAATGGAAGGAACCAATCCTCTCACCATGTCACAGCTCTTATATCCGACCATGGAAGGAACCAATCCTCTCACCATGTCAGAAGGGCACAGCACTTACATCTGACCATGGAAGGAACTAATCCTCTCACCATGTCAGAAAGGCACAACACTTACATCTGACCATGGAAGGAACCAATTCTCTCACCATGTCAGAAGGGATCATCACGGACTCATCACTTCCTCGTAGGAGGAATCTCGATCTGGAGAACACCAAGCTTCTCCCTGAAGTACTCAAACTTCAACCTAGCCAATGGCTTAGTCAACACATCAGCTATTTATTCATCCGTTGCAACATAATGGAGCTTCACTACTTCTCTCTGCACCATATCCCTGATATAGTGATACTTGATCTCAATATGCTTCGACTTGTCATGGAACACTGGGTTCTTTGACAACTTCACACAACTCTAGTTGTCCCAATATATACAAGTAGCATCTAACTGGAGATCAAATAAATCAGACAGTAGCTTCCTCATCCATACTACCTCACAACTAGCTGAACAAGCTACGACATACTCTGCTTCAGCTATACTCAATGCCACACAGGATTGCTTCCTGTTAAACCAAGAGATCACACCTAATCCCATACTGAAGCAACACCTGAAGTTCTCTTCCTATCGATGGCACTGCCTTCCCAATCTGAATCAACATAACTCTCCAGGTTAATATTCTGGTCATCCTTATACTTGAGCCCATAATCAACTGTACCCTTCAGGTACCTCAGAATATGCTTTGCAGCAATCAAGTGAACATGTCTCGGATCCATCAAGAATTGGCTCAAGGTGTTCATAGCAAAGCAAATATATGGTCTCGTATTCGTCAGGTACATCAAGGACCCAATCATCTCACGATACATGGTGGCATCAACTGACTCAGATGAAGCATCACTCAATAGCTTCAGGTTCGATGCCATAGGTGTGGTTAAGGCCTTGGAGTCCATCATCCCAAATCTCTTCAGGATCTCTACTGCATACTTCCCTTGTCTGAGGAAGATTCCATCCGCATTTTTCCACACCTCCATGCCTAGAAAATAATGCATCATACCCAGATCCTTCATTTCGAACTCAGCAGCAAGCTTTCTCTTTGTATTAGCAGTCAACCCATCCATACCTGTTACAAACAGATCATCTACATACAGTAGAAGCATCACTAGGTTGCCATATTCAACCTTGTAGTAAAGGTTGGAATCTTCCTTACTCTTAGTAAAGCCCAAACTGGATAGAAAGCTGTCAATTCTATTGTACCATGTCCTGGGTGCCTGTTTCAAACCATACAAGGATTTCTTCAATCTACACACATGAGACTCCATGTCATGTGTCTCAAAACCAAGTGGCTGCTCCACATACACTTCCTCTTCTACTACACCATTCAAGAAAACAGTCTTGACATCCATCTGGTGTATCTTTCATTTCATCACTGCATCCAGAGCAAGTACTGATCTAATGGAAGTGTATCTGGCTACAGGTGCAAAATTTTCTTCATAATCTATTCCTTCTTTCTGGGAAAAGCTACGAGCCATGAATCTTGCTTTATATTTTTCTATCCTACCATCTGCAGCATGCTTGATCTTGTATATAAATTTGGAATTCACTACAGACTTCCCCTCAGGTCTTGGGACAACATCCCAAACATCATTCTTCATGATCAATTGGTACTCTTCGATCATAACATCCTTCCATTCTTTCTTTTATGTTTCTTCTTCATAGTTGGAAGGTTATTTATCAATGAAATCACATAATAAGGCTACATAAGTGGAACAGGACCTGGTTCTTTTCCTTTTTTTGTGTGATTCTTCTGGAGCCCCATATCTTTCTGCACCTTGGATAACTTCTCATACCCAAGCAGGTTTCCTCTTGTGAGGATTCTTATCCTGAGGTGGATGTACAGGTTCTTGAGGTTCTTCTATTTCTCGATATTCTTCATTCATGGTTGTGTAATGAATTCTGGGTGCTTCTATTTCTTCAGATTCTTCAACAGGTCTCTTTCTAGATTTGTTGTAAGCTAAGTCTTCATCAAATGTCACATCCCTACTGATTTCAATCTTCTTGAATCCTGGGAAGTATATTCTGTAAGCCTTCAATCTTTCAGAGTATCCCACAAATATAACCTTCATTCCTACGGGATCTAACTTTTTCCTCTTTTCTTTCGGAATGTGTATGTACACTGGATAGCCGAATATTCTGAGATGGATGACTTCTAGTTTCTTGCTGGAAAATACTTCTTCAGGTGTCTTATTCTCGAGTACTCTGTGTGGAGTACGGTTCTGTACATACACCATTTTTCTTGTAGCTTCTGCCCATAGATGCATGGGAAGATATTGATCATGAAGCATGGCCCTTGCAGCTTATGTGATCATTATATTCTTCCTTTCTGCAACTCCATTCTATTGTGTATTATATGGAGTGGTTAACTCCCTCTTAATCCCTGAATATTTTCATAAGTCTTTGAATTCATTTGAAGTGAATTCTCTGCCATTATCTGATCGAAAAATCTTGATCTTCTTTTTTGTGTGGCTCTCGATCAAGGCTTTGAATTCCTTGAATTTGTTGAATACTTCATCTTTGTTCTTCATAAAGTATATCCATGTATTCCTAGAAAAATCATCAATAAAAGAAACATAGTATACATACCCACTTAATGAACTGGATGAGATTGGACCTCATACATCGGAGTGGATGGTTTCCAAGATTCCTTTTGCCTTGCTTTCACTACTTGGAAATGTCTTCTTTGTGTTCTTTCCTTTTGCACATCCTTTGCAAACACCATCATGTTTTGTCTGCATTTCTGGAAGACCTTCAACATATTTTCTTGCAAGTGGTAGTTCCCTGTAATGCACATGTGCAATCCTTCTATTCCAAAGTTCATTTGGTTCTACTGAGTCATGAACCAAAGCTTGTACTGGTTGGCCCTTCAATTTGTATAGACCTCCTTCTTGTTCCCCAATCACTATTGCATCTTCAAAAGTCTTTCCCTTTGGCCACATAACAATTTGGCCATCTACAAAAGAAACCATCATTCCTTTTGCATCTAATGCAGATATGGGGAGGAGGTTCTTCTTTAGTCCCAGCATAAACAATACATTTTTCATCTTCATAGACTTTCCCGAGTCTAGCTTATAGGAGGATTCACCACTACCTTTTATTGGATACTAGTAGTCATCCCCAAGTTTCACCTTGTGAGGTGACTAATGTTCAAATAGTTTCACAAATGATTCTTTAAACCCCGTGATATGTTTGGAAGCACCACTGTCTATAATCCAATCATTGCTTCCATGTGAGATAGTTACCGTGAGAGAGGATATTAGCACATATTATTCATCACTTTCTTGTCTGATTCTCTTTGTGGAAGGTTCATCATCCTCTGTAGCATGAGCGATGTATTCTCTTGTTTCCATTTTTCTTCTTTGAGTTTCCTTTGTTAGGGCAGTATTTCAATATGTGACCTTTCTCATCACATGTGTAACATCTAATAGTAGATAGATCTCTTCTAGAGTGTGAAATCTTACCTTTGGAGTGATGATGGTCCCTTCTAGTTTTATTGGTGTGAGTTGTGAGAGCTTGATCTTCACTTCCCATCTTTTCTTCTCGAACTGCTATCCGAGCTTCTTCTTGAGAGCATTATTCCCATAGTCTTCTGAACTTAACTAGCTTCTTTCTGGCACGGATCCCTTGAATGAAATAGTCCCATGCCCTAGGTAGACCATTCAAGGTGTTCATCACAATCTCTACATTTTCCACTTCTTCATCTACTACTTCCAGTTGTTCCTTGATCTGAGATACCCTTGTAAAGTAAGATGGGATGGTCTTTGCATTCTGGATCTTTACATTCTTTAGTTGGTTTCTCATAGTCATCTTCCTGTTTATGTTCTTCCCTTCAAACAATTTGGTTAGGGCATCAAACATAGATTTAGGTGTCTTTAGGGAGGACACCCATGGTATGAGGTGATCCTTAATTGAATCAACAATAAACCTCTTAGCCATAACCAAATTCTTCTTGTGTAAGGCCTTAGCCTCATCTCCCTCTGGAACTGGAACCTCCTCATTGATATAGGAGTCCAACTCATTTTCTTTAGGACCAGGGAGATCCTATACTTCTAGTCTCGGAAGTTATCAGCTCCCTCAAGCTTGGTATGATGAGACATCCTAACTGAGAACCTCAAATGGAAATACAAAAGATTTAGATCTTACCAGGTCAAGATGTTGGATCTGGATTTCGAGCTGAATTTCTCCAGTGCTCATTCAGGAGCAGATTAGGGTTTGGCTTTCCTAGATTTCTGTCCAACCAAATGCTTTGATCTTGATCTCTAAACTTCGATTTTGAGGAGGAGATCAATCTAGGCCTGGTCTCACTCAAAAATTCCACTATCGAGTCCAAAAACTAAAAAGCTCATAATCAAATTCTGCTTCAGCAGAAAGATGCGCCCTTGGGTGGAGAGTCAGCCCAACCTTCTTTTGCTGAAAATCTGTGGAGAGAGATCCAAAAAGTAGGAATTCCTAGTTCCCACAGCTGCACAGTGTCTTCTTCTCATGTTAGCTCTGATACCATGTTAGATTTTTATCATTTAAGCTAGCATTATATTAGGATCTTTAACTAAGAGAATAACAAGCACAACAATCAAACACAAGAGACAATAAACACAATGTTTTTCCTCAAGGAAACCATAAATGGAGAAAACCCTGCAACTTCCTCAGAGATAGAATCAACACCAAAAGTAAAACCCCAAAACAGTAAGATGATCTCCTGACAGCAGTAGCCTCTTTCTTTCTAGCCCCAGCAATTTCTTCTCTCTCAGCTATGCACTACAACTAAGTGTGAGTGAGTGTGTGATAAATAGAAAGGCTCACTCTCTATTTATACTAATTCCCGACTTGACAATAACTCACTAGGGTCGAATTCTCTAAGAGATTCTAATAACCCTAGGTCCTCGAAACTGCAGGGACTTTAACCCTTGAACAATAGGAGGGTTACCCACAATGACTTGACATGACTTGTTTACATTATTGAATCTCCCGATAGGAACATCGAGGCATGACATGACTCAAATACATTACAGACACTTCCCGGAATAAACATAGGGTTACAAGACATAAGATATACAAGTGAATACATTTCGAAGTTACAAATACATCAACAATTAATCTGCCAAAAATGATAAAAAATCTATGATCAACAGCCATCTCTCATGGTATTCGATCTCTTGAGGTACGTCTTGACTCATAGTTAGTGGTCTTACAATTAAATGGCGTGTATCATGTTAGAGATCTGACTTTATTACAAAGATTCTTGAGAGTAAGGTTGTTAGAACGACAATTTGAAAACATTAAAATGAAAGAGAATTGCATGGAGAATTGCATGATCTAGACGGTTCTTGATTTCGTGGATCGTAGCTCTCAGAGTTAGCATTTCAAGTTTGTGTGTCAAAAGCACTGTGTGTGGTAAAAATTCCAAATGGTATGGTAAAAATGAGTTTTTTACTATTTTTCAGTAAAAAGAAAAAATTAAATTTTTTAACCATCTCTTTATAGTTTGGGTCGTTATCGACTATTTTGGATTGTTTGGCCTAATGTTGTGGTGTAGGGACTTTATTTGAGCGTACTATGACCGAGAATTTGACTCATTCGAATCTATTACAGGTATAATTTCGAACTGGCATATAAGTCAGGACTCCATATCCGCTTACATTATGCATTGCCTTATGACCATTTCTTCCTTACTCTAGGTATGAACCCACTTTGTAGTGTCATGAAACCTTCATACCGCTATTAGAAGTGGAATTATCTATGTGGTAGAGATTTCCTATACATGGGAGCCCTAGTTAGATCCCATTTTGCATTTGGTACCCATGTTAAGATTTATCCTTTAGGTTTGGGAGCCTTGTAGTCCTGCCATGTCCTTGAGCAAGAGCTTCATAATCCTCTTGAACTTCATGCTGCCCATCTCCCACAAATACTCCCTTGTATTTTAAGTTGTGAGTGTATTTCATGCATTTTTCTTGCATGATTAAGCTTTATGCCCACTCCCTGCTTCAGAGTTCTAAGCCTTGTAGCAAAAGCTTGTCTCAATCCTATCCAAGCAGAGCCTTTTACATATCATTTGTAGCTTGATCATCCCTTACCAGGAGGTGTCCTTCCCCTGAGTGTCCTCATCCTACACATGCTTCCTTGAATTGAGCATAGGTATGTTCCACTGCTTGAAACTAGTTTGCTTTCCCACGACAATCGTATCCTCCTAGTTATATACTATAAGCACTTTTATTCTTTTTCAATATTTTTAAATAAAAAAAAGTCCAAAAAAATTCAAAAAACATAAAAATTCGAACAAGAAATAATATTATCTTTGACAGTTGTCGAATCATGTCACCTTCAAACAAAGCATTGTATATTACATCCATTGATTGGGTTGTTAGTATGACTTTAGGATTTGTACTCGTTACTCTGAGTTTTCTCCATCGACTGGTTATACTTCCAGTCCCTATGGAGCCTTTGTTGATTCCTCCTATGTTGCAGAGATGTCCCAATTTGCATATCGAGTCTATGCTTCCTATATTCAGTAACCATTTCCCTTATGCTCTTGTTTGAAGGAATTTTATTCTGATTCGGTCATTTCTCAGTTGTCTTGAATTTGCATGTCATCCATTCCTGGTACAGTTACTGGTTCGTGCACATCTTGTGCATTTGAGTTCTTCCACATTATCCATATTTTTTGATTACCTTGTGTTGGTTGATGGGGGATTCCCTAATGCCCTCCTTCCAGCAGATTCTATTCCATCGAATTCGGATCATTTATTCTGGAATAGAAGTCTAGAGTCCATTTGAGTTCCTTGAGACTTACAGTCATCAATGGTAAGTTCTCTTGCCATCGACAGTTTTGCGAATATATCAATGTCCCTTAATCGATGGATTCTTCCAAGTGTTCGACCTCAACACATCTGTTCACACTTGTTAGATTGAACATTGTACCTTGATTCCCATTATCATTATCGATGGGATATCTCGCGTATGTTTATGATATACATCAATGATCAGTAATTAGATGATGGACCATCATGTTCGACCTTGAAACCTTTATTTGCATGATGGGACATGTACTCATAGCAGTTTGCGTAGAAGACCTCTGAGATTGGTGGCATTCCACATATGATCGTGCCAGTATTTATGAGATGTCAGCTATCATGACCAGATTCTAGTATATTATTAGATGTCTTCATCCATTATGGAGATATTTTCCATTGTATATTGTACGTGGTGATGACCACACATGACATTTGTATATCATGCCTAATCATGGCCATTGTAATCTTATGTATCCAAGACTACTATATGTATATTTGTGGTCATAAGTAGAGATTTATCATTGTAGTGTACTGATGAGTGGCTGGTTATTCCACCTAGGTATTCGTTACTCCAATTTTGGGATGGATATAACTATTTCGGCCATCATGTTACCCCTCTGACCTCACACATTAGGGGGGATATGTTACAGCTGATTTTACCACACTTGCTAGATCACATCTTTATGGTCTTCCATGTCCCTCTACAGACTCCTTGGAACCCCTTTTCTCAAATTATACTTTGATGTCCCAATAAAATCCCCCAAAAAACACCTTTTTATGTGTATACCCAACTTTTAAAGCAATATCAGCGTGTACACGCAGCTTTTAAGATGGTACCTGTGTACATCGAGAAATGTGCATGAAGATATAAAAAATTGGATTTTTCCTCATAGAGTCCTGAATAACTTAACTCTTGGCCTTCCATATTGCTTGAGAACGCTCGGACTTGACCCTCCACTTCCTATTTGGAGTGCTATATATTGATCCTCTTGGATACATTCAAGGAGGAGAATTTGGAGAGCAAGGAAACTATAGTCCATTGTTGCCTCACATGTTTATGCTTGAGTATGCATCCCTTTGTCCCTTTGGAGCACATAGTGTTGCTCTTCCCAACCTTTCCTTTGCTTTGTAATCTTGCCATTGTGATGGAGGATTGAAGTGGTGGAGACCCAGGTGGAGTACTTGGTTTCTCCAGTTCGAAGAAGTGCTGATAGAGTGTGTCATTGTGTTGAGGCCTGGAAATTCGCAGGTGGCAACAGTAAGGGATTCTCCCCAATCAACGTTCCCAACTAGCCCGTTGACTGTTTGGTGTAGGGAATCCGTCCGTCTTACGGTCCGGCTACCGTAGGTCAAAGTAACAAAAAGGGTTTTACCGGTTGCGGCCCGATCCACCGGAATTTGTATTTTGACTTAATATGCAATGCATATGCCTATCTAAACCACTGCAGGGTGATAAGGATGCCGGGAACCACACAATGTGCTACGCAGGTTCTTACCTCTCGTCTTATGTTCACAACATCTGAACCACATATGCAACCAGGAAACAAACAACTAATCTATTTAAACACTAACTACCTATCCCCGGGGAGCCAACATGATTATGATTTAGTAATGCATTGACTACATGTATGATAAACACAATTACAGGTAACTGATACTCGTGTTTACAACACATGAAAGAGAAATTATTCCAACAATTAGATAGCTAACTGTTATGTGAAGCACCAGCATTACTATAAGTGAATTTTCCACAAAATAAACCAAAAATCATTCAACAATACATAAGTCATAGAGTTAGAACGATCTCACAAATCATGGACATATGCTGAAAAACAAAAGAGTTCATTTTCCTGCCATCCATTGCACACCATTTGGAAAATTCCACAGCACTTTCTCCAACAGGAAAACTACAATCTTTATTGCAAAAAGGAAATAGTTCTTCTTTACAATAGGTCATCCAGTGTTACTAGGAAAAATCCCTCTCTCTTGTCTCTCTTCCCTAGTTTTATACAAAATCAAAAATGGTTGGGCTGCCCAAAGTGGCCTTTGGGCTTCCCAACGCTTCATTTTCCTAAAGCCTTTTACAAAATAATAATTTATACAAAATTAACCGGTCCTTCTCATGGGGAGGGTCCCGCTTGGTCTTCCAGAAACTTCCTCCACGCTACTGCCTCAGCAGCGAGTCCTTCAAATGAGTGGGGTTCCAAGAATTGTATATTCAGCTCGAACTTTTCTTCTTGGTTCCGAATAGCCTCTATCCTGGCCGTGTTCAGACGCACCTGTTCCTCGAAGAGCTGTACACTAATGGCCATGTGTTCAATTTCATTTCTCAGGATCGGCTCATCAAGGGCTCTGATACATTGGACCTTGGCTTCTTCTTCCTGCTGCCTTGTCTGCAACATCCCTGCAAATGTATCATGATCAGGGAATTCGTGTAGCCTATGTTCAGCTTCCACTTGATAGCGGTTATAGGTGACAAGGGCTCTTCTAAAGAACTCTGTGCATGCTCCCTTCGTTTTCTTCACTGTCTTCTGAAAGTCCTCTGCAGTAATAACAGCAAACTCGATCAGATCATGGTCCCGCTTCAAAGCTTGCTTATCTTTAACTGGTAGTTCAGCTGGGACTTCTTGATCATCTTCTACTCTGGTTATCCTTGAAGTTAGCACCTCCAGGGTGTCTTGCGATCTATCCACAAAATAAGATGCTGTATTTAATATTTCATCCAGTCTGCCATCAATCTGCAGGACTTGACACCTTTCTTCCTCCAGGGCCATTTGCAGTTGCAACATCCTAGCCTTCTGAGCCAAGATGTGTTCTTTGACTGGCTGCAGATCTACTTGCTGCTCCTTGGCTGCTTCTAGCTGCTCTTTCAGCTCTCTAACATATAAGGTATTAGATTCGTAGATGTCATGC
>LPNX010758385.1:0-66036 GCA_001517045.1 Pseudotsuga menziesii | reverse complement strand
TTTCGGCTGCTTCCTGGGCAGCTTTCCCCTTTTCTTCTTCTCCTTTCTGGAGCCATTCTGCAGCTTCTTGTTCCAGTCTCTGGGCTTCTTCCCTTATTCTTTTGGCTGTTTCTTCAGCCTTAGCCCGCTCATCCTTCTCCTACTCAGATCCACCTTTTGGCTTGAACCTATTACCGAGCGTTGTCATGTTAGGGGCCCTCCTAAAAACAGATTCATCCTTGTCAAAATGATGAGTGTACTCATAGAATACTTTGTGTTTCCTGCAGTGCTCAGCCATTCTCTCGTGAGTATCATTTCGTCTAAAGATCATCTCCCCAAAACGGAACCTTTCTAGTTCCTGTAGAAATTCAGGAGCTTGCTTCACATTTGCAAAGCTGCAACTACCTAACTTGAATGGCAGAGGAGGGTAGGCATAATTCTTCTTCTGGAATAGGAAATGACCAACTCCATCTATATACACCTGTCTGACAGCTTCCTTGTGTATGATATAATCTGTTGCGTATTTGGGCAACAGATAAGGGGTCTTTGACCCACCAAACATCCTCACATACATCCCATTTTCCGTCAAGAAGTAGTCACCAAACTCCTCTATGACCTGCATGGCCTCTTCTGACATGCAGTTGCATTCCTTTTGGAATATGAGAGTGTGCAGAGGCATGATAAACTGTTCACAGATCTCTCTATAGTAAGTATGGTATTGATGAGCTCCCAGTAGTCTATATGCTGCATATACGGGCATCCTATCCTTCTCCCAAACACATTTGATCCCGGGGAAAGGCTGGCGACAGAGTATGCAGTCAATTAGAATGGAGCTCATGTAAAATTCATATCTTCTTCGTTCTTTTCCTTCCAAAGCTGCGGCTACACAGGAGGAGAGGCTGCTGGATACTATGCTTGCCCAATTGAAGATGGTTCCTTCCGTTGCTACAAAAAACATTAGAGGTACCCATTCAATCTTGAACAGTCTACCATTTGCCCTCCAGAAGATTCTATTTAGCATCAACGCTATGAATCTGTAGGTAGGCCTGAGACTGGCGGTGTCATAATCTTCAGTCGCTCTATGTCGGAAGATCTTTCCAGGTAAGAGCATTCTTTTCAGAGTCTCTACAAGGTCCATCCGGAGGTCGTCCAGCCATTCATTTGTAAGGAAAAGCTGAGGCTCCGGCAGGTGATAAGCTAAAGCTACATATCTAGGGCTAAATGCAGCGTAGCCATGGCCCTCAGTGTTACAGGTGAGCATTGAATTATGGTTTGTATGTGGTAGCACCCATCTCATTAACTCAGAGCACGGGAATAGCTCTGGTCTGGTGGTGACCTTCATAATGGCTGATTTCTCTATATTGGCGTAGATGGGTGCCTCCTCAAGCCCCATATCTGGGACTTCCCTATGGGAGATCATCCTGTAAACATCTCCCCATTTGTACTCAGGCTCCACCCCTGTGACACATTGGGTGTCCTCATAAATGTATTCAATTCTTATTTCCACTTCTGCTGCAGGAACCTCCTCTACTGCTGGGGCCTTCTTTTTCTGTCTCTTAGACATCTTAAGATCTTCCTGCAATGTATAACACCATGGTATTGAGTAATCCAAATTTGTGAACTTTGTGCAACATTTTATTCTTTTTTAGGTGTATCAGCATTATATCAGTGCATGCCAACAAACCTTAAGCTTTCATACTGAACAATTTACTAACATGAAGTGCTATGCAATGTGTTGTTAGCATGATAATGTTTACTGTAGCACATCTTCACCAAGTCTTATGAATGAGTTGCCTTATGATTTATTCCTCATGCATTAAATTTATCGGTCATATTGATGTTGGTAAGAAAACTACGCTATTACGAGGCTTGTCATTTCTTATGAAAGTGATATATAGAAGCAATATGAGCAGACTCTATGCAAATGCATCATACAACCATCATTTCACTGCCTATCACATGCAAAGAGAAAAATAACAGCCTCAGGCTTAATCAGTCGACGCCTCAGCCCTACGACCCCTAGGCCCTCTGCGACAGAAACGCAAACGACCAGCATCGAAGGAAAGTAATATGTCGCTAACATTCTTCGCACACCTCGATGGGAAACGACCACATCCCTGGACAAGGAAACTTCATCGAAACCGACCCACGCTATCCTCAAAGAAAGCCGCGTTACCAGCGACATCTTCTTTTGACCCTACCAGGATTTTTTGGCGGCCAACAGCAAAAACTAGATCGCGAAAGGTGGCTCAATCAACACGGGCCGCAGAGAGAAGGCGACACTGTCAAAAACAATCCTCTCAACCCTATTTATCCCGGCCGAGCCAGTCCCAGGTTCTACCAATAATTTCCCACCGAGACGGCGCACAACCCCGGACTGTAAAAGAAAACCAGAAAAAAACATGGCAACTGCGGCCAGTGCAAACCAGACCCCTAAACATTCACCAACAATGCAGTCTCTACTCATCGCGACCGCACACCGAAGCCTGGCGCAGATGGCGTAACGGCCGTCTGTGCCTCAAAAACCCCCAACCCTAGTGCGCAAGCAACTACTACGGGCAGACAGAAAAGGCTTAAAAGGTTAAAGAAAACGTCTCCCCCCTCACCCTAGTTCAAGAGAATAAACGATCTAAGCAAACCAAAATCCCAGCTGGACGAGGAAGAAAAACGCGGGGCCCCAAAACTCGGCGGAAAACCAACCAACGTTAAACGTAAATGAAGGACGAGATGCACCTACTTGGAAATCAACGTAGTGATCAAGCTAATGACAGTTAGAGATCCGCCCTCGCCACCTGGAAACCGGTACAGTGACAGCTAACCCTTTGATCCTTTCGAAACGCGACAACTCAACTCTCTGCGACAGCGATCGAAAACAATACAAAAAACCCCGCTTGTCACTATGTATATATGAACAACGCCACACGTGCGAGGAGTCACATCAATCGGGGCCTTTCCAAAATCTATGTCGGGCGGTACAAGCTTCCTACCATCCGCAACGGCGGACCACCTCCAGTCCCAACTCGCCCGATCAGTTACAAATAACCCGCGAACGAGAATCCCATATCGGGTGTCGACAGAAACCTTGGTCGGACGACCAAGAGTCTAGCTTTCCCCGTAACGGTGGAACATCCTCCACTTCACGGTCTGCAATGAGGAAAAGACACTCCAAAGCACGGTTCAGCGGGAGACGAGGATTTAAGAGTCTACGCTGATCCGCAACGGCGGGGACAACGGTGTTCCTCCTCCTCCGATGCGGTAGAGAGACAACGCCCGCAACACAAAGAGTCGACACTCCTCCGCAACGGCGGACGCGACACCCAATCCAAACTTGGAACGCACCCGCCACGGCGAGGCTCGGTAGAATCCATCCAGAGTTCGAAGTCACCCGCAACGGCGGCATGATCAAACCGAATAAGAATCGAAAAAGAATCCGCTACATCAGCGCGATGAACGGCTAGGAGGATTGGGAGAAGACCCGCAACGGCGGGCTCGGCAAAGATTAAGATGACCCGGAAGCCGCCCGCAACGGCAGGACAGGACAGTGAAAAAAGAAACCGAAGGCCGCCCGCAACGGTCGGGCAATCCAATGAAAAATCTCCCGATGCAAGAAAACTTTGAGCTAAGGCTCCAAAAGGTTTTGCACAACAACAAAGGGCTCGATTTTAGATGGAAATTCTTAATCACTTAAACGATGAAAAACCAGTCAATTTACAGCATTCAAGATTCGAAAAAACGCTTCAACCTTCCGAAGCTAAAATCAAAGAGATGAAACCAAGAAAAGGAGGGCCCCAAAATTTTCAGAATTTTGGGAAAATGTTGCAGGTGCAACACATTGTTCTATCTCTGTTTTATTAATAGAAATATCCATTTCATGTCCAATACATGTGCATAACTATGAATATTGTATCCGTGGATGTAGTTATTTTTCTTGTACATGATAGTTTATATATGCTAGAGTATGCCTAACACTTTGATATATAGCATGCTTGTCTTGTTTGTTATTGTTGAGAGTGAATTTTGAATAAAAGCATGTTGGAAAATATCAACACAGATCTACATCAACCGTCCAAATAAGGTACACTTCATATCCCTTAGTGTTAGATGTCTTTATTTCTCTTGCATATTGGAATGGATTGATTTCTGGTGTTATTCAATCTATTGTGGTATACCCCAATCCATAGGAAGTTTCTCTCTGTAATAGTTGGTTGGGAGGTGTAGCCAAACATTGTGACACAATTCAAGATATATTGCAATTAAGGAAAGGAAAGTCCAATCGCAACAAATGATGCTCTACTTGCATTGTTACCTCCCATATCTGTACTCAAAGAGATTCAAAGTCTCAAAACCAAGTACAACCCTAGAGGCACTTAGGAAGGTTTCCCATTTTCACAACAAGAACTCTTCCTCTCACTCAAGTCCAACTCTAATTTGACACAAAGGGGGAAACCTTAGAAAAGATGCTTATGATATTTTTTAGAGTTTAAGGGATGGTATATCGCCAAGATCAATGTCTATTGAATTGGGTGATGCATTCAGGATCAACAATCAAGAGGTTATAATAGTGTGGAAGGAGGCATATTTAGCCTATTATAAACATGCTATAAATAACCACTTGGATTTCCTTCAATATACAGAAAATTAAAGGACTCTACCAAAGATGTTCCTCACAATTAGTACAAAATCATCCAAGTAATAATGTCTAACCTTGAATAATTAAAGGAGAACTGCATATGAAACCAGAAATGAAGTAGAAAAGATTATGAAGCCTTCTTTATTCCTAATGCACCACTTGGAGAGACATCTAGTCCTATCGGACCTCATCATGAGTGAAAGTGATATCATATTATGTTCTTCTTTAGCTTAAAGGTCCAGGTTTAACTTGGAACCTCTTTCATCCTTGAGTAAGTATGTTTTCCCCTTATCATCTATGTATTTCTTGAGAGTATGCATTAATTATGTATTTACGAGCTTAGACCATGTGCACCGATGCCAGATAATGCTTCTTCATATAAAGGACTTTCCCCCAAATATGTAGAACATGCCTCGAACCAAGTGTCCTTTCCCCCACTTGCCTCCTAATATGTGGAATACACCTTATATAATGTGTAATGCCCCATATAGTCACTTTATCATTATTTTAATTCCCTTTTGCATAAAATCCCCCTCTTTCTAGGAGTATGTTACCACTCAAAATAGAAATCTTGATCATTGTCACGTATCCTAGTGAAACTAGTGGTAAACATGGTAGAAACAAGTGCCCAATGTCACCATGATCTAGCCTCCTAACCATTTAGGTCAACTGCTAATACCAAGGTAGGGTCCTTGATGTTGTAGGTAGATATATACAATTGCTTAAACAATACACAAACACGTATCCCAAGAAACCTCTCAACAAAGATTAGTGTCGTATGGAGTCAAAGGTTAAAAAAATGAAGCATAAACAATAGTAGGAGAGGAGTAGGATTTATAACACTTAATTATGAATTCCAAGAAATATAACTTGAATTTATTGATATTGTTATAATATTGCAGCAGTTTAATAATGATCCAAAAAATTGATTAAACATGAGCAAAACACTATCAACTAACCATATGAGATGTACCTTGAAGTATGGAGGTGAGGGCGATATGCAATAGGATGAAGAAGGGACTTAAATTAGATCTATTATATGCCTTAAAACAACTCTCAAATAGATGGTGGTCTTTTTTATCACGTTCACCAATGAACTTCCAACCCTCGAGGGGTCAATCCAGGCCCAAAACCCTATTGTTTAGGCCTGCAAACTTGGATCAAATGATGACTATAAATTTTGTACATGCAAGAACAAATATGAAAAACAAAAACTTTGCATGTATAGGTCATACAAAACTTCAGAAATTAACCATAGGATCAAAATGCCCCTATAGATTCACCATCAAATTGTCTAGGGTGCACTCTTTTGTTCAAACAAAAGTTCCAAATTGAAAATATTTTTTGAGATTATTGTCAGGGTTTTTGTCATATATATATATATATATATATATATATATATATATATATATCGTATTTTTCTAATAAATATACAAAATAATTTTGATAAAAATGTGAAGAGAAGGGGTTATGACCTTAGTCCTCAATCTTAGGGAAATTAGATATCAAGGTCAATGTCCCTACCCAATTTGGCTATTAAAGATTTACAACTAGGGAAAAGGATATTAACCTGATACTAGTTTGAAGTATCCAACCCCCAATTAGGGAAAACAATGAATCCTAAAGCCCAAAGTGGAGAGATCCTTGAAGAGGAAAGTCTTTTCAATCAAGACTAACAAGATGCCAATAAAACCCTAATTTACCTTTCTTAATGTGCAAGATCAACTTCAAACAAGAAAATGGATATATATTATCAACATCAACCAAGGAAGAGAAAGATAATGAGTTCTTAGGTACCTCTTAGCCACAAGTTATTACAAATATTCTTTGGATTAATCTTGCAAGATATAAAACTCTAGAAATTCCACGATTCAACCTTTAACACACAATAATCTTACTAAAGAAAGAGGTGTGACAACTTAGAAGCTCAAACATATCAAGAGAAAAAATATACATAATTAAAACCCTTGTCTAGGAGCCTTTATTTATATGAGGATTCCTAGACTTATCTTACTTTAGAGCCTACCTTACTAAAAATTAAAATAACTAAAAGTTAGGGTTTGTCACCCACAAGCTAGGGACTAAACCACAAAAGTCTAAAAATAATGATAAAATAGTGAAAATATCTTCATCCAAATCAAGTGATGATCCCGAGGAGGATGCCATGTCCCAACTAACGCCAACAATGTAGAATATCCCTTGATGTCCTCCCCATTTATCAAGGTAAGGATTCTTGAAGAGGATGACATCATGATGAAGTGTGCACATGTGAACCAAGAGGAGGTATCATACAAGAAAAGGAAGGTCCAACTGGGCATAAATCAGGTGTTCTAAATAAGGTGTGACAACCTTGACATGCTCAATCACTTTCTACATAGAAAAAACATGGGTGTAACAAGGATCCCCTAAGCCATTTGTCCTAATGGGTCCATTCCAAGAAGCACCGAACACGAAACCAAGGCACAAATGATGCAACATTATGGGGGACTTTCTCCCATCAAGTAGCAGTCAGCAATGCCACTAAGGCAACACTTCTTGGAATGAAAACCAAGAGGACTTGACATTACTAGACCACCACATTTATTAAACAAACCCATACTTGTCATTTCTTTTACAATGGAAAAAGACCCCTTCACTCTGCTATATCCTAGTATAATGTGAGAGTGACCTTTTTCCCTAACTGAGTCACCTTCTCTTCCTACTAGGGTCGACTTCTCTAGGGAGACTCAAAATAACATTTATATAATAATTATTTTGGGTACTGTTGACCTGACTTACAACAGAACGTTTACATTAATTTTTTCAATACTTTTACATGACCAAATACAACAATAACATCCCCTAAAGGAGGTATAACAATAATACAATAGAAATTACAATAAGAATATCTTCCGAACTTACACAATATTCAACATAAAACCCTTTTCCAAAGGATATTGTATCGATTCCCAAGAAGGATGAATACATTGATGAAAATAAGGCTTCAAAACTACCCCAAGAGAGGGCACATTTTGTTGTTCTAGACCATTAACAAAGCCTCCTTCATGTTAACCAAAACATGCATCAATTCTTGAAAAAATATAGCTGAAAATGATGACTGAGATCTACCCCTGGAGAGGGTAATATTGGTTGTTGAAGATCTACAATAGAGTCCTCATATATGCAACCCTATATCATCATCAATGGTGAACAAATGTGTTTGACCCAATTCATAAGGATCCTCACCAAATATATGTTCTCCAAGGTCTTCAAAATTTACACTTACCTCATTAGAAGAGTTATATATGGGTTTTCCAATAAATTTTGAGTAACCCACATCCATATCATGATCATCATGATAAAAATGCATGTCATCATATCCATGGAAGCCATCCTCGGTAGCAAAGATATCCTCAAACCTATCATCTTCAAAAGAAAAAGAGAAAGGGAGGCTCACCAAACCCCAATCATCATGAGGATGGCAAGGGGATGCATCAAAAATACCTGCATTCACCATGTGTTTGACATCCTCTTCAATTGGCAATGGTTCTTCATCATATTCTTTATCATTGATTTCTTCAAGAAATGTTTTGCATGTTCTTTTAAATATGCAACAATCTCCTCTCGGTTATGTTCATCTTGATCAATCTAGTCAACTTTTCCATGGACCTCTTCAAGGTTTTCCTCAAGGGCCTTCCCTTCAACATGGTCTTCCTCCTTGAACATTTCATTCATTAATTAAATATAGGTAACCCATTCTTCGTGATCTTCCAAGTACCAATGGCTACAAAAGGTCCTCTATCAATTCTGCAATAGAGGAGATGTGTCATTTTCCTAGGCACAATAAAATTGCCAAAGAGGGAGGTGTACACCAATTATAAGTTCCAATATATTAAGAGGAAAAGAAGAATATACATAATTAAAACCCTTATCTTGCTTCAAATGAATTCTAGGAGCCTTTATTTATACGAGGCTTCCTAGACTTATCTAACCTTAGAGATTACCTTACAAAAAAGTAAAATAACTAAAAGTTAGGGTTTTCCACCCACAACTTAGTTACTAAACCTCAAGACTAAAAATAATGATAAAGTAGTGAAAATGTCTTAAAATGAAGGGATGAGTTGGGGGAGGACGTCATTCCCCAACTAACCCTAACAATGTAGAAGATCCCTCAATTCCCTCTCCCATTAACAAGATATGGCTTCTTGAAGAAGATGACATAATGATGAAATGTACACATGTGAACCAAAAGAGAGGTCATACAAGAAAAGGAAGGTCCAAGTGGGCATAAATGACGTGTGTTAAATCGAGTATGACAACCCTTACATGTGCAATCACCTTCTACAGAGAAAAAACATGGGTGCAACTAGGAGATTCTAACCCATGTGGACACCCATTTTTATTGGTCTACCAGGGACACTTCCGACCATATTAAAAGTTCACTTCATTGCTCTCAGGATGTCATCATGTCTTCTTTAGAGCTATTGTATTTAGTGTTACCTTATCAATGTTGTATAATGGCCAAGAGGGGCTATTGCATATCTTTAGTTGTAAAAGTGGTACATTGATTTTGAGCACATATTCCAATTCCCATTTGACCACTTACTTAGGTATATGACATCAAATTGATCACTTATACCTCATATCAGTCTCTTCTTGAAAGGTGGTGGGCATTTCCCCAATGTTTAGTAGTCTATATTTTCATAATTGTGCATGAGATTGATATAATAGGTGTTTTCTAGATCTAATGATTGATTTGGATACCCATTTGGATCTACTTTCATCTCCCGTGCTTGGATTTCAAAAGGCTCTCTCATTTTGGTAAGGTCTACAAGGGTCATTCAATGCAGTGTCAATGAGCAACCTAAAAACTTCATTAACATGCATGGAGACGATTTAGTATCTATCTCCACCATGACTTGGAATTTTTAGGCACCCATTTGTCCCTTTTATCTAGCACATCTCTCAGATGGCTAAGTATTGTCCTTTTTTAATATTTTCTAGGAACAAGGAACTTTTGCAAGCCTATTTAAGTGAAGTAGAACTTGACACCACTATTGTTTTGATTTAAAAAATACTAAATTGATTTTGATTTGTCATTGAGGAGGAAAAATTGTGCTTTATGTTATATTTCTTAATATTGATATTACACTTTATTATTTTTGTATAGGAAAAATACTAATTTTTTCTCAAAGGAAGTCTATTTGCCTAATAGCAGTTGAGCACACATGTGGAGACATTTTGGTGATGTGGCATGTTCTGCCACATTCTATGGGAATACTATATTAGAGACCTATTTTTTTTTTGAGTAAGATACAAAAATGTAGAGTATCGATCCCCATCTTTGCTACTCTTGGGCCTCCCCTTTGATCCGATGAGATACATGATGTTATCATTAGTTATATGCCATATTGTTACTACTATGCCATACCACGATGATGTATTATATGTTTCTATTTCCATAGATGATGTATTGATTGTCTCATGAGTATAGCTAGTAGTATCACACTTTTAAGTTGTCGAGGGTGGTAGATCCCTGATATACTTATGTACCATTCAATCTAGGAAATTTGTAGGTATTTTGCAAGGACTTGTACACCATCCTCTGGGCCAATAGTTTATCCATTCACCCATCATTTGTTTCACTCCATTTACTTTTGTCTAAATCCTTGATGTAATATTGATGAAGTTGAATCTCTTGATTTCCCCTATGTGACACCTTTACCATGAAGGATTCTCAGTTTTTCATTATGTGTCTCAGGCATGTTTGTGTTGCAATGATCTTGTGATGGTTTAGGAGGCCTACTTGTAAATCCATGGGGTTAACTTATTATCAAACAAATAGAGTTTCCATGGAGAAATTATCTTTCCTAGACCTGGTGCATGAAATCCTTTTTCCCTTCCCGTTCCTAAAAAAAGGCATGAAAATGAATCTCCCAACCCAAGACTCCTTGTACCTACAAAGTCAAAGAAAACAGAACACGAAGTCAAAGAAAGAAAAATCAAGAAAATAGAGAAGCAAGTAGAAAAATTGCTAATGGGCCTATAAACTAAAATCAAAGGCCAAGGTCTCTAAAAACAAAAGAAACACAAGCAATGAAGAGTCCAAGAAATCAATGAATACTAATCCAAGAAGACTAAGTCCAAGACAAAGTTGAAGGAAATTCAATATCAAATAAGGCGGGAGTTTGAATGCTAATGTTTGAGGGTGGGTTATCTCATTACGCAATACCCATTTGTGAGACACATCCTTATTGTTTGTTTAGTTGATGAAGGTTATGGAGATCCCATTATTTAAATATCTTGAGTCAATTAAATCTCCTTTGACTTAGAACTTCACTTGTCTAGGTTTGGTTTTACTTGACCTTGTCAACCCCATAGAAGAAACTAGACCTTGCAAGTACTTAGATGTTATTATGGATATGGTTAATTGCTAAATCTTGTTTCTCAAAAACCTTGTTGAAGATACTTGTGGTGTAGGAATATTATCATGTATACATGACTAACTATATGATGACTCACTATAATGATTAATTGCATCTGCTTTGTACCAGTCCATGTGAACACCTTTCACATCTAGTCCACTAGGGATGTTTATAACATCAATACATTTTGTTCGGTGCCACAAATAGTTCATCAGGTCTTCTTTAGAAGTTTCAAGGTTTACAGTTCGAGACTTCTAGTGTATCAATATCTATAGGGGGGGAAGGGGGCTTAATTCATATCTTGTGTTCTACATGTTATTTGAGAATCTAAAATCATATTTGGATACCCATTTGGCCACTTACCTAGGTATATGTCATCAAATTGGTCATACTGCCTCAAATAAATCAATTCCAAAAAGGTGGTGGGCGTCTACATTGTTGATTTTCATGGACATGCATGGGTATTATTTAAAGAATGTTTTAAATATTTGAGGGTAGATTTGGGCACCTATTTTTACCTTTTACAACCTCCCATCCTTGCATGTGAAAGCATTCCTCTATATTAGCCAGATTTCATAAGGGCATATTTTCAATGTTGGTGAACAACCAAAAAAACATCATGATCATGCATGGGTATGATTCAACCACTTATATGACAATGTATAGGTATATATGGGAACCCAATTCGCCATACTACTCATATAAATCATCACCTCGAAGTTTGTTGTCCATTTGGGCCCTTTTCTAGGGACAAGGGTTTTTCGTGCTTCATTTTAGGCACAAGGAAGATTAATCAATGGCACACCTAAGGTTTTAATTTTAAAAATCCTAAGTTTGTGGCTAATTGATTATTTAAAGGCTAAAAGTGCACTTTATCCTCTAATTTTCAATTGGTATTGCACTTTATGGATTAATTGAGGGAAATTAGGCTAATTTAGGCTAATTTTCATAAGTTGTTTTGACTGAAAAAGATAGTGACACACATGTTGAGGTGATTTGGTATGATGTGGCACTTTGACACACGTGGATGAAACTTGGGATCTCCCAAATTAAATATTTATTGTCCATATTTTTGGTTTCGTTTCTTTTGTATTCGAGGATAACTTTCAAGGATATAGTCAGTGAAAAAAAGGGAATCAAGATGGATTTATTGATGTCACTTTGATAGCGTGTTATCTTTATAAAAGTGACATTTAATTAAAAATATGACCTTAAATTTTTAGGTGAAAAAGTAAAGAAGGGTCATGTGGAATAAATCAACAGGGAAACATTTTAGAATGGGCATCAAATAAAAAAATTCTAGAAGGATCAATGGAGAAATATAAAAGAAGGGGAAACACCTCACTTTGGGCATTATATTTTTGGGTTAATATCTTGCAGAGTATTCCTATGAACCAAGTTTTCCTTGGGGTTTGTAAAAATCCTTCCATTGTGGTTTGGTTTCGTGGTCCAATATCCACCCTAGATTGATGGGAAGGGAAATCCATTTGGGATTTCAATCAAATTCATTTGGCACTTATCTTCGGTCTTTGTGGTGTCATGTATTGTTTGAGATAATTTCCTTAAAAGATCGAATCACTTTCTTGTTGTGTTGTGGGGCATGTTGAGGATTGTGGAATATAAGAGATTAAGGGGATAATTGGAGGACAAATCTCATTCATTGCATCCCCGTGGGATTCGAATAGGATGTGACTACTCTTTTTTCAAGGCCGTGGGTGTTGGACAAGATGTGAGGGATTTGGTGGTGGCACGCAACACTTGAAGTTGTTCATGGATAGGAACCTTTTTCTTAAGTTTGCTTAATATAGGGAAAGGGAGGTTGAGAATCTTTGTTACCAACTGAGTTTGGCATGCTCTTCATAATTGATAGCAATAGAGATTCCACCATCTTTGGAAATCATGACACATGAGTACGTGAGTGGCACTCATGGTTTGAGGGAGGAGCCTATTATCACAAAGTATGTATTTTCCTCTCTAGAGGATTCTATCCAGGATGGGTAGAGGGAAGAAAGCCACAATAAGTGACCCAAGAGTGCCTCATCCTTTGTAAGTGATCCAGGTGTCACAACGGATGAGGTGCTCTTGACATTAGGCCAAGTTGGAGCTAAGCCAAGGGGGAGACCCTAACTAACTAGTGATGGATAACTAATGAAAATCAAGACACACAGGCACACAAGCATATGGTGAATAAATAACAAAGTGGCCTTGTTTTTTAATCCCTAGATCAAAGAGGATAGCTAAAGGATAAATATACGTTAATCAAAGACGTGAGAAGACTTAAAAAGAAAACAAAATGCTCAGCGAAATAGATATTATCCTGATAGAAACACTAAATGAATGAATCTAGGGTGATTGATGTGCTAGAAAAAAATAACCATACAATGACCAAGTTGGAGAATAATCAATAAATTAAAATGGTCATGGGATGATCAAATAATGCAATTCTAGCACTCAGAATGGGATTTTTGATGCAAGATGAGATATGTAAAACGCACAACAAAAACATTCAAAGCCCAAAACCAGAAATCATGGGCGACCCAAGGAGGGAGCACCTCTATAAAAAATACTAGTGCATAAAGGGGTCAAATGGAGTCAAAAAATAACGGGACTTGGTCTCTAATGTTTTTATACTATTACTAACTTGGGTTTGAAACATAAACAAATTTTAATTGTTAAAAATGAGGATAAAATTTTTTAGAGTTTTAATATTAAGTTTATTTTTTCCGTCCATGCAATGAAAAATGCAAATAGAGATTACTCACTTGATTTATGAAGGTTGGTGAGGCTATTTTCTCCTTACTAATCAGCAAGTCAAATAACTTGATATTCTACCAAAATCAAGCCAAATCGATTTTGTCCAAGTCTCCTTGCCACAACAAGTAGTGCGATGTTAGCAAGATGCAAAACAAATGTAATTGAACATGACAAGATGGAAAAGACAATTTCTAAGGTAAAGATGACAAAGATTTGCATATCAAAATCCTAGGAAAACTCCCTCAAAACATGTTTCCAGACAAAGGGGGTTAATCCACCAATTCACTGAGCTAAGTTGCCCTCCTACAAAACAACATTAATTACAAGTGTTGCTTGGGATAAAATTTAAATCATGGATTACATTGTAGCTCGGAATATTTCACAATCACATTTAGCATGGCATTTTTTCAAGTTTAAGTGATTAGAACGATCTCTCTTTTTCACTCCTTGAGAACCAAAATTCCATTACATAGATCCAAGCTTATCTTAAATAGAGAGATGGCCTACACAATCCCTAGACCAAAGTGATGGACGGCTGAGATTCATTTTTATCAATCTAAATCAATGGACAAAAACAATCCAGACAAGTACATCCAATGGGTGGATCCCTATCAATTGGTTGAGGAATATAATGTTTTGTAATGGGTTTATGGTATAGATTGTAAGGGTTTATGACACATATTTTACTACAATGATGGGTTCTCTGCACATTTTACCACAATGATGGATTGCAAGGGTTTATGGTGGGTTCTCTGCACATTTTGTTGGAATGTTTATGCAATGATTTGAATAAGTTTTTGGTGTGAATTGAATGGGTTTATGGTGTGTACTTCATGGTTTGATGGATGAATTTCATGGCATATTGTGAACTGTAGAGCCTCGGTGTATCTTACCTGAAAGGTATCATGTTATTTTGGAAATGTATCATGTTGTTTTTATGTATCATTTAGGTATTTGGTTCTAATTTTTCTGTAGGCTTTAGGTTTTTGTATGTGGTTTCGAGTCCTCAGGGTTTGTACCCGACCTCACAATTATTTCTAGTAATTACAGAGTTGTCATGAAATGATCAATTTTTGGTGTGAATTGAACGAGGTTATGTTGTGAATTTCATGGTTTGATGGTTAAATTTCATGGCGCATTGAAAATTGTAGGGCTTGGTTGTATTTTACCTTAAATGTATAATGTTATTTTCACTAAGAAATAAATAAAAATATTATGCTAGGGTTTTGGATGAGTTTTGTATGTAGGCTTCAGGGTTTTTTTATGTGATTTTTCTATAGGATTTAGGGTTTTGCATGTGATTATTTCGCCTCAATTATAGATTTTTTAGGGAATTATGAGATTGTTTCCATAAATATAAATCTTATAGACATTCTTCTAGTTCAATTTTAGGGTATGTGCGTCATAAATTTTTCATTATTGTTTGACCATCTTCCTAAGTAATAAAAATTGTGTTTCCCTAAAGGATTGTGGTTTCATATATCATTTAAATGGTTTTTGGATTCATCCTATACCCTTACACTAGTGGGTTTATGAAGTATACAAACTATCATGGTGATTCCTCCATTCATGTATGTGTGTGTGGATACTTCCATATTCAATTTAATGATTCAAAAGACCAAGACTACATTTGTCCTTGGTTTATGGATCAAGTAAGGTTTTGCATAAAAACTTGGTGCACCTTCTTCAATCCCTCATTATATTCTCTATCTTCAATGTCACCCATTGACCCCACCCAAATTAACACAAAGCATCGAGAGGGTTCAGAAGGAGGGGCGAAAAGGGCCCAATAAAGGACAAATGTGTTCCTTTTTATAAATTTGCATGTGCCCAACACTTGGTGTCTTTTATGAAGGTCTAGTCATAACCTTCAAAACAATTGGGTTTTAAGGTAGCACTATTTTTGTTATGGAGGTGTTTAGGTAGCATTCTTTTAAGGATTTCAAACTTTTGTTTACATTTAGGGACTCTGAATCTTTTACTTCTTTCAAAATTGTTTTAAGCTAGCACTATTTTAGTGCCCTAGAAAAGTCTACTGAGATATTCACACGATATGCTCAGTTTTGTGTAGAAACATTTTTTGCACATGGTTTGTACAAATATATCTTGACTAAGTTAGTGTGAGGGATTCCAAGGAAAAAAATAGAGTATGAGAAAGTATGTTTAGGACGTATGTTTAGATGCAAATCATGCCTTGAGCTTGGCCATTTTCTAGCCTCTTATCCAAAACTCAAAGTTAAAGAAGAAACTTCTAGAAAAAAAATTTAGAAACACATATGATGGAAGGGACCCAAAAAACCATTACCATCTAATTGAAGTTAAATAATCTAAAAAAATTGAATATACATACGAAATTGTCCTCTAGAAAAATATCTTGCTTTCCAAGAAGTGAGAGAACCTACAAATGATTTATTAACCTAGGACCTCATGAAATTCCCTTATGACCCTCATGGAATTAAAGTGATTAGCAACAACAAGGAAGGTCTTCCTGCATGCAGAAGACTGTAAAACATGATACTAGTTGCATTTAATTATTTTTCCTAAGTTTACTTTAGAAAATAATTAAAGTGATTATTAACTTTAAGTGAAAGTGAAATTAGGTTTTACGCTTTACCTAAAGTTATATAAGAGAGGTCGATTGGTTGAGAGGACACACACTTTGTATTTCGACAGAGACAGGATACAGACAGGGAGAGAAAGTCAGATTGATGATTTAGCTAGGAAAATAGAGAAGCAAGCAACAGGATCACCGAGATTCGTACAGCTGGGTCATACACTCACATAGGAAGGTGTTGAGGTTTAGTTGTGATTTTCCCAGTGATTATATCAGGTATTGCATTCATCAGGTTTGGGTGAATTTGCAGTGATTGTAAGAGTTCCATCTTTTCTCATATTAAAATCTATATCTAACTGTTGCATTGATTTTCCCATCTTGGGTTTTTCCGAGGGTTTCCATACCCAAAATAATAGTGTCAATATTGTGAAGTGATGTTGTGATTTATTTCTCAGTTTTTATTCCGCTGCATACTGTAAAAGATATTCATGTGTGGTCATCAGTAGAGATTTTGCATGCACTATTAGTCCCAATTTGAATATTAAAGGGAAATTTACACATCTTACAACAAATAGTTTTGGCCCACCTTGCCGATCTCCAAGAGATTGAGTAAGATCCTTGAATTCATCACGATGCTCATTAGGAATTCAAGGAGTATGTTAGTGAAATTTTACTATTAGCTAGTTGTTGCATTTGCAAATAAAATGTATATTTATTCAATTATATGCAAGAATGTGTTGAATTATCAGGATCATACACAACACTGTAAAAAGAGAAAGTACAAATAAGTGTTGCGGTTGAACACACATAAATATCTTGCAACTACACAAATGAAGTTTGTATTCAAAATTGGTCTTTACAAAATTAAGTTAGACGTTTGTCGCAGAGAATAAAGTTGAGGTACAAAAAGGTAGTATGTAGAATCCCAAAAAAAAATGAAGTACAAAGATAGCGATGGGGGATGAATTGGACAAAATTGCAAGAATGAAATTGATTTAGAGCTGCAGTTCAAGATTCAACTCTGTGTAATGATCAACAAGATGCTATGAAAGATGAATCTCTAGATCCAGCGAAGTTGGCTTGATGAACTATGTGGGGTGCAACATCAAAGGAAAAATATGCAGAGTAGAATATGATGCATTATCAATGGATTGTTCATCCAAATCAATTTTAGGAGGTTAATATTTTGTTATTGTTTCTACTCCAGGAAATTGACTCTCATAGTCAGACTAGAAAACGGGTCAATAGTTCTCTGATTGACGTGTGATTCCTTGTACCAAACTCTCATTTCTACACTCAGTATTCCAAATTCCTCCTACTACAACTGAATTGTTGAGAAAATATTGTCAATCGAGATACTGAATCTCTGATAATAAGAAGACATAATGGCAGAAGAAGAAAACTCAAAGGATGTGGAAATTGGGACAAGATTCATAGGTAACCAATCAGGGTGACAAATAAGGAAATATGTAGTCCATTTATAGAATTAGAAGGTGGTTTCCCGTGTGCGTGAAAATAAATTGAGGACACATTCAATATTAATGACATTCATGTCTACATGATTCAGAGAGGGTTATAGAGAGGCCAAAATTTATTGCATGAGTTAATAAATTTGGGAAAGAGGACAAAAAGAGGATATCTAATTCATTGCTCTGTATGACCGAAACGATGTTGGACAAAAGGCTCAAGTATGAAAATGAAACATCAAAGTTTCCACACGAGTTGTGAGTCACATATCCTTGTTTCCATGTTGGTTGATGAATGGAAGTATGTGTGAAAGTTAAGATGGAATCCTTGGATATTGTGGCAAGATAAGGGAAGTCAGAAAATGGAATGAATATTGGTCACAACCCAGTAAGTGTGATGAAAATAAAATTTTGGATGCTAACAATCGATTTGGAACCTCGTAAGTGCATAGTCAATACAATAAGAAGATGGCATTGAATAAATGTGAGGAATAAGTAGAGTGCAAGATGACCAATCCCTATGAAACAACTCCAGCAAAAGGAAATTAATAAATCATGAAGACAGGGGGAATATATGAAACAAAGATATGTATGGAAGTCTAGCGCAAAACTAAAGACATCAGAGAAGCTGGAACTACACATCGAAGGCACCTCTTTGCCATTGATTCAAAGGGGGGAAAATATCATGAAGCATGCAATCAACACATAAATGAAAAATAAAAGAAAATAACTAATGTGAGGAAAATCAGAAGGTATACATCAAATCAAGGAATCGATGGAGTAATAAAAGAAAATGCACTGATAACAGATTGTGCAAATAAGCAAAGGCTCAAAATTGGCAAGAACACAAGGGGAGTATTGTAATCATAACAGATGAAGCATAAACTTCATAAACTGTTGACATGCACAACTTCATGATGAGTTGACATCAATGCCAAAGGGGGGTATTGTTTAACCTTGGTATTGTGATTGATGTCGAATGTCGAAAAGGAACACATGAAGGAAAGAAAAATGGATGGATGTCAAATGAACAAGAAGGATGCATGGACACTAAACAAGAAGGATGCATCATGAAAAGAAGATTAACAGATATGATAAGGAGTTTCATATTCACTCTTACATAAACATGTTGAATGAAGTTAGCGCAAATATAATCGCAAGATTCTGTGCCAGTTTGAAGAAATATATGATGAAATCTTGTATATGAAATTCTGTTTGAAGAAGTATGTGAATTCCATTTTTAAGAAATACATAAGAAGTAAATTCAGCATGAAGAGGTACTTAAGGTATATATGCAAATCCTAAGTGCACCCAATCATGGGTCTTCAATGTAAAAGTCAACCGAGTTGGGTGGAAAAAAGGTTCGAGAGTCCGTAAGAGGCATGTGAATGAAATACCATTGGGAAAGCATGTTAATATCGAAAGTGTGCAATACCCAAAAGAGATGATACTTCAAGGGAAAAATGCCACACATGAAGTAGTCCCAAAGTGCAAAAATCACAATAAGAAATGTGGCACATATACACAAGCATCCACTTTAAAGAACAAGTACATATGCACAAATACCACCATGTTGTTGGACTGGATTATTCAAAATTCCACGTGTTAAAACATGAGAGGATAGACACCGAAGAGAGATAAAATGAAGTGATTAACTTAATAAAGAAGTAAGGAGTACATGAATCATCAATTCAAAGGAACCCCAATGTGTGGACACACCCTTTGAGCAAGAGCAGTATAAATAGACATGAAGCGGTTTTGATAAAGCAAACTTGAAAATGAATTCAATATGATTTTATGAGTAAGTGAGAGAGAGAGAGAGAGAGAGAGAGTGATTAACTTAATAAAGAAGTAAGGAGTAAGACATGAAGTGGTTTTGACAAACTTGAAAATGAATTCAATATGATTTTATGAGTAAGTGAGAGAGAGAGAGAGAGAGATTGAATCATCAATTCAAAGGAACCCCAATGTGTGGACACACCCTTTGAGCAAGAGCAGTATAAATAGACATGAAGTGGTTTTGATAAAGCAAACTTGAAAATGAATTCAATATGATTTTATTAGAGAGAGAGAGAGAGAGAGAGAGAGAGAGTCCACACATATTGAATTCATTTTCAAGTTTGCTTTATCAAAACCACTTCATGTCTATTTATAAGGAGTACATGAATCATCAATTCAAAGGAACCCCAATGTGTGGACACACCCTTTGAGCAAGAGCAGTATAAATAGACATGGAGTGGTTTTGATAAAGCAAACTTGAAAATGAATTCAATATGATTTTATGAGTAAGTGTGTGTGTGTGTGTGTGTGTGTGAGAGAGAGAGAGAGAGAGAGAGAGAGAGAGAATTCAATATGAATTTATGAGTAAGTGAGAGAGAGAGAGAGAGAGTCCACACATATTGAATTCATTTTCAAGTTTGCTCATGTCTATTTATAAGGAGTACATGAATCATCAATTCAAAGGAACCCCAATGTGTGGACACACCCTTTGAGCAAGAGCAGTATAAATAGACATGAAGTGGTTTTGATAAAGCAAACTTGAAAATGAATTCAATATGATTTTATGAGTAAGTGAGAGAGAGAGAGAGAGAGTCCACACATATTGAATTCATTTTCAAGTTTGCTTTATCAAAACCACTTCATGTCTATTTATACTGCTCTTGCTCAAAGGGTGTGTCCACACATTGGGGTTCCTTTGAATTGATGATTCATGTACTCCTTACTTCTTTATTAAGTTAATCACTTCATTTTATCTCTCTTCGGTGTCTATCCTCTCATGTTTTAACACGTGGAATTTTGAATAATCCAGTCCAACAACATGGTGGTATTTGTGCATATGTACTTGTTCTCTAAAGTGGATGCTTGTGTATATGTGCCACATTTCTTATTGTGATTTTTGCACTTTGGGACTACTTCATGTGTGGCATTTTTCCCTTGAAGTATCATCTCTTTTGGGTATTGCACACTTTCGATATTGACATGATTTCCCAACGGTATTTCATTCACATGCCTCTTACGGACTCTCGAACCTTTTTTCCACCCAACTCGGTTGACTTTTACATTGAAGACCCATGATTGGGTGCACTTAGGATTTGTATATATACCTTAAGTACCTCTTCATGCTGAATTTACTTCTTATGTATTTCTTAAAAATGGAATTCGCATACTTCTTCAAACAGTATTTCATATACAAGATTTCATCATATATTTCTTCAAACTGGCACAGAATCTTGCTATTATATTTGCGCTAACTTCATTAAACATGTTTATGTAAGAGTGAATATGAAACTCCTTATCATATCTGTTAATCTTCTTTTCATTATGCATCCTTCTTGTTTAGTGTCCATGCATCCTTCTTGTTCATTTGACATCCATCCATTTTTCTTTCCTTCATGTGTTCCTTTTCGACATTCGACATCAATCACAATACCAAGCTTAAACAATACCCCCCTTTGGAATTGATGTCAACTCATCATGAAGTTGTGCATGTCAAAAGTTTATGAAGTTTATGCTTCATCTGTTATGATTACAATACTCCCCCTGTGTTCTTGCCAATTTTGAGCCTTTGCTTATTTGCACAATCTGTTATCAGTGCATTTTCTTTTATTACTGCATCGATTCCTTGATTTGATGTATACCTTCTGATTTTCCTCACATTAGTTATTTTCTTTTATTTTTCATTTATGTGTTGATTGCATGCTTCATGATATTTGTCCCCCTTTGAATCAATGGAAAAGAGGTTCCTTCAATGTGTAGTTCCAGCTTCTCTGATGTCTTCAATTTTGTGCTAGACTTCCATACATATCTTTGTTTCATATATTCCCCCTGTCTTCATGATTTATTAATTTCCTTTTGCTGGAGTTGTTTCATAGGGATTGGTCATCTTGCACTCTACTTATTCCTCACATTTCTTCAATGCCATCTTCTTATTGTATTGACTATGCACTTACGAGGTTCCAAATCGATTGTTAGCATCCAAAATTTTATTTTCATCACACTTACTGGGTTGTGACCAATATTCATTCCATTTCCTGACTTCCCTTATCTTGCCACAATATCCAAGGATTCCATCTTAACTTTCACACATACTTCCATTCATCAACCAACATGGAAACAAGGATATGTGACTCACAACTCGTGTGGAAACTTTGATGTTTCATTTTCATACTTGAGCCTTTTGTCCAACATCATTTCGGTCATACAGAGCAATGAATTAGATATCCTCTTTTTGTCCTCTTTCCCAAATTTATTAACTCATGCAATAAATTTTGGCCTCTCTATAACCCTCTCTGAATCATGCGAACATGAATGTCATTAATATTTAATGTATCCTCAATTTATTTTAACGCACACGGGAAACCACCTTCTAATTCTATAAATGGACTACATATTTCCTTATTCGTCACCCTGATTTGTTACCTATGAATCTTGTCCCAATTTCCACATCCTTTGAGTTTTCTTCTTCTCCCATTATGTCTTCTTATTATCAGAGATTCAGTATCTCGATTGACAATATTTTCTCAACAATTCAGTTGTAGTAGGAGGAATTTAGAATACTGAGTGTAGAAATGAGAGTTTGGTACAAGAAATCACACGTCAATCAGAGAACTATTGACCCGTTTTCTAGTCTGACTATGAGAGTCAATTTCCTGGAGTAGAAACAATAACAAAATATTAACCTCCTAAAATTGATTTGGATGAACAATCCATTGATAATGCATCATATTCTACTCTGCATATTTTTCCTTTGATGTTGCACCCCACATAGTTCATCAAGCCAACTTCGCTGGATCTAGAGATTCATATTTCATAGCATCTTGTTGATCATTACATAGAGTTGAATCTTGAACTGCAGCTCTAAATCAATTTCATTCTTGAAATTTTTTCCAATTCATCCCCCATTGCTATCTTTGTACTTCAAATTTTTTTTGGGATTCTACATACTACCTTTTTGTACCTCAACTTTATTTTCTGCGACAAAGGTCTAACTTAATTTTGTAAAGACCAATTTTGAATACAAAATTCATTTGTGTATTTGCAAGATATTTATGTGTGTTCAACCGCAACACTTATTTGTACTTTCTCTTTTTACAGTTTTGTGTATGATCCTAATAATTCAACACATTCTTGCATATAATTGAATAAATATACATTTTATTTGCAAATGCAACAACTAGCTAATAGTAAAATTTCACTAACATACTCCTTGAATTCCTAATGAGCATCGTGACGAATTCAAGGATCTTACTCAATCTCTTGGAGATCGGCAAGGTGGGCCGAAACTATTTGTTGTAAGATGTGTAAATTTCCCTTTAATATTCAAATTGGGCCTAACAATGCATGCAAAATCTCTACTGATGACCACACATGAATATCTTTTACAGTATGCAGTGGAATAAAAACTGAGAAATAAATCACAACATCACTTCACAATATTGACACTATTATTTTGGGTATGGAAACCCTCGGAAAAACCCAAGATGGGAAAATCAATGCAACAGTTAGATATAGATTTTAATATGAGAAAATATGGAACTCTTACAATCACTGCAAATTCACCCAAACCTGATGAATGCAGTACCTAACATAATCACTGGGAAAATCACAACTAAACCTCAACACCTTCCTATGTGAGTGTATGACCCAGCTGTATGAATCTTGGTGATCCTGTTGCTTGCTCCTCTATTTTCCCAGCTAAATCATCAATCTGACTTTCTCTCCCTGTCTGTATCCTGTCTCTGTCGAAATACAAAGTGTGTGTCCTCTCAACCAATTGACCTCTCTTATATAACTTTAGGTAAAGCGTAAAACCTAATTTCACTTTCACTTAAATTTAATAATCACTTTAATTATTTTCTAAAGTAAACTTAGGAAAAATAATTAAATACAACTAGTATCATGTTTTACAGTCTTCTACATGCAGGAAGACCTTCCTTGTTGTTGCTAATCTAACACTCCCTCTCAACGAGGAAGGGATTCGGTAGCAACCCCAACTTATCCCTGAAATTCACAAAACTATGTTTGCAAAGTGCCTTGGTAAAAATGTTTGCCACTTGCTCATTCTTTTGTATGTAGTCCAACCAAAATTGTTCCCCTCTAAACACAATCCCTCAAGAAGTGGTTCCTGATGTCTATGTGTTTACTCCAATCATGGAACACCAGATTCTCAAATAGACTGATTCCACTCTGATTTTCACAGTGAACTATAGTAGCCTCTAGCTCACTCTCGAACAACCCTAAAAGTAACTTCCTTAGCCACATACCCTCACAAGAATCCATGTTGGCTACCATGTACTCGGCCTATGCTGAGCTCAATGCGACTGACTTTTGTTTCCTATTGAACCAAGAGACAACCCCTGATTCAATGTTGAAATAGAAACCTAAACTACTCTTTCAATCCTCTACACATCCTTCCCAATCAACATCTATGAAACGTGCTAATTGTACGCTCCCCCTACACTCATAAACCAATCCATACTCCAATGTACTTATATTGTAGAAAATTATGTGCTTCACATCCATCCAATGCACTCTATGAGGGTCCATGATGAACTGACTCACAGATTTGACTACAAATTTGATGTCTGGTCTAGTGTTGACCAAATACATAAGTGATTCGATAACCTGATGATACAAGGTACGAACAAATCCATCTAACCCTGATGCATCAATCTTCCTCCAGTTGGAAACTAGAGGTATGGCCATAGGATTGCAATCCTCCATCCTGAATCTCTTCAATATCTCAACTTCATACTTCCCCTATCCAATGAAGAAGGATCCATATCTCTGCCAAACCTCCAAGCCCAAAACTTAATGCATCATACCAAGGTCCTTCATCTCAAACTCCACTGCAAGGTTGGACTTGCAGTATCCAAACATCCTCTCATATTCTGTCAAAAATAGATCATCCACATATAAGACCAGTATGAGAGGCACCTCACCTATTAATAAGTATAGGTTTTGGTCAGCCTCACTCCACTGAAATCCCATCTCCCGTAGATATTGTCAATCCTTGAGTAATATGCCCGAGGAGCCTACTTGAGCCCATAAAGAGCTCAATGCATTCTGCATACATGTGTCTCCTTGTTCTCCACATCGAACCCCTCTGGATTCTCAATATACACATCCTCCTCTATCACTCCATTGAGGAAGGAAGTCTTGACGCCCATCTAATGGACATACCAACCCATCTTAGCTACTAGTGAGATAATGGCTCGAATGGAAGAATACCTGGAAACAATGGCAAAGGTCTCCTCATGATCAACCCTCCTTCTATGAAAAACCCTTAGCCACGAAGCATGCCTTGTACTTATCTAGGATTCTATTTGTTGCATGATTCACCCTATAGATCCACCTGGATCCTACCACCTTTTTCCCTTGTGGCCTAGACACAACCTCCCATGCCTCGTTTTTCATAATGGAGTCATAATCCTTAACCATAACATCTTGCCACACACCATGTTTTGCAACCTTTCCAAAGCTAGAAGGTTCAAATTTAATCAACTCTACATCAGTGCCATATAACTAAGCCTCTTTGGTGGTACACTCTGTCTAAAATATCTATGTGGAGAATCAACTTTCCCGAAATCATGTACTGTGGACCTAAACCACTTAGGACTTCGCCTAGTGTCAACCTGCTGTGGTTGCTGGATATTCATATCCTACTACAACTCATCCTCCAAGTCAATGACTGTAAGATCCTATTCCCCTACCTCCCTCTAACCACCAGAACCTGTGCTCTATGTTTGTACCTATCTCTATATATCCGACTCCTCCAACTTGACACCCAACTCCTGTGTTGGCTGCTACTCTGCTGGTAAGTCCAAAAATCTCAACAAGGCCCTGTCCTCATCGAACTAGAAATCCGTGCTCACAATGATCCTCCTAGGAGCAGGAATGTAAACTTTATATGCCTTCAAAATATCACTGTAACCAACAAGTAGCTCCTTCTCTCCAGAAGGGTCCAGTTTCTTCCTATTGTCAACATGAACATGAAAATAGCAGACACTATCGAATATGTGAATGTGACTCACATCTTTCCTCATTCCTGTCAAGACCTCCTCTGGTTTCTTCCTCCCCAAATTTATGTGCGGACACCTATTTTGAATGCATACTGCATTACCGTATGCCTCGGCCCAGAGAAATAGTGGTAATCCCTGATCAAATAGCATGGCCTTGGATGCTCCAACATAATCATGTTCTTCTGCTCTACAACTCCATTCTGTTTTAGGGTATGGGGAAGATTGTGCTCCTTCTTGATCCCCTTAGTTGAATAATACTCCATGAACTCATTGGAAGTGTACTCACCCACGTTGTATGTCCTCAACACCTGAATATTCTTTCCTATTTGGTTCTCCACGAGATTCTTGAACACTCGGAACCTCTCAAAGACCTCTAAATTGGCCTTCAGGAAATAGATCCAGGTATTCCTGGAATATTCATCAATGAAGGTTACACAATTGTTATAGCTCAAAATGACACATCTCTACCTATGACCACTTTCCCATAGTTTCATTGCATGTCGACACTTCCATGACGACATTTCATGAAAGTCACTGAATATCACTGAAAAAACACCTAACTTGGAGGACCCATATATTGAGTTCTATAACTCCATTTGAATTCATCTCTACACCATTGGAAAGGTATTCATGTTAGCTAAAATTTCCAGAAGACACCAAAGTCTGAAAATGCGCATAAATACCTTAAAAATGAGTTTTTCATGTGTATGCGACTTTCCCTAAGGAAACCCGCGTACATACGCGAGTTGCTATATATAATAGTCACGTACGCCTTAAATACATGAATTTCTACATTGCAACCAGTGTTAACCTCTTCATGTACGTGACTATTATCTCTACAACCCACGTACGCCTCCTGAAAATGTCAAAAAAATATGAATTTTGAAATTTGGGTAGTTTGGGTAGTTATGCAACTGACTCCTTCAGTTGTAACTACTTTGTCTTCCACCCTAACTGTTCATAAAGCATATAAATGGAGGTAGGGAGGTCTATGAGAGCTCAATTGAAACTTTGCATTAGTATGCTGGAGGATTTGGAGCTCTCTTTGCCCACACCTTTGCCCTAGAAGCATTCTCCTTGTGTTGCAGAGCTTGGAGACTGAGTTCCTTGGAGAAGAGAAGCAGCATAACCGGATCAAGGTTTCGTGAGGTGCCCAACTTGAAGAGAAGGTATACTTGTACTTGTTTTCAAGATTAATAAAGATGTGATGTCCTTCTTATTCCCAAGTCATTGTTCAATGTGTGATTGAATCTTTGTTTATGATCAGATTTTGATGTTAATCAGATTATTATTTCATATTTCTTTGATTAGCATTTCTTTATATGTGGTCATAATGGTTTGAGGAAGGTACAATTCATTTTGCAGGTCTCTTGGAGCAAGAGGTGCAAGAAGAGGATTGAAGGGCTGCTTGGATCAACCTTCATTTGTTAAGGTGTGAACCATTCTAATCTCTAAATCTTACTTATATATACTTGCAGAACTATATGCATCCACCTTCAAACCCCAGTATGTTGATGGCCTCTTAAACCATAGCCATGGGACACTTTCCTTTACAATAGAACTGGCGACTCCGCTAGGGAGCCCAGACTATTGTGGTTTAAATCTGTAGATCCGTGCCCAGTCTTTTCTTTGATTCAGTGTGTGGTGTCTTGTCTTGGTTCATACTTGCAGTGGTGTTTGAAGACCTTTGTAATTTTTCTCTTTTTTGAAAAATTTAACTCTTGTACGTGGGTTGTTATACTACACAGTCGTGTACAGAGGTCTGTGTACGCGGGTTGCTCTATTGCACAATCGCATACAATACGCGGGTTTCTCTTATACATAGTCGCGTACAAGCCTAAGCAACAAAATTTTTGGGTTAGGGTTTGCTTTTCCCTGTCCCTCTTTGGATTTTGTTTTGCTTAGTGGTCTTTAATTTTAACATTGCATTATAAGTTTGATGACCTTGTTAACCATAATTTGGCTTCCTAGTAAGCCCTTGAGTTTTTATTGCTTGGATGGTCTTTCTGTTAGCAACTTGAAGTGGATTTGCCTGTTGGGGGAGAGGTTCGATTGTTGGTTGTGTGAATCAGTGATCAGGGTTCTAGACACTGTTTTTATTCTTTTCTATCTCTGGATAGGGTTGGTTTGTCACTTGCCTTTGTTTGATTTCAGTGATTTCCATTCATTGTGTCTTCCCAAGCTAAGTTTTTCCAAGTATTCCTTAGGTGGTTGATCTTTGGTTTTATGAATCTTCTTTTCTTCATTTTGCTTACTTTATATAGTTAATTTATTTCAAGCATACTCAAGAATTGTGCATTTAGGTGCATAGTAGTTGTCTATTTGCTTTGCTTACATTACTTGCTTGCATTATTTGATAGGTTGTTTTTCTTTTGCATTTATAAAAGAAAAATAAAAAGAACATATGCGTGTTTAATATGCATGTAGATTAGAGTTTTGTCTTTAATGCACTGCACATCATTATTTTTGAAAAAATAAATAAAAATAATTTGTTTTTTTGTGGCTTTCAAGTTTCTATTTGAAAAAGGAAGAGAATAGTTATTTTTTTTTGCATTTCATTTCTCTTTGTTTAGTCATTTCGTTTCAACTTTGAGTCAAAATACCACAGAAGTTTCAGGCTATTTACCCTCTAACTAAAAACAGCCTATTAAAATAAACGATATAATTTAAAAATTATTAGTAAGTTTTATTTTATAGGGTCATACACCAACTAGCTTAGGCTAGACTCAGTGGGATAGGGATTTTAAACTCCCCACAAGTATAATATTTTAGACATAGTTGGCCAATCACTAGGTAAACCCTTTTCTACATTTATTGTATCTAGGAAGCTCCTCTCAAACAGGAGTTAAGCATAAGGCTGCGTGGAGACTTGGATTGAGGAGATAACCCTTCAATTCCTTGTCAAAACGTAGACCAAGATTTTTGCGCATCTGGGGATTCTGTCTTAGACGGGGTTTCAGGATTTGTTACCCTACCCATGCGTATGAACCAGGCTTGCGACTGTCTCCCCAGGCTGTCAATATAGTTAAGGTAGCCTTTAGTCTCTTTGACATCTAGGGTACATACACAGGTACACCAAAAGGCTATTTCTGGTTTACCTTGGACAGGCTTGGAAGGTAACCCCAGTAGAAGGTGTGGGAGGGTGGTGAGTGATTCCTCCGATTGTGCCTAAGAACATCTATAGGGATGCCAAGTAACTGTCTCTCATCTTTCTTTTGGAAAGCATATCTTATACCTGTTTGTCTATTTGTCTTTAGGATTTTAGTGTGTTGTGTGGTTTGTCTATACTTAGTGTTCCTTTAGGTGTGTGCTTTGTAATTTTGGTTTCCTATCAGCCTGTTGAGGCCCCGAAATTCGCAGGTGACAACAGTAAGGGATTCTCCCCAATCAATGTTCCCAACTAGCCCGTTGACTGTTTGGTATAGGGAATCCGTCCGGTTTGCGGTCCGGCTACCGTAGGTCAAAGTAACAAAAGCAAAGGCTTTACCGGTTGCGGCCCGGTCCACCGTGTATTTTGTAATTTTCGACTTAATTTATGATATCCAAGTGCCTAATTAACCATGCAGGGTGATAAGATGCAAGGAGCAGTCACAATGTGATGCGCAAGTTCTTACCTCTCGTCTTAGACTCACTAGCATCTAAATCACATACAACAAGAAAATAAACTAACTACCTAAACTATCCCTAGGGAGCAGAAATATAATTTATTGGTGAGTAATGCATTTTGCACATGCATTATGAAAAGTTACAGATAGCTGATACTTCTTTCAAAACACATGAACAATTACAGATATTTAAACAACCAGATAGCCAATCGTTTTGTGAAAAACACTTATTACACAGTGGAAAAGATCACAAAATATACTGAAGAACATTCAATAAGAACATAGGTTCAGGACGTCAAACACTCTCACAGTTAATGAAACACAGCTGAAAATGAAATAGTTCCCCTTCAACATTGCTCATTTAATCACGTTGATACATTCCACATTTCGCTTTCTCCAGTAGGAAAAAGTTGCAGTTTCTGATTGTAAAATGAAGTAGTTCCTCTTACAAGCAAAAATGGTTTACAAATTTTCGAGGGAAAAAGTCCCCTCTAAGTTCTGACTTTACAATATGTAAACTATCACAGCAAGCCTTTTGGGCTCCCCCCCAAACATGTGGCTTTCCAGTTTCTCCGACGTTTCAGAACCTTCTTTTTTTTATCTTTTCTGCACACGCTCATGATGGGAGGGGTAACTGATGGACCTTTCAGGTTTCCATCCCCATCGCTATTCATTTGTCTCTTCCTTCGTTTGTCCCTATTTAGGCCCATCCTCCTTCGTGCTGTAGCAGTTTGACCAATTTCTGTAACCCACCTGCATTCAAACGACTAGCATCATTCATTGGAAATGCATTCAAATGATGTCAACAAAAACGGCTAAGCATTGAGAAGGTCATGCACTGCGTTACTTCCACAAGGTAAACACTGGCACCACTACCTTGACAAGAAGCGGGGACTCATCGGATACTCAGAATAATAGCATCTGAAGCTGAAAGTCCCACTACAGCCGTAACGGCAGGAACGAGGCAACGGACAAGTGACCGAAGGGCGGGAAAAACTCCTCAATTGGAAGCCGGCAAGGTTTGGACATCGGAAGCCAAATGGATTTCCTAGCTGCAACGGCAGAAGAGGAAAAACTACGGGCAAGCGGCAGTGGGAGGAAACTCAGTCGGACGTCGGACGGACTTCTACTTCGGAGGCCAAATCACTTTAGGAGCCGCAACGGCAGAAACGAAAAGGTTAGAGACAAGCGATGCGGGTGGAACGACTTAATCGGGGATCAGAAGACTTTGACATTGGAAGGGAAAAGGCCTCCTCGGCCGCAACAGCGGAAGAAAACAGTCTTCGGACACACGACGGAAAGGTTAACACACATCGGCAGTCGGGGCTCTTTAAGCTTCGGATGGTCAATCAGATTGGGGGCTGCAACGACGGAAAAGAAACGAAACATCAGCCGCCGAATTAACACAGGATGACGCCCGTCTAACAGAAAACTTTAAGTACTTCGAAACTATAAACCAGCAATGGTTGAAACCCGTTTGCTTCCGAAACAGCGGACCTTCAAAGACAAAAACAATTTACCCCTAGCTAGGCATACCAAACTCTCATCCGCGACCAACCATAAAATGATACACAGAAATCTTTAAAGCAGGCTAGAAACCAATCTTCAAAATCATTCAACATAAAACACGACCAATGATTCAAGCATCCAGTGATGAAAACGACTTTAAATTATGAGGAGGGGCCCAAAATTTAGAAATTTGGGGAGAAAAGTTGCAGCTACAACAATTGGTGATTACCTGGTGAACCTAGATCTCTGGGTGATTGTTCTTTGGGTGACAGACTGTATCACAATAATGCATCTATTGAATTCTTCCAGCTATCTGGATTTCTCGAATGTCGGAAGTGTGTACCTTCAATCATTGATAATAGCCCAATTTGGGAGAGTGGAAACCAAGATTTTCAAGTCTAGATAACTCTGTTGAGGCCAGAAGATGAGTTTCATTATTACCTTTGTCTTCGGGTAACTGATAGCTGGGACACCACAGGATTGTAGCACATGGTAAATAGAAATATTCGTTTGTTCCTCGTTCCCAATCCATTTTAGCACCTTTTTTGTGCTTTCGGACTTGTGTCCTTTTCTTATGAGTCCTCCTGAATGCCTTTCTTACTGAATTTTAATTTAGGATCCTCTATCCCGTAGTGTCCTTTTGTGTGAGTGGTGTATTTCAAGTTTCAGCTCACGGACGGAGAGGATCTTTCAGAAATTAGTACTTATGATTCAGCACCTGCTTTGATTTGTGATGCTTTCATAGGAGTTTTTGACTCTTTATTTGCCTTTTGGCATTCGTTTCTTGGCATGGGATCATTTATATTTAATATACTGTTCACCTTGCTCCTTTCCATGGGTCCTCTGCTGTCGCTCCTTAGAAAATTTTAATTGTGACGTGGATGGAGCCTCAACATAGTATTCCAGACTCTTCGAATCTGGTTTATTTCACAGGGGTTGAGCAGGACTTCAATGCACACAGAGTTTATTCAAGAAAAATGCTAAACTGGAAGAAGTTCATTTAACAACACACAGTCTGAGACTCAAAAATTTCTATCATTCCCAAACCTTTTGATGTTCCCCATGCAACCATGGGTTCGTCCCCTTTATTGAAATCGAGACAATCAAACTAAAACCAACTGTAAAACATGACTCAAAAGACAGCCAAATAGATTATTTATATACAAGACAGAAGAACTCAAAGAAACTCAGGAAAAATAAGGCTTGAGAACCAAACCATTCACTGGTAAGTTCTCTTCCCACCCCTGAAGATCCTGCAACTTGTAAGTAGAAGGACCAAGCTTTGCTGCAATTTGAAAAGGGCCTACCCACAACTGCTGGAATTTAGTGTGCTTTCCTTTCTCATCATGGGGGTGATCCCATTTGAGGACTAAGTCTCCTACCTCAAAGTCTTTTGTTCCAGCTTTATGTCTGTCAAACCATCTCTTAACTAGCTCTTGTTGTTGCTTAAAGCGTTCTCAGGCTTTAGATCTAGCTTCTTCTGCTTTCAGAAGATTATATATTATTATTTGCAAAACTTCATCCTCCGACCCACTAGACGCTTGGGCTAAAATAGAAAATGGCAACATGATGTTGGGCGGAAGGATGGCTTATTTACCATACACAAGGGTATAAGGTGACACTCCTATCATAGACTTGGGGGTGACTCTATCAGCCCAAAGGGTGTTTGGCAGTGCTGAGTGCCAACTCTTCTGGTTTTCTATTACAGTCTTCTTTAAAATTCTAAACAGACTTTTGTTAGAGGACTCAGCTAGGCCATTTCCTTGTGGATAGTAGTTAGCAGAATAATGCAATTTTATTCCTTTATCATGAGTAAAAGTAGTCAATTTAATTGATGAAAAGTACTTAGCATTATCAAAAACTAATGAAATTGGAACTCCAAACCTAGTCATGATATGATCTTGCAGGAAGCTGATGACTTTGTCTTCATTTATCTTGTGCAGTGGGATAGCTTCGACCCAACGAGTGAAATAATCAGTCGCGGTCAGAATGTACTTGTGCTGCAGAGAGGAATTTGGTTTTATTTCCCCAATAATATCCAGCCCCCATTGCTCGAATGGTTCCGTGATCATCACAGCCTTTAGGGGTGCTGCTGCTTTAGGTTGTCTCCCTCCACACCTTTGGAAAATATCACATTTCCTGACATGTGCGTGTGCATCTTTGAAAAGCGTGGGCCAATAGTAACCTGCCCTGAGGATTTTGTGGGCTGTAGTGTCTCCTGAATAATGTCCCCCAGCAGGCCCGTCATGCAACTCTGTCATTACTTTCTTCGCATCTTCCTTTTCTAGGAATCTGAGAAGAACCCCGTCAAAATTCTTTCTGAATAATATTCCTTCCACAATTTGATAAGATGCTGATTTAAGACATAGCGCTCTTCTTTGCTTGGAATTCCAATGTTCTGGTAACAGCCCTGCCTGCAGGTAATGCACAAGGTCTTTATACCAAGACTCGAGAGCTGTAAATAGAGGACATACATCCATTACATGTAATTCGACCTCATCCTCCCAGGCTTGTTCTTCATTGTTCCCACTTTTAGTCATCAATTTGCACAACCCTTGACCTTTAACTATAGAGGCTGGCTTGAATTCAAGGTCATACTCTTGAAGAGCTGTTACCCAGTTGCCCCTCCTTTCTCCTAACTCTTTCTGTATGAGAAGGGATCTTACAGCTGGGTAGGGGATTATTACCTTGGTTCGATTCTTCAAAATATAAGGCCTGAATTGCTTTACTGCTTTGAATACTGCGTAAGCTTGTTTATCAACAGCTGGGTAGTTCAATTCAGCCCCTTGTAGACCAGTACTCATAAAGGAGATTGGGAATTCATCCCCCCCTTCTTCTTTTTGGGTGAGAATGGCTGCCAGTGAATCATCGGATGCAAATGTATACAAAATAAAGTCTTTATCAAAGTCTAGGCTTTTCAAGGAGGGTGCGTGTGCAACAGCAGTTTTAATTTTGCTGAAAGCGTTCTTCTCAATTTCAGTCCACTTGAATTGTGCATTCTACTTGACCATCTACTGCAGTGGCTTAACAGTATGAGCGAAATCAGGCACAAACCTTCGTACGAAATTTATGGTTCCCATGAATGATTGCATCCCCTTTTTATTATGGGGCAAGGGGATTTGTTCAATATCCTTAATTCTTTCTGGATCAATGGAGATCCCTTGCTTTGACACTATGTGACCCAGCAACTTGCCTTCTGTGACAGCGAACACACATTTCTTAGGATTGAGTGAGATGCCATACTTCCAACAGCGATAAAAAATCTACCTTAAGTGAAATGCGTGCTCTCCTCTTTTTTTCGAGAATATCGTAATGTCGTCAAGGTACACTACAATGCTGTGGCTGATCAATCCATGGAAAGCTATGTCCATAGCTCTCTAAAATGTTGCTCCTGCATTTATATGCCCAAAGGGCATCCTTCTGTAGGAAAAGGTTGCCCATTTTGTTCTGAACGTTGTCTTCAACCTGTCTTCCTCGGCTACTAATACTTGATTGTAGCCAGAGAAACCGTCCAATAATGAAAACAGTTCAAAACCTGAGACCATTTGGAGCAATTGCTCCATGGGTGGCACCGGGTAATTATCTTTATCAGAAGCTCGGTTCAAATTTCTAAAATCAACGCATAATCTGATCTCTCCAGATTTTTTTCTAACTGGTACCAGATTTGATACCCACTCAGAGTGTCTGACTTTAAAAATGATTCTAGCATCCAACAATTTCTTCACTTCACTCTAAATCAGCGATTCCAATTTTGGATACATATTTCTTAAAGGCTATTGATACGGCTTGACTCCGGATTTGATGGGAACAATGTGCTGGATGATGCTGGTGTCGTATGTTTTCAAATCTTCATACGTCCATGCGAAAACATCTTTATATTGTTTAAATAGACTGATGAATTTGTCTCTTTCTGCTGGTCAACAACATTTGCTGAGATTTACGAATTTGGGATTATTCTCAGTCCCTAAATTTATCAGCTCGAATTGTAGAGATGAGCTGTGGGTCTTCACGTTGGATGGTCTTCTGAACTTTTCATTTAAATCGAACATTTTTTCTAACATTCTGACTCCTTTAGGAATGAAATTGTCAAATTTCATCTCGGCCTGATGTTCCTCATCATCTATAATGGCTCCTTTAAAAACCTCGTCATTTATCAAGCATTCTATTATTTGTTGATCATCGTCGAACACTCGCAAGTTGGTGATCATATCCGGTACTGAGGGCCTGAAAAGAAGTTCGACAGAACATCGATTATTAGTGGGTACAAGCCTAGCGGCTGATGTGGCCAACAGGTCAGCTGTTGTGTTTTTCAGTCTTGGAATTGAAATAATATTGAATGCATTAAAACATTTAAGTAAGTCCCATACCTCATTCTGGTAAGCTTTCAAGTGAGGGGAAACACAATGGATTTGATTTCTGATTTGCTTTACAATAATTTCAGAGTCCCCAAAAGCTTTCAGATTACTTACCTTTAATTCAATCACTTTCTTTAGTCCCTGCACTAGTGCTTCATACTCAGCTGTATTATTAGTACACTCAAACTCTAATCTACATGAAAGGAAATGTTTATTCTTCTGTGGGTCAATCAGGACACAGCCATCCCCTGACCCTTCTAATGTCTTAGAGCCATCAAAAAACAAATTCCAAAAATCACTAACTACTGAATGTGAATCTATTCCTACTGCTAAGTCTACTATTTTACAATCAATCTCATCAGCCTGTGAGAATCGAAGGAGATCAGGTTGGGTGTCAGATGTGTTACTGGCTTCTTCTGCTTGATAATTTCCTAGTTCCAACTCAATAAAATAATTTCCCAATACAGAATCTACTGGTACATTCTTCTCCTCCAGTTGGGTAACATTGTACTTCATGTGAGGTTCTCTTAAAATCTTAATCTGGTTTGGACTCCCTTTGTATGGCAACCACAGATGCGACCAATCTGAGGCGAAATATCCATTTAATTTGGCCAACCAATCTCTGCTCAGGACAAGACCGTAAGCATCTGGTATATTAGCCACCACGATGTTAATAACTTGGCATACTTTGTCGTTGGATGCCAGACGGACTAGGACGTCTTCCATCTCACGAATTACCTTAACATCTGTCCTATCCAACTGAACCACCCTCCACGTGGATGGCTTAGGATGCCCATTTATCTTCTTACATACTGATATGGGCATGACATTAACTGATGCCCCTGAATCTACCAGACAATTGTGCACGTTATGATTAAAAATTTCAAACGTGAGGAGGAAAGGTGGATGTTTGCTTTTAGACTTACCTCCAACGCTGGTTTCTCCAATTTCTTCTTCTTCCTGAGGTTGATTGTTGGCGGGCAGCTTCTCATCCGACGCTTCAAGTGCTTTCAACAGTCTCTCTTTTTGCTGCGGCACTTTACACATTTCGAATAGTGGCACATTTTATTTTACCTTTTTTAAATCCTCCACTATGTCATAATCCATCGGCTGCTTAATGGGATGGGGTTTATCAGCATTTTCTTCACTTGGCTAGGCCCGCGCTTCATTTTGCCTAGGATTTTGGCTGGTAATAGTGAACTCTGGAATTTTATCAACCAAATATTTGTTTTGAAATTTCTTCTTAACATTTATCTACAGCCTCTTAATCTTTGGGAGTAGAAGACTGTCTTCCTTAACCATCCCTTGGATCCTTGTGGCTACGTTGGTTTCCATAACGTCCTTGTACCCCTGAGTCTTTTCCTCCTCAACATCAAATAATGAGACCGAATTCCATAAAGCCATGGTTTCCTCTTCCTGTTCTTTAGTAGAAGTATAAGTAGAATTCTCTTTTCTTTCTTCATCTCCCTCTTCTGTTAATCTAGAATCTAACAGTTGATTCATGACCAACGTCATCGAATTAATCCATTAAGGAAAATTCTTTTCAGAGTGTGGCTATTGGTGGAAAGTGCAAAAATTGTCCAAGCCTACCTCTGTTAAATTCATAGATGCAGTATTGTGAGGAGGAGGTTGAGACTAATGGTTATCCTCTCTTTTCTTATAATATGGCTTATAAAACTTTTGTGCTTCCTTATCTTTCTAAATATCTATGATTTTGTTGGATAGCTTCTGCATCATTTTGGCCATATTTTCCAAATCTGGCGACTTTTCTTCCTTAGGATTAGTAAACAATAAGGCTTTTCTTCCCGCACCTTTCTCTCCTGACTGTTCTGGATAGTCTTCAATGCTCTCTCTTTCAGCTTCCAACACTTCTGCTTCTTCATAAGTTTCCGTCAAGGTAGGCTTGGCCCTACCTTTGGCAAACATGGCCAAATCAGGGCCTAAAGCTGAAGTATAATATTCAATCAGAACTTTGTCTAAAGGTTTATCCGTTTCAGAAAAATTCTTGACATAGGCTGCAAACCTTTGTGTGAAACTGTGCACCTTTTCTTTTCTTTCTTTCTTCAACGCGCACAGCGCTTTCATGAGAGCTGCATGAGTTTTCTGAGTTGCATACTTACTTCTGAAAATTATTTCAAAGGTATTCCAATCAGGGATAGAGTTAGCAGGTAATCCAAAGTACCATGACGCTGCAACTCCTTTAAGGGTATGTGGAAATAGTCTGCAGACTACATCTTCATGCTCCCCAGCCCTCAATCCTTCAATTGCCAAGTAGAAACTTTGTAGATGATCATCTACTAGTATTTTCTCATTTGGGTCGAACTTGGGCAACATCTTGTCAAAGGCTTGGGGTAGGTCGTGTAATGGAGGGGTCAGGTTTAATGGTGATCTAGCTCTCCATGCAGGTGGTGGATTTGGTGGGTTAGGTGGTTGGTTTGCGTTTACGCCAGCCATGAGTCTGGGTGGAGAGTGAGGAGGTGAACCAACGGGAGTGTGAGCAGGGGAACTGTGAGGGGCTTCTGGGCCTTCTTGATTCAAAGGTAGCACAACTTCCTATAAGGCTATCTCTACAAGTTCTTCCCAGTCTCCAACCAACACTAAGCCTTCCGCTTCAGGACGATCTTTCTTTTTATACTCTCTTCTGGGCAATTCAGGGATGATTGGCAATCCTCCAATCTTCTTTACATATGCCCTGGTGTGTCTTCTCAGATCATTAACAATTTCGTTGCCAATAGAATATAGATGTTCTCTTTCTTCCGGAATTGGATTTTGTAACCTACTGCTTTCAGAACTATTACCGGTGGAATATTCTCAGGAAAACGGGTTTCCTCGGCCAGCCATACACTGGCAGCCCTCCTTCTAGTGCCAAAATTGTTGAGGCCCCGAAATTCACAGGCAACAACAGTAAGGGATTCTCCCCAATCAACGTTCCCAACTAGCCCATTGACTGTTTGGTATAGGGAATCCGTCCGGTTTGCGGTCCGGCTACCGTAGGTCAAAGTAACAAAAACAAAGGCTTTACCAGTTGCGGTCCGGTCCACCGTGTATTTTGTAATTTTTGACTTAATTTATGATATGAAAGTGCCTAATTAACCATGCAGGGCAATAAGATGGAAGGAGCAGTCACAATGTGATGCGCAGGTTCTTACATCTCGTCTTAGACTCACTAGCATCTAAATCACATACAACAAGAAAATAAACTAACTACCTAAACTATCCCTAGGGAGCAGAAATATCATTTATTGGTGAGTAATACATTTTGCACATGCATTATGAAAAGTTACAGATAGCTGATACTTCTTTCAAAACACATGAGCAATTACAAATATTTAAACAACCAGATAGCCAATCGTTTTGTGAAAAACACTTATTACTCACAGTGGAAAACATCACAAAATATACTGAAGAACATTCAACAAGAACATAGGTTCAGGACGTCAAACACTATCTTAGTTAATGAAACAAAGCTGAAAATGAAATAGTTCCCCTTCAACATTGTTCATTTATCACGTTGATACATTCCACATTTCGCTTTCTCCAGCAGGAAAAAGTTGCAGTTTCTGATTGTAAAACGAAGTAGTTCCTCTTACAAGAAAAAATGGTTTACAAATTTTCGAGGGAAAAAGTCCCCTCTAAGCTCTGACTTTACAATATTTAAACTATCACAGCAGGCCTTTTGGGCTCCCCCCCAAACATGTGGCTTTCCAATTTCTCTGACATTTCAGAACCTTCTTTTTTTTATCTTTTCTGCACACGCTCACGATGGGAGGGGTAACTGATGGACCTTTCAGGTTTCCATCCCCATCGCTATTCATTTGTCTCTTCCTTCGTTTGTCCCTATTTAGACCCGTCCTCCTTCACGCTGTAGCAGTTTGACCGATTTCTATAACCCACCTGCATTCAAACGACTAGCATCATTCATTGGAAATGCATTCAAATGATGTCAACAAAAACGGCTAAGCATTGAGAAGGTCATGCACTGCGTTACTTCCATAAGGTAAACACCGGCACCACTACCTTGACAAGAAGTGGGGACTCATCAGATACTCAGAATAATAGCATCTGAAGCTGAAAGTCCTACTACAGCCGTAACGGCGGAAAGGAACGAGGCAATGGACAAGTGACCGAAGGGCGGGAAAAACTCCTCAATCGGAAGCCGGCAAGGTTTGGACATCGGAAGCCAAATGGCTTTCCTAGCCGCAACGGCGGAAGAGGAAAAACTACGGGCAAGCGGCGGTGGGAGGAAACTCAGTCGGATGTCGGACGGACTTCTACTTCGGAGGCCAAATCACTTTAGGAGCCGCAACGGCGGAAACGAAAAGGTTAGAGACAAGCGATGCGGGCGGAATGACTTAATCAGGGATCGGAAGACTTTGACATCGGAAGGGAAAATTCCTCCCCGGCCGCAATGGTGGAGGAAAATAGTCTTCGGACACACGACGGAAAGGTTAACACACATCGGCAGTCAGGGCTCTTTAAGCTTCGGATGGTCAATCAGATTGGGGGCTGCAACGGCAGAAAAGAAACCAAACATCAGCCACCGAATTAACACAGGATGATGCCCATCTAACAGAAAACTTTAAGTACTTTGAAACTATAAACCAGCAATGGTTGAAACCCATTTGCTTCCGAAACAGCGGACCTTCAAAGACAAAAACAATTTACCCCTGGCTAGGCATACCAAACTCGCATCCATGACCAACCATAAAATGATACACAGTCAATCTTTAAAGTAGGCTGGAAACCAATCTTCAAAATCATTCAACATAAAACATGACCAACAATTCAAGCATCCAGCGATGAAAACGACTTTAAATTATGAGGAGGGGCCCAAAATTTAGAAATTTGGGGAGAAAAGTTGCAGCTGCAAGACAGCCTCAGACTTTGTCTCCTAGTTTGAAACTATGGATAAAACCCCTTTGAACACCAACCAAGAGATCCCCATGTTGGGAAATCCTTGTACTATTCTTCTCATAGGGAATGTTGGTTTTCCTTTGATGGCCACCTTGAATCTACCTAGATTCACCCTAGGGCCACCGGTGTGGTTGTTTTCCACTCCAACTATCTTGAATGCTCCTGATGCTTCTCAAGTAAGCTCCTTATATCAAGGGCATCAAAACATTGCTTCCCCTTCACTTGTAGTTGATTCTCCTCTTCCTTCTACCTCATGTGGTGAAAGTACTGATACTAGTAATCGACAGTCTAAAAGGAGTAAAAGAAGGAGGAATAGGAAGAAGGCACATAAGAAAGGGAACACTCGTTCAACCTATGCAAGTCAAGTTGAACCTCACCACCCATCCTCTACAGTTCATGCTGGGGACACCTATCCAACCTCTACAGGTCATGTTGGATCTAAGCACTCAACATCTGCAAGTCAAGTTGATATTCACTCTCCCTTCAGAGAGTGACTTTCATGAAGCGGTTGAATCGATTCCATTGTCGATCAATCCCACTCTTCCTTTGGAGAGTGAAGTGTTTGCTAGTCACATTTTCTTCACTACCAGTTCAGAACTTACTGAACGAGGGGGCTCTGAACTCATTTTTGGATCAACCCCCACCAAGCTCTCAGATTGCTTCCTTTGATTGGGATAGCCTAGTTTAGCCGCACCTTCCTTCTAATGCACCTCTCCAGATAAAGGTCAAAGTTGAACCATACACGATTGCTCGTTGTATTGTTGATGAAGGAGCCTCAGTTAGTATCTTGTCTGCTCGTGCTTGGCAAGGCATGGGATCTCCTAGCCTTCTGTCGACTGTTAGTCAGTTACTAGAATTTGATAGAAGAACTTGTATAGCCTTGGGAATTCTTGCTCAAACACCTGTTACTTTGGGTGGGAAGACCGTCTTAGTTGATTTCATGGTGATAGAAGACCCCTTGGACTTCAATATGCTCCTTGGACGTGATTATGTCTATGCCATGCAAGATGTGGTGTCAACATTCTTTCGTGTGATGTACTTTAATCATGGTGAATAAATTGTCACTATCGATCTGTTGGATTTTTTTGATCTGTCTCCTGACCCAACTAGAGACCAGGTCTTTCTTTATTAATTCCCAGTGTTTCTGTAGACACTACCCCGCCACAGGTTAGCTATGTGGCCTCATGTACTTTGCGTTCAATTGCTACTGAGAAGCAGCCTCTATTTTCATGCTTACCTTCTTGGGACATGGTCCCAGTAGTTGACCAGGTGAGTCATCCTATATAGACCATGGAGCTTTCTCTCCACTCTGTCGATACATTTGAAAGTTTAGACATGTGTCCTATCTTGGATGATCTCCATCCTTTGGATGAATTCTTCCTAGAGTCTTTGATGCAGTCTGACCTTCTTTTGGATGTTGGTTTAGTTGTGACTAAGTCTAACCCTGATTTGCTTAGTGATCCTAATTTTCCCATGAATTGGTCTTCTTATGTTGGTCTTGTTGAGTTTTTGGACTCTCCCTTCGAACAGCAAGTCCGTGATCCTGATGAGTTTGATTTTTCTTTTGAATTTTTCAACTCCTGTGATATCAAGTTTGCTCTTATAGACGTTATCTTCCTTGTTGATTTTTGCTCTCCTTCTGAGGTTGATCTTACTGATTATGAACCCTTGAGCCTTGGTGCTATAGAATCATCTTCAGTCAATTCTGCCTTGACTTTACCTTTTGTAGAAGATAGCAAAGCCACATGTGTTTCTGCCAAAGTGACCTGCATCAGATATTTTCTTTTGAATATGATTCTGATGTTGTTGTTTCTTGGAGATAAGATTTTTAGTTGGATTCACAACTGTTTACTAGCCTTTTCTTGTTGTTCAACCTGTAACTACAATTTCATGTGCCCTGCTCGTGCTTATTAGTCTAATGCCGACTTCCATGCTTTTAGCTCTTTGTATAAGCCCTCATCCTTTTTCTCATCGTCACTAAGCCTTGTATCATTTTGCCTTTGTAGCTTGACACCTTTTACCTTGAGGAGATGTTCCCCAAGTGTCCTTACCTTGCTCATGTTCCTTGCATTATGCATAGGTTTGTTCCTTGCGCTTGGAACTAGTTTCGCTTGCCCCTGACATGCATCTCCTCACATTTAGAGAATTCTTTTTGCTCTCCTTCGAGCTTGTTAAAAATATTAAGGAGGTCGCGAGTTGACTTTTCCAAACTCGTTAAAACTTCACGGGAAAGATATTGAGTTTCTTTAGGCCCAGGTCTGACTCCTCAAAATAGACTTGACTGCCGATTAAACTTGTCCATTTAGGCTTGCTAAGAATATGTGAATGGGCATCCACATTGGTGGTAGGTTATCTCTTTCTCGGACCATGTGGAATAATATGAGAAAGGAACACTCTCTTTTCTACGGAATCGAGAAGAGTATTCTCAGGCATAGGTTTATCACTTTTCCAGACCTAAGGGACTAAACTTACGGAAAAGGAACCCCCTGTATGAGCTTAGTTTTCTCTTTTTCGTGTTCTGGACCTAAACATGAAAAAGATTCCGATTGTACCTTATGTCTTTGTCATGCTCGTTAAACCCTAAAGAACAAAGCATCGAGTTTATTGTTGTAAGCCCCATTTCTCGTAATTAAATGGATCTTTCCGAGTGATATTGCCTTCCTTCACACTCGTAAAACTTAGGCTATATGTTTCTTTTGAAGGAGCATTGGGTAGGTGGTAATTTAACCTTTTTCGGACCTTCCTGACTAAGTACGAAAAAGGTGCGCCTTACTTCTTTGCAAGTTAAGAGAGTTCTTCTACGGTTTGTTTTATACTTTTTCGGCCTCGGAAGACTAAATTGTACAGAAAAACACCCCCCTGGAGTCTTCTTTAGAGTTTTCAAACTCTCTAAACTATGAAAACACCGTCGAGCACGTACTAGTTCAAGCTCATAAAATCCACGAATAAGTTCTTTATCAAGCATTCTTCTGTCTTTTCTTCGAGCTTGCCAAAAAAGAAGATGGTCTCGAGTTTTCTTTCTTAGACTCGTTAAACCTTTACAAGAAAGAGGGGAAGGGAAGTTCATTCACATGTTTTTTACATCATGGCAGCAAGCCTTGTTTCCTTGAACAAAGCACCAGTTTTGAGTCTATCAATACTTGTGTCCTAGTATTTTGACCTTATCCCGATTTAGAGTTTCTTACTCCTCTGGTTGGTCTCTTTTCCAATTATATGGGGAATCTATCAATGTCTCCTACATTGCAGATTTGTTTCATTGGTCCTTTTGTGTCAAAATATTCCTAAGTCACTTTTGTGTCGTGCTCATTGTTCAAGGATTAAACCTTTGTCGGTCATTCTGTAGCCTTTTGTGTTGGCCATTCCCTAGTATCAGTTCATTACATCATGCCTTCAGTGGTCCTTGTTGTGAAATTCAATACCAATTCCAGATCCAATTAGTCTTTGACTTACCTCATGTTGGATGATGAAGGATGCCTTAATGCCTTCCTTCCAATGGGTCTCTTCCTATCGAATGCAACACATCTTGCTCTGGGAATGAGATTTAGAGTTTTATGATAGCACCTTGGGGATTGTAGTCATCAATGGAAATTTCCCTCGCTATTGGGTAGTGGGAATACCTTAATGTCTCCTACTCAATGGATTCTTCAAGTGTTCGACTTCAAGTCCTTGTACTCACACTTGTTAGAAGTTACTAGGTACCTTGGGGACCATTTTCATTAATGGTAGTTTCCCTCACGTTTGTTAATGGTTCTCATTATTGACTGGTAATCAAACGGTTTCCTCCATGTTCAACTTCAACTCCTTTATTCGCATGGTTAGGATTCGTACCTTTTTGTGCGGCTTGGATTGAAGACCTTGGGCCGACAGTAGCATTATCATTTTTTGTTATTGCCCAAGTTGTGCAAGACCTTGTTATACTTTATATGAAATTTTGCTAAAACATATATCCACCTTGTATTTTTGTGGCTATGATCGATTATCGAGTATGGATCCACCTTGTTCATTTGTGGCCATGACTCCTTTAGATTCGATATGGTTCCTTTTTGCATATTGAGCGACCATGATAGTTTCATCAGTTATACATATGTTGGATCCACCTTTATCTTTATGGTGATGATTGATATAAGGACTTGTATGTCCCAGAGATCAGTTTTTATCTGACATTTATCTCTCTTTCAGGTACCTTTGTTCGAGCCTTTTGATCTTGGATTCTATGCTCTCTCCATACTCATCTATTTCCTTTATAATGTATTTCGGCTATCATCTTCCCCTCTAACCTCATACATTAGGGGGCATATATTATATCTCAAAATGACACATCTCTGCCTGTGACCACTTTTCCATGATTTCATTGCATGTCGACACTTCCATGACGACATTTCATGAAAGTCACTGAATGTAACTGAAAAAACACCTAACTTGAAGGACCCATATCTTGAGTTCTGTAACTCTGTTTGATCTCATCTCTACACCATTGGAAATGTATTTTTGTTCGCTAAAACTTTCTAGAAGACACCAAAGTTTAAAAATGCCTAGAAATACCCTAAAAATGAGTTTTTGATATGTACACGAATTTCCTTAAGGAAACCCATGTACGTACGTGAGTTGCTATATATAATAGTCATGTACGCCTTAAATACATGAATTTCTGCATTGCAACCCATGTATACCTCTTTGTGTACGTGACTGTTGTCTCTGCAACCCATGTACGCCTCCTGAAAATGTCAAAAAAATCTGAATTTTGAAATTTGGGTAGTTTGGGTAGTTATGCAACTGACTCCTTCAGTTGTAACTACTTTGTCTTCCACCCTAACTCTTCATAAAGCATATAAATAGAGGTAGGGAGGTCCATGAGAAGGGACTTGAATCTTTGCATTGTTATGCTAGAGGATTTGGAGCTCTCTTTTCCCACCCCTTTGCCCTAGAAGCATTCTCCTTGTGTTGCAGAGCTTGGAGGCTGAGTTCCTTGGAGAAGAGAAGCAGCAGAACCGGATCAAGGTTTTGTGAGGTGCCCAACTTGAAGAGAAGGTATACTTGTACTTGTTTTCAAGATTAATAAAGATGTGATATCCTTCTTCTTCCCAAATAATTGTTCAATGTGTGATTGAATCTTTGTTTATGATCATATTTTGATGTTAATCAGATTATTATTTCATATTTCTTTGATTATCATTTCTTTACATGTGGTCATAATGGTTTGAGGAAGGTACAATTAGTTTTGCAAGTCTCTTGGAGCAAGAGGAGCAAGAAGAGGATTGAAGGGCTGCTTGGATCAACCTTCATTTCTTAAGGTATGAACCATTCTAATCTTTGAATCTTACTTATATATACTTGCAGAACTATATGCATCCACCTTTCAACCCCAGTATGTTGATGGCCTCTTAAACCCTAGCCATAGGACACTTTCCTTTACAACAACAGTAATTGTAACCATTGAACGAATGGAAACTCATAGGTCCACATACATAAGAGTGCACTATGTCCAAGGGCTCCTTAGACTTGTGCTCACTCTATGGGAAAGGATTCCTGATGCTCTTCCCCAAAGCACAACCCTTGCAGTGGCTATGCTTTTTCTCCTGTACCCGAGCAAATCCAATGACTATCTGTCTCAAATGCTTCAGTGCTCCATGGTGTAAGTGTGCCATCCTCCTATGCCATAACTCACCCTGACTACTGTTGTTGCTACTGAATAGAGGCTTTTCAAGCTCAAAGTGTAGTTTGGACACTTTCCTACTCCTCCTTCCAATGACTCGATCCAAGCTCCTATCTGACACCTTGGGCCTGATATACATTCTACGGTCACTGAAATTCACCTGATACCCTTGTCCTCCAAAGTGGAGACTGATATAAGGTTCTTGGTCAGTCCTGGAATATACAACACATCAGCAAAATTGAGGGGTTTTTCAGACTCCCTCTCAAATATAATAGTGCTAACTCCCTACGCCTGATATTGCGCATCATCACCCAACTCAACGTGGATTCCTGTTCCAACCTCCTGCAAGTCTCTGAAGAATCTCTTCTGTCCAGTCATCTGACTAGATGCTCCACTGTCGATGTAGCATATGCTTCTCCCTGTGTTGCTTTCCAATCAAGCTATCAAGCAGAACTCCTCATCGAAGTTCATGTTGAACTCATCCACCTCTATAGATCCGACCATCTAAGTGTCACTCTTCTTCTTCATGTCTGGGCACTGGGAGACAAAGTGTCCCTTCTTATGGAAGATAAAATACTTGACCTTTGACATGTCAAGGTTCTTCTTACCATCCTTCTTCCTCTTTTCCTTCCCCTTTCTCTTCCATGTAAGGGCTAGAGCCTCCTCATCCACAATATGTGCGGCACTACTAGATGATCCTGATCCTTGACCCATGCAGGTCTCCTCCTGCACAAAGTCATCTCATTGTCTCTTCCAATCAGGGAGCTTCTCCCTAGCCACAACACCTTTGATAAAGGTGTCCCATGGATTAGAGAATCCATTGAGGGCTATCCAAACTAGCTCCTCATCCTCATTCTTATAGCCAACAGCTCCAAGATCATCCCTAATATGTGTGAGCCTAGTGAGATAAGGCACCACTCATTTTCCCTTAGCCATCTTGGTGTTTCACATCCTCTCTTGCAGCACCATCTTCTGGTTCTCATTCTTGCTATGGTAGAGACTTACCAAATCCTTCCACATCTCTAATGTGTTCTTCTTTCTAGAAAGGTGAGGGACTATGTGGTCCTTCACCCCATCCAAGATGATGAACATGGCTCTGGAATCAACGTTCTTCCATGCTACTAACTCTGTCAGATCTGTGGGTGCAACCTTCATGGAGTCAATGTGCTCCTCTACATCATTGATGTCCAGGATCTTTGTGATCCTTTCTTTCCATGTAGGAAAGTTCTGAGCACCCTGGAGTCTATCCTCAACTCTCAACTACATGGCCATCATGAAGTGTACCTTTCAAACCCTATATATGGAAGTATAAGTTTGTTTCTTCTTATAGATCTGCCCCTAATCTATATTTGTTGCAGCAAATTTCTCAGCTTCAGCTCACCAGAGCTCTGATACCTTGTAAATTTTCATTTAGTATTCAAACTAGGGCTAATAGTGCATGCAAAATCTCTACTAATAACCACACATGAATATCTTTTATAGTACGCAACAAAATATAAAACTGAGAAAAAAATCACAACATCACATCACAATATTGACACTATTATTTTGGGTATGGAAACCCCCGAAAAAACCCAAGATGGGAAAACCGGTGCAATAGTCAAATGTAGATTTTATTCTAAGAAAATATGAAACTTTTACAATCACTGCAAATTCACTCAAGCCTGGTGAATGCAGTACCCAGCATAATCACTAGGAAAATCCCATCTAAACCTCAACACCCTCCTGTGTGAGTGTACAACCCAGCTGTACAAAAAGCTCGGTGATCCTGCTGCTCGCTCCTCTGTCTTCTCAGCTAAATCCTTTGTCTGACTTTTTGTCCCTATCTGTATCATGTCTCTCTCAGAATACAAAGCATGTGTGTCCTGTCAACCAATTGACCTCTCTTATATAACTTTAAGTAAAGCATAAAACCTAATTTCACTATCACTTAAAGTTAATGATCACTTTAATTATTTTCCAAAGTAAACTTAAGAAAAATAATTAAATACAACTGGTATGCCATTTTAGAGTCTTCTGCATGCAAGACACTTTCATGCAGGAAGACCTTCCTTGATGTTCCTAATATAAAAAGATGTTAGTCCTAAATTTCGTATTGACTACTAAAGCACAAAGTTTAGGCACCTCAGGGTTTGTGATTTGGATTTTATGATGAGTTACTGGATCAAGTGGATTGAACAAGAGAATAAGGACATGCAGAAAATTGAATTGAAGACACCTTTGATTAGTGTTTACAACCATTGGGCATGGTGTCATCTACTACATCTCTAAATCAGAGGCATTTAAGCTAGTTACGAGACAAGCTCACTGTGTGTGAAAGACAGAAGAATCAAGAAGACATATATAAATTGTAGTGGATGAACTATAGTAGATCAATTGTACAATTCATAAAGATGAATACTTGGATAACATAAATACTTTTTGGAGATTAAATAGAAGGCATTTGAAGAAAAACATAACTTATGGGCAATAGCACTGAATCCTTCGCTGGTTAAGATTTCATAAGATATGAGAAGTTTTATTTCATTCAAATGAGATGATTGAAAAAGGATGGAAAACATAGAAGATCATAAATTGGTAATAAAACTTCTGATGATTAGCTACAACAACTAATGTTCCCAAAGGATTAGAAAATTTACAGTCAAGCTTCCCTCGCAACTCTCTTTCTCAGGCCTCCGAACTTTCTTCTTTTTACATTGAAAATGAAAAACTTTATAGGAAATACAATCTTCAACAGTTAGAAAGTTGTTAAATTGATTACAAAGATCCATGAGTACTTAACGCTTTGCATTTACCTGGAACTGCGACTTGACAGACTATGTGATGAGGTATGTGGTTGGAATATAACCTGGCGTCTTTTGGGAAGCAAGGATGTCTTGCATCTTGTCTTACTACTGTTGATGATAGATTGAATGGAATAGACACACCCAATACAGTGACCCTTTGAAAGCAACTGCAAGTATTTGATGGTAATTTGTAATTTGTACACTTGGCTCTTCTCGGTACCTGTCACTTGGATTTTCATAATGAAGGACACCTGCGTGCTTTTCTTTGACATTTGGAGGTCACCATCATGTGGAACTATGTAATCCTCTCGTGGTATACTTACGAGCCATGCAATGCGCTCCTTTGTGGTTTGAATTCAATGCTCAGCATGAGCCGATGATATGGCTCTAGGGTTTTGTTTTTCATTATGGACATATCCCACATGCATGAGCTGCTATTATTCATTATACTTGATAATACAAGAAAATGTCCTATCGCGTGGGGCATGCAAAGTACACTCACGGACCTGTGCTGGTACAGTCCATTCATCTGCAGTGTTTAGCAAATGTTAAATTGGAGGTTGTCAACGGTGATTTAATCCCATATGACTTTTTCCCAATTGAAATAAAGCTTGGCCTGATTTGCAACATTTTTAATTTGCTAAACATGGAGCCTATGAACTTTACACAACCAAACTTATGCTTTTTACTATGAACTTTACATCATAACCTAACTTAACTTTACATAACCAAACTCATGCTTTTTACCATGAACTTTACATCATAACCTAACTTAAACTTAAAGATGGAACCTATGAACTTTACATAACCTGATTTGCGACATTTTTAATTTATGTGTTTTAACATGAACTTTACATCATAACCTAACTTAAACTTAAAGATGGAGCCTATGAACTTTACATAACCAAACTTATGAACTTTACATAACCTGATTTGCGACATTTTTAATTTATGTGTTTTACCATGAACTTTACATCATAACCTAACTTAAACTTAAAGATGGAGCCTATGAACTTTACATAACCAAACTTATGCTTTTTACCATGAACTTTACATCATAACCAAACTTAAACTTATGCTTTTTACCACGAACTTTACATCATAACCAAACTTATGCTTTTTTTAATGACATAACTAAACTTATGCTTTTTAATGATGTGTGACAGGAGCCTGTGAACTTTACATAACCAAAGCCTATGAACTTTACATAACCAAACTTATGCTTTTTACCATGAACTTTACATCATAACCAAACTTATGCTTTTTGCCATAAACTTTACATAACGAAACTTATGCTTTTTTTAATGACATAACTAAACTTATTCTTTTTAATGATGTGTGACATGGCTAATCTTGTAAATTGGGTTTAACTACTAATGGAGCCCATGAGCTTTATATAACCAAACTTATGCTTTTTAATGATTTGGAGCCCATGAGCTTTATATAACCAAACTTATAATGTGTGACATGGATTGAATACAAAGCAGTTTTTTTTATTTGTTAAACTTGTTAAAAGTAAAATGGATAATAAAGAATGCTTAAGACACGAAAATTAGGTTTAACTATTGATGGAGACCATGAACTTTACGTAATTAAATTTATGTTTTTGAATGAATTCTCACACAATGACATTGCTTGAATGCAAAGCCTTTTTTTTTATTTGCTAAAATATGTTTAAAGTAAAATGGATAATAAGCTCAAGACATAAAGAATGCTTAGAGCATGAAAATTGGGTTTAACTATTGATGGAGACCATGAACTTTACATGACCAAACTTATGCTTTTTAATGTCCATGCAAGATGAAGGTTTTGTGAGTAAAAGGCCTTATTTGCAACATGGCTTGAATACAAAGCCTCATTTTTAATTTGCTAAATCTTGTAAATTGGGTTTAACTACTGATGGAGCCCATGAACTTTACATAACCAAACTTATGCTTTTTAATGCACTTTACATAACCAAAGCCTATGAACTTTACATAACCAAACTTATGCTTTTTACCATGAACTTTACATCATAACCAAACTTATGCTTTTTACCATAAACTTTACATAACGAAACTTATGCTTTTTTTTAATGACATAACTAAACTTATGCTTTTTAATGATGTGTGACATGGCTAATCTTGTAAATTGGGTTTAACTACTAATGGAGCCCATGAGCTTTATATAACCAAACTTATGCTTTTTAATGATTTGGAGCCCATGAGCTTTATATAACCAAACTTACGATGTGTGACATGGCTTGAATACAAAGCTCTTTTTTTTATTTGTTAAACTTGTTAAAAATAAAATGGATAATAAAGAATGCTTAGGACATGAAAAATAGGTTTAACTATTGATGGAGACCATGAACTTTACGTAATTAAATTTATGCTTTTGAATGAATTCTGACACAATGACATTGCTAAATTTATGCTTTTGAATGAATTCTGACACAATGACATTACTTGAATGCAAAGCCTTTTTTTAATTTGCTAAAATGTGTTTAAAGTAAAATGGATAATAAGCTCAAGACATAAAGAATGTTTAGAGCATGAAAATTGGGTTTAACTATTGATGGAAACCATGAACTTTACATGACCAAATTTATGCTTTTTAATGTCCATGCAAGATGAAGATTTTATGAGTAAAAGGCCTTATTTGCAACATGGCTTGAATACAAAGCCTCTTTTTTAATTTGCTAAATCTTGTAAATTGGGTTTAACTACTGATGGAGCCCATGAACTTTACATAACCAAAATTATGCTTTTAAATGATTTGTGACATGGCTTGTATGATTTGTGGCATGGCTTGAATACAGATCCCTTTTTTTAATTTGTTAAACTTGTTAAAAGTAAAATGGATAATAAAGAATGCCTAGGACATGAAAATTAGGTTTAACTATTGATGGAGACCATGAACTTTACACAACCAAACTTATGCTTTTGAATGATTTGTGGCATTGCTTGAATGCAAAGCCTCTTTTTTTATTTTCTAAAACTTGTTTAAATTAAAATGGATAATAAGCTCAAGACGTAAAGGATGCTTAGAACAAAAAAATTGGGTTTAACTACTGATGGAGACCATGAACTTTACATAACCAAACTTATGTTTTTTAATGTCCATGCAAGATGAAGGTTTTATGAGTGAAAGACACTTAGAATAATAAGTTCAACTATGATAAATGGAATTCTAAATACCAAAAAGTGAGAACAAACCATAATAATTAAGTGTTTGAGATGAAGAAAATTCATCCAGGCTCGGATGAGCATTCATGGCTTTGGAGAAAATGTTGTTAAGCTTTGAACTTCTGGAAGGGAAAATTGGGGTCCCTCTTTGCATGTGCACAAGAAGCAAACAACAAAAGGGATGTACTTGGGTTGTTTTCTTCTTGAGGAGTTTTCCTTATCCGTGTATTCAAGTGCGCAATTCCATTTTGATACTGCGCCTGCTTGCTTTCCTTCCTAGTCCATATATAGTTGATGCTATCATGTAATATGTTTCTTTTTGGACTAGTTACACCCTTTCCACAATTTTGAGCCTTGTGTCCAAAGCCATCACAAGTGTAGCATCTATTTGTGTGACAATATTTTGCAATGTGGCCAAGGCAATTACACCTAAAACACTCCAGCATACTGACTCTTCTTTTATTTGTGTATCAAGAGAAATAACTGGCATACATGTTATGAACTCAATATTAGTATAATTTATTTTCCTTGCATATGTCATGCCTTCATTGTCACAAATAGTTTCTGCTTTATGATTGAATCCAATCCTTGTTTAATATGTCGGTGATTTCTGAATGTTTAATATCTCGTTTAAGATTGAGGTGTTGTTGTGAAACTTAGGTTTGGTTTTTGCGTCAAGAGAAGATTTGTGTTCATTTGTATTTTCTCAAACTGATTTGTTATTCATGGAATGTCTTTGCTTACATAAATATTGATTTTCGCATCTCAATTCATCCACTTCACTTCTTAGATTTGAGATCTCCATATATTTTTGCACAAGACTTTCTATTACCAGCTCATTCTTCTTATATGTTTCTTCTAATAATTATTCGAGCACGGATTTTTTTTTGTCCAATCATGCCACTTCATTTTGTGCACAGTTTAGTTGTTTCTCAAGTTCCTCTTTCTTTTGACTCATATGTTTTTGCAAATCCTTTTCTTCCTTGTTCAATTCTTCAATCTTTATTTGTTGTTCCTTCATTAATTTGTTCTTCTTTCTAGAATTCTTTAGCTCATCCAAAGCACTCACTAATTCTCCTTCCCAATCAACTTCTACAGTTTCTTTTTTATTGCTACCATTATCAAGTAGACTTCCTAGTCCACTTTCTGTATTGGATTTTGAAGGTGAGTTAAATATGCCTTTGAAAAAATACTTATCTAATCCTTCTGGTTGACTTTCATTTATTCATTTGTTCATTGATTAACATAAATTTTCTTCCAGTTCCTCATCCTCTAACACGGCCATAAAATAACTTCCCTAGGGATATCATACCCATCACCTTCATTAGATGAGATTTCTTCTTCCTTGGCGCACAAGCTCTTTTTCTATTTCTGAAATTTATTTATTTTTTCATACTTGTCATATTTGTGTATCTTTCTTTGGTCTTTGTAGTCAACTTCCTCCTCATTGTCACTATCTGTGTTTTCTTTGTAGGGACATTTTGAAGAAAAATGTCCTACTCTACCACACTTAAAACATTTGAAAGGAAATTTACCTATGTACTTGTTGCATCCTCTCTTTAACTCCTTTAAGAAATTTGCTTCTTCCTTGTCCAATTCTTTAGATACAATTTTGTTGTGCTCATGTTCGTTGTTCTTTTCCTTCTTGGTGACCTTGAACGTTGCTTCCTCCCTAGAGGTTTTTTCCCTTTTAGTTCTCATCTTGTAGGCTATAAGGATTCCATGTAGCTCATCCTTGGTCAAATCATCCATATTAATTTGATCTTCTATAAATGATACTTTGGGATCAAATCTTGGTGGAAGTGTTCTAAGTATCTTCTGAACTGCAACTCCTTCATCAATATCTACTCTAAGGCCCTTAATGGTGTTAAAATTTTCATTAACCCAAAGAAGGTATGATTCTATGTTTTCATCTTCTTTTATCCTCATGTTTTCAAATTTCCCTAAGAAGGTATACAACTTTGCATTTTTTACTTTTGCATCCCCTTCATTGAAGTGTTGGATTTTATCCCACCTCTCTTTTGTTGTTGCACACTACATAACCTCGGTGAAGACATAATCTTCTAGTCCACACAACAATGCATTTATGTCCTTCGCGTTATGTTCATATTGTCTTCTAATTGTTGGGCCAAGTGGTGTAGTTTTGGGGCCATGGTATCTATTTTCTACTGACTCCCAGATATCCACTCCAAGGGACTGTAAATATACTTCCATCCTTAACTTCTAGAAGGAATACTTCATCCCATCAAATCTCAGTGTTTATTGATGGCTAGGACTTCCTTCCTTTCCATGTATGCGCTAACATTTGTCTCCATGTTGTTAAACTGTTACTAAAGACGCCTTCTCTGATACTGATTGTTGGAATTATTGTTTATATTAAGAGGGGGGGTGAATCAATATAAAGTGCATATTTAAAAATTGCGTTGTTTAAAACACATTTCATCTCAGGTTCAACCAATCAATAAAACACCAGTGTGAACATATCAAAGAAGTATATATGTGTGTGTGTGAACATATAGGAGAAGTATATATATATATATCCTATTACAATATGAGACACCAATCTCCGAGTGTGAGCACCGACTCACTCAAGAAGCAGCCTGATAAATATGCAAGCACTGACTTGCGAAAATAGGAACTGACCTAACTGGGATACAAATTTGATTGTGCAAGTATTGGGCTTGTTGTTTTCAACTTCCAACCTAACTATGAGCATTGACTCATTGGTTTTACAATCACCAACTGGAATGATGCTTCAAATCCCTCTCCTTTCCCCGTCCAACCACCCTAAAATGAAATTTTGTTTAGTTTATGTGATCTATCTCCTTTCATCCTGCAATGTTCAATATCTGTGATTTGCAACTTCTTTGATCACCCTCCGTGATCCCTCTAATTTGTGTCTTCTATTCCATCTACGTATTTTATACTTTCCAGTATCTGCATCTTATGCACCTTCCAATATCTATGTATTTTTCACTTTCCAATATCTGCATCTTATGCACCTTCCAATATTTGTGTCTTTTGCACTTTCTACTTTCTGCATTTTTTCCACACTCAACCATCCACAACTGATCTATGTTTTCTACATCTATCTGTCACTTCTATAGCTATTCATTATCTCCTCTAATTTGCATCTTCTGTAGTTATTTGTGATTGTCTCTTATCTCCATCTTCTACAGTTATTTACGATCTTCTATGTTGTGTGTCTTCTATAGTTATCTATGATTTCATTTTATCAATGTCTTCTACAACTATTTGTGATCTTCTTTGATTTATGTCTTCTATAATTATCTGTGATTTTCTTTGATCACCATCTTCTGCAACTATTTGTGATATTCTCTGATATTCGTCTTCTACATCTATCTACGATCTTCTCTTATTTGCGTCTTCTACAGTTATCTGCAACAAAACTTTGCATTATCTATGAAAGAATCTATGATTTCAACCTTTTAAGATCTATGATCCAATGGTGTATTGTTTCTTTATTACTTTCGTCGCATATCTCAATGCTAAGCACTTTCCTTATCTACGCAAATTCTACTAATACTTCTCGATACTTCTGTACATTTAGCTCTTTATTGTATGTCTTCTTTTTGGTTCAATGGGCCATTTATCCTCAAAAATACGAAGCTTTCTTACTCAGAAAATCATATCAAATTCATCTTCAAGCTTGCTTTATCACAACCACTTCATGTCTATTTATACTACTCTTACTCAAAGAGTGTTTCCACACATCGAGGTTCCTTTGAATTAATGAGGCATGTAATGCTTACTTCTTGGTTAATTTAACCATTTCATTATATCTCACATCAACACCTATCTTCTCATGTTTTAACACGTGGAGTTTATACTCCGGTCCAACACCATGGTGGTATTTTTTCATATGTGTTTGTGCTTTAGTGGAATCTTGTGTATATGTGTCCCATTTCTTAGTGTGATTTGTGTACTTTGGAATTACTTCATGTGTGGTCTTGTGCCCTTGAAGTATCATCACTTGTGGGTATTGCATACTTATGGGATTAGCATTATTTTCCAACTGCATTTCATTATCGTGCCTCTTACGCACTCTCGAACCTTTGTCCAACCAACTATTTTGACTTTTACCTTAAAGAACCATGACTGGGTGCACTTAGGATTTGTGTGTATACCTTAATTACCTCTTCATGTTGAATTTACTTCTTACACATTTCTTCACACTTTCATTCATATACTTCTTCAAACAAGATTTCATCATGTATTTCTTCAAACTGATACATAATATTCCTATTATATCTATGCTAACTTAATTCATCTTGTTTATGAAAGAGTGAACATGCATATCCTTGTCATATCCATTAATCTTATTTTCTTTATGCATCCTTCTTGTTTAGTGTTCATGCACCTTTATTGTTCACTTGACATCCATCCATTGTTCTTTCCTTCATGTGTTCCTTTTTTACATTTGACATCAATGACAATACCAAGGTTGAACATCAATCTCGTCCACATTTGTGTCCACCTTTTCTCTGCCAACATTCTCCTTTTGTTGTCTTCACTAGACCTTTCTTTATTCATTTTCATGGATGGCTAGTTGCTTATGGTATTCTTTGTCCTACCTTTGTTTCTCTCTTTTCATCCTTTCTTGATTTTGTAGTTCTTCATGAACAATCTTTCTTTCCCTCCTATTCTTCACAATTTCCTTCTTATTCAGCTTCATTTCCTGCATCTCCTTTTTCTTTTGTTCAGACTCTACCAATAGTGTGATGTAGTTGTCTTATGTAAGTAGCTGTGAACTTTTGCTTAATTGAAGAAAATATGTTGTTCCTTCCCTTTCCTTTCTGCTCACTTTCTCTACTAGCAACCTTAGGAATTGTCCAAGCATTAGTGAGCCACTTGGTTGGTTTTTAGGACCAGTTGGGATTTCTTCTTCATTTTCACCATCTACACATGGTTCTTAATTCCCTACAATGTCTTATTCTACACCATCTCCATCCATGTAATAATGGACAACTTCAATTTTCAAGTATGCTGGAAATGAATGCATGTTGAGGCTTTCGTCATTGGTGCTAGTAATAATATGTTTTTTCATATTCATCATTGGATCTTCTAACTACTCAGATTGGGGTACCTAGCTTGGTGATTTCAACTTCTCTTCTATGATTTTTTGTGCTTGACAACCTTCAACCATAATCGGCTTGGTAGAGCCAGTATGTTGTTTCTTGTCATGTTATGTTTGTGTTTGTTGTGTTAGAACTCCCATGCTTGATTCAATTGCTTCATAAACAACATAAGTAGCATTGATGTGACCATTGTATTGAGTTTCATTGACCTATTCATTGTCATCATTGAATGGTTGTCCCTTCCCTTGCGAAAGGGATAAGATGTTATCCACAATAGTTGCATCTTCGACATCATCTACACCTTTGAATGATTGACAATAAGCCATGTCGTTTATGAGAGCATCATAATATAGTGGCCATATCCTAGTTCACTTAAAGCCATCCTTGATATTTGAAGGTCTCAGTGCCCTTTTAAAAGAATTACTTGGAATTTATGCCAATTCATCCCTTTTTAACCCTATCTTCGGGTTCTTGATCATCCATGATGCTCTCTCAGTCTTGAAGTAACACGTAAATGGACCAAACACCCTCATGTCAAGTAACTACAACCTATGAATGGTATGTGCTGGTAGAGTCAACAAGTCAATTCCCATCTTGTTTGTGTTTTGAACAGTTTGTAGAGCTATGTGGCTTCCATGGCCATACAAAATCAGTAGGTGTCTATTTTGAGGAGATATAAAAACCAACACAGATGCGACAAAATGGAAAATCCAATTCATGAATAGTTCTTTAGATATCCATGCATTGGGATGAGAAGCCATTCATGCTCTTGGCTCATAGTTCTTGATGTAGTTCTTTAATTGGGTCTTTCCCTTGAAAAAGTAGAAGCCAGGGATCAATGCACCAATTTCATTTACGCAAAAAAGAATGGTAATCCACTCCTTTCTCTTTGCCATATTTTTGGGCACATTGATGCTACCTCTATTAAAGACTACCCACATGCCACAATTATTTCCTACTTGTAATCTTGTTTCATCATAGTTACATATACAGGCTGGAGCATTGAGTGATTACCGTATGCACTTGATAGAGTGTCATAGAACTTGGCCACAAATATAGTCTGCAAATTCATATCTATATCTCTATCTAGGTGCTTTGTTGTTCTCAAGACAAGATTTGGTTGTCTAGCCTTGAAACCTCCCCACCATGATTTCCTAGGAAATCCATCTTTGGATATATTTTGCCTTGACTAGAATATTTGTACCACATTTTATTTCAACTATATCAACTCCATCCCATGGCCCGTGTCAACAATTTCCTTACACCAAAAAGCCACTTCCTCTTTGTCTTGTTTAGTCAACACTATAAGATCCCCTCTCCTCTTGGTATGAGTCAAAATATTTAGCCAATAATGCAAGAATGTAGGTCCAATCCCAAATTTCTTTGCAACTACTCTCACCGAATACCCTTTGAATTCTACATCATCAGTTACCTTCAACATGTTATGTTTTGTCTAGCTCCTGATAGCACTAATCTTCTTGCTTGAACCAAATCACATTATACAAACTAACGATGACTCTAAATAGTTCTCAGTTTTTATAGGGTGCATTTAGTGGCTATTTTTAATCCAAATCGAAAAATGATGCTACTGGTAGAACAATATTTTTTGAGGGGGATTAAATTACAAAATTTTGAAATCTCATCAGCTAATTTTTTTAAAACAAAAAAATGAATATTTATTACAAATGTACCATCTTTAAAACAAAAATTTTAAAATATACATCAAATTCACCTTTTTTTTAAAGGGAAAAATTAGTTTAAACACTATTCAAATTTAAAAAAAAAAAACCATTTAAAACCTAAAAAATAAACTATTTGTTAAAAAAAAATATTAAATTAAAAAAAAAAATTTAAAACTATTAAAAAAATCATCGAACAATTAAAAAAGACTATTAAAAAATTTTAAAAATTTTAAAAACTATTAAAACAAAAACAAAAAATTAACTTTTAAAAACAACTTAAAATTTTAAAAACTATTAAAATAATTTTAAAAAAATTAACTATTAAAAAACATTTAAAAATTAAAAAACTATTAAAAATTTTAAAATTTTTAAAAAACTATTAAGACAATAAAAAATATTTAAAAAATAAATTAAATAAAAAAAACCTAGTCTAACCCTAATCCTACCCTGTCCCCACCACTTTCCCCTTTCCCTCCACCTCGCTTACCCCACTTCCTCTCCCCTGCTCTCCACCGCCCACCTNCTCTCCCCCTCCCCCTCACTTCCCCCTCCCCTTCGCCCCCTCCCTTGGTCCCTTGTGCACCCTCCCTCCACTCTGCCGCCCAGCACGCTACCCTACCATCCTAGCAGTTGTGCCCATTGAGCAACAACTTGATGAGCACAACCATCTTGGTGGCACAGTTTGATGCCCAACATCGAGTTGTTGCTCGTTGGGCACAAATCTCGGGGTGGTAGGGTGGCCTACAGGACGACGCAATGGAGGGAGGGCGCGCGAGCGGTCAAGGGAGAGGGTTGAGCGGAGGGGAGGGGAGGAGAGGGGGTAGGGAGGTGGAAGGGTGGGCGAGGGTAGGGAGAGGAGAGGAAGCGAGGGTGGGTGAGGTGGCAGGAGAGGGGAGGGGGTGGTGGTGGAGTAGGGTTATTGTTATGCTAATTTCTTTTTATTTCTTTTTTAAAACTATAATATGTAATAAAATTTTAAAAAATAATAATTTTTTTTCAATATTTTCTTTTATGTTTATAATAAAAAATGTATTTTAATAATCGAAATTTTCTTTTAATAAAAATTTCAATTTTTAAGGAGAATTTCACATTTTCAATATATATTCTTTTATTTTTTAATAATTATGTTTTTCTTTTAATTTATAAGAATTTTTTAAACATATATATTTTTAAAATGTTTTATATATATATATATATATATATTATTTGTTTTTATAGGTTCTTTTTAAGTTTTAATATTTTATAAAAAACTTGTAATTTTTTTATAAAAAATTGTAAAAATATATACAAAACGAGGAGAGGGGGAAGTCATGACCACGAATTGGGGATGACCTATTTTTTAGGGTGGTGATTTAAGAAATATTGTAATGTTAGCATTACTTTTTGATTTAAAGGTTGATTTTAAGATTTTTCTACAATGATATTGATTGTTAAGTTCATGCTTTCAAATAAGTTATAATTTTATCATTTCAAAAAAACAATGTGCTACGAGTAGCATTATATTTTTATTCATTGTTTGATTTTCAGGTTATTGGTAGCAACAATGTGAGTTTATAAGGAAATGGTTGTATTTTAACCTTGAAACAAAACAAAAAATTGCTACTGGTCGTATCACTTTTTAATTTGAAGATTGATTCTTGCGTTTTAACACAAAAAAAATGGATTTTTAGGGCTAGAATTCTCATTGTGAGTATAAAGTTCTTGTCAGGTTGTATAATGTGTTCCAAATATTTACACTTTGGTTGATGGTAGAGTGGCATCGACTATGTTAGCACCATATTTAAAATTTTGGATTATAGAAGGTTTTGGGGGAAGAGACCTTATCGAAAAATATTGGGAAGGCACCCTTAGAGTTAATAGGAGTGCTGAATGCATTTGTGGTGGAGAATTCTGTCTTTGGAACAAGCAACTATAGGAATGACATAAAAAGCAGCATAAATCGACGGCTCCAATTCAAAAGGATAAAGATCAACGGTGAAAGGGCATTTCGCGGGTTAGAGATGCTAGGCAAAACACAGTCGTTGTATTTGTGAAGTGTGTTAAATGGGAGCCATAATGGAAGGTTGAGATTAATCTAAGCATAGATCAACATCGCCGAAGCATTCCTCCTAGCAGATATGCTCAGACGCAGAATATTTTCCAAATTGCAAAATATGCTAAAGGGATAAAGAAACACAGAGGGATGAGATGAAAGTAAATATAGATCTACGATCATGGTACATTTCACAATCTGAACTAGTGCGGAAGGGGTCGGGATTTCAATCCGCCAAAAGTTGTAGATCCCACTAAGATCAATGATTGCGAAGATAAAGCGGTCTTGATCGATGGATAAGAAACATTCTGCGATCGGGAGTTGCATACTTGATCAAGGGAGGAAGAGTTAGCAGAATGTTAAAAATCTCAGGTGTGGACGGTCCCAATGAAGGTAATTTGGAGATCGACGGTGGAGGTAGATTTTTCCAAATTAAGTTGCACATACTGGTAGTATGAAAACTTCGACACAAAGACCTTGCATATCAAAGGCTCATATTGCAAAGAGAAAGGATCTACGGTGCGGATTGTATGGAGAAGCACATAGATTATGCAATATAGAAAATTATAAACAGATCTATGTGGAATTGGAAAGGATTGTCTTTACCAGAAACTCAATATTGACAAACGTCCCGACTTTATAAAGAGTGCTAGCACCGATATATCGGAAAAATGTGCTAAGGAAACAAGGTAGGCACCCTGATACTCCCTCAGTGCTATTGAAAATGGAAAAAGTAGGAGAAATAGAAGTGGTAGATGTAGGGGATAATGCAAAATCAAGGGTTATAGGTCAAAGGGAAGAAGAAAGTCTAGTGGATGAGAATTCCAAGATCTTTGATACCATTCTGTTGGGATAAACAATTGAAACAACTAAGGGTAAATTGGAAGTCCTTAAGGACCAGGGTAGCGATATCTGTGGTGTTCTTAAATCATTTTTTCATATTTTCTCTATTAAGCAAACCCAACATTTCCCCAAGTTTGTTGAGTGGTGTGCATACAATTTTTCTTCCACTAAAGGAGTCATCATGAATGATCTAAGTCCAAAATCCTCTGCTCTCTTCAGGTTCATGTCATCCATAAAACCCTCCACGTCCCAGACGAATTTGTCCACGTATCCCAAAAATACTGAGAAGAGGGTATCGTACAGTTCTTCCAAGAGTCTACTGTAGAAAATAGAGATGCTTTCCTGAAGTCTTGTTTGAAACCTAATGTCAAAGTTATTAGTCTGTCTTACCCTATTGACCTAAATCAATTTAATGAAGAAACCGAGTGGTGCGTGACCCTAGCCAGTCAATTCCTAGGTCTAGGTACTAATGGTTATATCACAGATTTGTTGTTAATTCTACTATTTGTTTTGAGTACCTCTCCTATCGAACCTAAACTTCCAGGACAATCCTTTCAGTCCTATTGTCTTAAATTTGATGAATTTCTAGCTGAGAACATTCATTCTTAGTTAGCTAATTTCCATGATACCAAAGTGTTTAGATTCCAATATTTTTTGTTGAGAATGTTCTTATCTTATAACGAAGATGATTTACAAGTGCCTGAGCTGGAGATCACCCATGACATGACCAAGGACTATTGTAATTTCATGAACTCTTTGATGGAAGAAATATATAACCTTTTCCTCCAAGAAATCTTTCCCAGGGTATTGCCTAAGATGAGGCAAATACTACAGCTATCTCCTAGTAAGATGATAGGAGACTAGTTCCTGAAAGAATTTAAAACAATCATAAGGCTATATGGTTTTTTTGCATCAGCCTTATGTCCTACCAGCCTTCCTGACTGCCCAGGTTTTCTCCTTGGAATTAATCAGGAAAAGACTCACTGTTGAAGAAGAACACTTTTTGAACGCTAAGAAGCGCTCAAGCATTTCTTTCCCCTGGGAGGTAGGGACATACACGGTCAAAAGTAGGGTTTCCGTGCCACTAGTTGGTAACTTACTCAAAGGCATAGTATTCTCTCTAGAACAGACCATAAACCATGACCCACATCAAGTAATTTCGAAAAAGGAGAAAATCTCACAAGAGAAATCCTTTCGAGCACATTGAAATAATCGTGCTTAGAGAAGCGGCCAATTGGGATGATTTCCCTAACTCTACCACAATGGATACCAGCATAGGATGAGCCTCTATCTCACCCCTGCCAGGGGATAATTCTCCCCAAATGGACCTGTCCAAAGTAGTTGCAATGGCTGGAAATGTTTCATCATTGGTCAGTTATTCAGGAAGTTCAATAAAAAGAGGACCTTCAGAACCCATGGAGACTGATGAGATTGATACTGCCAGCATGCCAAAAAAGCATACAGTTGAACAAGAACAGGAGTTGGTATAGGTTAATAGAAGCGTTATGAGGGGACAAATGAAGAATAAAAATGTCAAAGACAAACAAAAACAAGAAGAGCCCGAAACAACCAAGTTAGAGATCCAAGAGTATGTGTTTAATGGACGAACTCCAAACAGGCATGCCTCTAAAGAATATTGGCTGGACTCTTACAGAGAAAGGGATAATAGATATTTTAATGAGATAGTAAGCTGTATGATGAAGTAGTGCAGTTTGCCTACCAAATGTGGCATTGAAGACTGTGAGATATCATGCTACAGACACTCTCAGCATGGCCTTGACAGTAGGAAACAAGGTGTCAGAGGTTAATGTGAACCTCAAAAAGGTTCCCACTACTGATATAATACATCTTAACAGAGAGACCATTGACATCTTGAATACTAGATTGCTGAAGGCCACATTACAGATGTCCAAGCTAGAGTTGAGGAAAGAAAAAACTCAAAACCTCTTGAGGAAGGTGAGAGTTGAAAACAAGGCCCTTAAGGTCCAAATTAACAATTTGCAGAATGAAGTAGTACAGATAGATGGACATGTAGATAAGAGAGCCTCACCTCAAATATTATTGGATGAGAAAGAAAAGGAGATCCAGGTACTTTAAAAAAGTTGAAAATCCCTTCCACCCAGCTCATCCAGACAACTAAGTTGGCTGAATTTGAGAAAGAGAAAGAAACATTAAACACTGAGCTTACAGATTGCAAGTCCAAGATGTTGAAGCTCAAGGAGAAAGAAAAGAAATGGGAAGCGGATGCCAAGCTTTTGAAGGAGAGTGAAAAATAATTAAAGGCTAAGCTGGCAACAAAGGAAAAAGAGCTTCAAGAAAAAAGCACAGAGGCTGCAATTCAATCAGTAAATGTAGCTGGAGAGGTAGATACCAGTTCTCTTTCTAAAGCAATTTCCCAAATAGGCCTGAAAGATACCGAGCTTACAAAGCTGAAACAACAGATCAAGGAGTTATAGGAGGAAAAGGCAAAAGAGGAACAAAGGTAGAAAGATATAGATAAGGAATGTCAAGAATTAACACATCAAAATGCCAAATTAGGCAAGCAAGTGGTCGATAATTATATGGTCTTCCAAGGTGCTAGACATTTGATTTGGAACCAAATCATTGCAGAAGCCAACAAGTTCAAACTTTTTTAGATTTCATCTCAAGTCAGGAGAATTCTTTGATAGAGGCCAAGAAAAAGGTTTCTACAATACAGGGAGAAGTGAATAAAAGATCAGCAGAGGTGGCTAAAAATTCTATTGAATTTCTAAGCTTCTTGTCAGAAGATCTAGTCAAAAATTACAGTATCCAAAACATAGTTGCTATTATTTCCAGGGCTATAAAATTGATTGCTAAACATAGGATGCTGGACACTGTACTAACCAAAATTGACATTATAGACCACAAAGTCAGGGAGGTGATTAAGTTGTTTAATCCACTGGTAGACAGAGGAGTCCCTTTATTCTGGGAAGAAAAGGGATCTTTATTGTCTCAAGAAGATTATTTGGAGCAATTGGTTAGTTGCAGATTAGACAAAAACAAGTTCTAAGACATGCAGCAATCCTTGTCAGAAACGATCGTCTTTGATAAATTGGCCAAAGAATTTGAATTACTGTTCAGTTTTAAAGCCTCCTGTGTCATAGTGCCTAACATCTCATACACAGAAATTATGGAGCTCAAGGTGCAAGTGCATGACATGGTCATTGCGACCTTTCCTGGTCCTGATCGATGGAGGTCAATTGAACAATACGGGTCGAGCAAGTTTAGGATGCAGCCATAAAGATAGCATGGATGACAACGTAGGAGTTCTTCTCCAAGACATTCCCATTTGGAAGGTCGCCTCTTCTAGAATTTGTACAGTTGCCACCATCCAGAAAATACAAAAAAGGATTTTATGCATATTTTCTTCCAGTAGTCCGCATTTTATTTTTCTGTTTATGTAAATCGTGGAAGATATGCCACGTTCAAGTTTGTTAGGAGAGGATCTTCAGTTTGTAACAAATTTTGTCTCTGATTTCAGTTTTGGAGGTCCGAAACACTATAAAGGTACCTCCCAAGGGAGAAGAAAGGGTTAGAACCAATGTAATTTTTGCGTTGCATGCTTTCAAGAGCCTTTTAATAAAGTTGCAGAGCCAAATTTGGTGTTTTCATAGGGATTCATGTGTTGTTTTAGGTTAAAGTCTCTTACTTTCTTTCTCATGTGAACGTTTTCTATTTTATCTCTCCCATTATGTTTTCTTTCATGTCTGAAATAAGTGTATAATAATTTAGAATTAATACATTCTATGCTTCGTCTATTGTTTCAGATAACCACTAAAGCTTTCTTCTAAATTTAATATAGAATTCATTCTTTAATGCTCTGTGTTGATGGTTTGTCCTAGTTCTTCTCTTTCCACTAGAAAATTATAATTTGATTGTGACCGAATAGATATCTTTCCTCTATGTTAAAATCACCTGCATAAGTTCTTTTATCTCCATTGCACATCTTGACTCCATCAACCAATGGTCCTATATTCTGTTTCAACCAATCTTACAAACAATTTATATTTTCACTTGTACATATCTGGCATTGTTAATATCTGGTGAGAGATCCCTCTTGGAAGAGAAGAAAGCCAGTTCTCTCTTCAAAAGTGGTTCTGTTGTTACCTAGGAGCAAGCCTTCACAACCTTTGGTTCAATTCCAATGCTAACAAATTGGCGTCATTGCTGGGGACAAGATTGAAGATCATCCCTGGGAGAACGACAAGGATTGCAAAGTTTCAAGAAAGAGATTTATGTGAGCAAAAACAGAAGTTTCTACATTCACAATAAGGTTGTACATTTTCCCTGGTGACTTCACACTCATTTTGAGCAGTATTACATGAGACATCCTGGCTTTCAGAAGAGTACATACGAGAGGTAATCCTAATACTGAAACTTTGCAAAGTGTGGAAAATCCAGAAAAAATACTTAGGAATAGAAATAAAGGAAATGTGAATATTCCTCTGTTTGATACATCATCGTTGTTACGGAGAGAAATTCCTATGGCTTGGGGTACCACAACAGACAGCTAGACTCCAGAAATCAATCTTTCCCAATATGCAATAGAAATAAAACAATCT
>LPNX010758374.1:376295-421519 GCA_001517045.1 Pseudotsuga menziesii | reverse complement strand
GAACTAGAACACTATGAAATTGAATATATGAATATGCAATATGAAATTATATGAACTAGATCACTATGAAAATGAAATTATATATATGAATATGAAATTGCATAACTATTAAATCATACCAATATTGTTAGCAATGGCATTTGATTCTCCCATCATAATTTGATTTGCAACTTCTTCTCCTCTCAAGATTGCTCTTTTTTTCCTCTTTCTTTCTCTATCTTTCTCTCTTATTTCTATGGTGTTGCTTTGATTTCGAGTAGATATTTTACTTCAACGTTTCTTGCTTCCCATTGTGATTGATTGACAATCCAAATTGATACCTGAAAAAATATGTAAACACAATACACAATGCTAAATTTGCATTAGAACACAAGCGTTGTTTCAAATAGGTAAGTCAATTGTGAAAGATAAAATTAGTAACATGTTTATGTTCTATATTTTATGTTTATATAGAATTCCTTTAGGAATTCGGGTGGGAAATGCGGTTGGGAATGTAGTTGGAATAATTCCATCAATGCATAAGTTCATTCCTAGGAATTTTTTTTTAGGATTTTAACAAAAGAAGGACCTCGATCGAGGTTGTAGCTTTGTCGAGGGTTTCAGAACTACCTCTATCGAGGTATTAATAGTAACTCGATCGAGGGTTAATTCGACCCTTGATCAAGGGTTTAATAAACCCTTGATTGAGGGTTTAATAAACCCTCGATCAAGCTACTGTTAAAACCTCGGTCGATGGATTTGAATACCTTGATTGAGCTACATACCTCGATCGAGGGCCTGAAAAGCAGAGAATTATCCCTCTTACAAGAAAATCAATATTTCTTTGTGTCTTCCAAGGTGTAAACCCTGCCATTCATGGCACATAACTGAGCAGAGTTTATACTGATAGATTCATCACCGAATCCTCTATCCATTGAGGTATCATGCATGCGTTTTGGCATTCATATGGATTTTTTTTTTAATTTGTTCTAAAACGGACACTTAGAAAACCTAACAACAACTTTGAAGCAGCTCAAAGAAAAGTCCACATGGTAAAAAATACACATCCAAAAATTTCTTAAAAATGCGCAGCCCACACATTGGCATGTCCTCTTCAAAAGGGTATCTTTGGTTTTTCAAATATTGAAAACAGTGCAAAAAAACTAGGATGGACACACGTGTATAAAATGATGCTGAAATTCGATGTGGTCACTTTTGAAAAATAATAAATAATTGTATATTGTGAAATAAATTAACAAAAAAATATGCATACCACAGTGCATTTTTTGTCGATCACACTCATATATATATTAAAATTATTAATGTAATATTGAAGTATTGGGGTGGGACACGAGCCACTTATTAACTTCTTCAAATTTTTATGGTCACACAGTTCATTAAATGCAAAATTTCACACATTAAATGACATCAAAATATTTAAAAAAAATATCATTGAGAAGCGAACATAATATTCTACAATTTTTTTTAACTACAAGTCGAAATTCGCATGGCATATATGCATTTCAAAGGCTTCTATCTAGCACATGAGTAAAAATCAGGTTTTCATCGCCAAATTTGGCAAAAAAGTGTTACCCACCTTCATGGAATCACCCATATATCATTCTTCCTTTAACTGTTTCATATTTTGAATTACCTTCTCTTCCATTTCTTGAACCAGTTATGGTCCTATGATCACTCGGTCTTCTAATTTTTCCTAACTCAAAGGTGTCCTACATGGATTCCCATATAAATGTTTATAAGGTGGAATTCTAATAGAACTAAAGTAACTATTATTGTAAGAAAAATACACCAAAGGTAAGTTCTTTTTTCCAATAGATCTGTTGATCCATAACATACACCATAAGCATGTTTTCCATTACCTAGTTAACTCTCTTTGTTTTCCCATCTATTTTAGGATGATATGTTGAGATTAAGTTTAATTGAGTACCCAACATTGGTTGCAAACTTGTCCAAAACTTATATGTAAAACTAGGCTACCTATCTAAGATTATCATTTTAGGAAACACATGAAGGTGAATGATCTCATTTATAAATACCCTTTCCACATTTCTGATGTCATAAGTTTCCTTGACTGGAACAAAATTGGCACTTTTGGTTAGTTTATTGACTACAACCAAAATAGAATTATATTGCAGAGAAGCGAAGGATAATCCTAAAAAAAATCCATGGATATGACCTCCAACTTAGACATATAAATGTAATGGGGTTGCAAGAGACAAGTTTGGTGGCAATGATCAACTTTTACTTGTTGACATTCAAATCACATAGAAACAAATTGCACTACATCACGCTTCGTACCTTCCCAAAAGACGAGCTTATTCACTACTGCATACAACTTCTTCAACTGTAGATGTGCAAAGTAAAGTGCTCTATGGGCCTCCCTAAGGATAGTGCTTCTAATATTCCCTTCCTTATGGCCATTCATCCTCCCTTGAAATTGCAATGATTCATCTACCTCTAGGTGAGACCCCTCAAACTTAGATTATGACTACCTCCCACTCTAAAACATCTAAATAACATAACATTTGGATTAAAAACAACAAATTTGCTGATCCCAATAAAAACAAGAGCCATGAGGTGGCAATGTCCCCGACGTTGAGAATAATTTCTAATGGTGTAAAAATTGTTATAAGAAAACTGACTTAGATAAGGTTTTTTTTGGAAAGCTAAGTTGCAAATATAAATGCAAAGGTATATATTTTTTGGTAAAGGTAAATAAATATTGTTCTGCCATAGATTTAAACGCGAGTTTTCTAAAAGAAAATTTAGATATTGTAGAGAACTTATTTTTGTTGTAACTTTAGAATCCTTAATACCATTTCATTTCTTAAATGGAATTATTACTATTTTTTTTATTGTATGTTATATGAAATTTTAACTATCTTTTCATTCCTTATATTGAATTTGGTAGGATTTGTAACATTATAATAGTATCATTGGACATATTGTAGAGAACAATTTCTCCCAAGGAATTTTCTAGTTAATATTATATGAAAAAGTGGGAAAAATTCCCAAAAGTAAAATTAGAATTTTAGAAAAATCATAGTTTTACAAGATGCAAGTAGCTAAAAATTAAAACCAGTTTGGCAGCAAGCAAGGATTATTTTCCTTGTAGTCATAAATTTGAGAAATGTGTAGTTATAAGTATTCAGTGGCTTGATTGGTTGAGTATTCAATCCATCCAATAAAATTTCAATTTTAATTTTTTTGAATTATCAATATTTTTTACAAGATACACTACATACAATGAAATTTTTTTGAGAACACTATAGGTAGACACTATATAAAGCTTGAATTATACGAAAACAATCAGTAAAAAATACTTGAACTGCAGGGAAAACAATCAAGTAAAATAAGAGCTTGAAACATTTATGTAAGAAGAGCTTCATGCAAACTAGACGTGATTCTACATTTAGATAAAATCCGTTTCTGTTGCTTATTCACATGTTGCAAAAGCTAAATGCATGTAAGTGAAGCATTTATTGTTGTCTATTTTTTACAAAACAGTAACAATTTTATGGCAGGAAAAGATAGCCATAACATAATCTTCAGTTGAAAAATGCAACTGATTACTTATAACTTACTAGAATCTAATATCTACAACCTTGATCAATTAAAAGCATTAAAATAATGTACTTAATAACTAAATTTGAATTTGCTAATCAATTAAGTAAACATTTAATCTATAAAACATATAAAACATTACTCAATCTATGGTAGAAAAAAAACAGCTACAACACCATATCAAAGAACAATATAATTTTCAATAAAATATTTGTCAACTGAACAATGCAACTCATTACCTATAATCTACTATTATCTAATATCTAAAACCTTGACCATACTATGATTTTAAAAAAATGGTAATACCATTTCGAATTATAAGAAAAACTGATAACATGTATCAATATTTTTTTAGAAGAAAAATGAGGATCATGTTTGCAAAGAAAATATTAAGTAGTGGTTATAAAGAAAACATTTGTGTTTTTAGTTTTTTAAACAATTACAAGGAAATACGAAACCAAAAAAAGAAAACCAAATATGAATAGAGTGATAGTAGGAATCCTTGTTCTATAGTTTTATTTTATAATATGGTGAAATCGAGCAAGCAATATTTGGATATGTCATTTGCAAAAAAAAAATGGAGGTGTATTATCAATACCTGAAAAAAAAAGGTTTAATGCAGACAAAAGAAACAACTAACAATTGGAAAATTAAACCATATAGAGTGTTGCATAATAGTCTTCATATAAATACATATTAATTTCATAAGACAACATAATATATCAAATACCAGTTGCAGTAGACAAAATATCAATATATTTGTATGAAGTGTAGTATGGTAAAAATCAGCCATATTTTCATGACATAGCCATGTTCCAAAAATGGAGCGGTATTATTGTGTTACATGTAACCAAAGTTGCGTTTAAGACTACACATTTCCTTATGTAACATTGAGAAAAGTTTTACTATGTGCGCTATACAAATTATAAAAAGGAAAATGTGTGTAACTACTGTTTTTTTTTTTTGAATTTTTTTTTGCAACTGTTGGAGAGCATGGAGAGTGCAAACTATAAGTTGGGAATGACAATGGCAAAAAGACACGCAACCTATTTTCTTGTTTCCATAGTTGAAGCTGGATCTGCACATATGATATATAGTAAAGTGAGACCATCAAGAAAAAATTTGAATATTGCAGAGCAGAGTGAAAATCAAATGCTGGAAAAAAGATTTGTGAATATTCGAAAACAGTTAAAAAAAAACAAGTAATGAAGTTGTTTTAAAAACAAATGTCTATTTCCTATGTGCGAGCTTGAACAATATTGAACTACTTTAATTTTTTTTTTCCGAGAAGGGATTATAGAATGGTGCTTGTATAGGGTATGAATATTTTCTTTGAGTTTTGTTTTAGTATAGTAAGTAAGTTCTAGTTGTAGTACAGAAAACATATGTTTATGTACGAGAAATAACTGCAAGCCAAATGCCCAAATATGGACAGAGCAAACAATAATTTGAAGTGCAGGAAGATAGACATGGAAAGAATTTAATATTTTTTTCATTCTGGCAATATCTGAAATTGAGTGTTGACATGAGTTCTTGTTCCTATTACAGGAACTGTGCCAATGTTTGGAAATGATTAGATGAAAGCTATAGAAATATTATGTTTTTGCTAGAAATCTCTAACAGAGAAGGAATTAAAAGGAATTGTTGCAAGGAAATATTTCTCAGTGATTGAATTGCAAGTTTCCCATCGTCAACAACATGACGGAATTTGGAAGTGTATGATGCTTTGATATATGTTTTATATTTTTTTTAAACAGTTTGTGAAGGAATGTTCTTGTAGAATTGCTACATAGAATTATTGTATTAAATGTGTATCTAAATAACTCGAAGGTAATCTAGAAAAAATATATGTTTGCCAATCCATACTACTAAACTTAAATTATTGAAACAGTTTCTAATTGTAAGAGAATGAAACTTCAAAAAAACATGTCAACGAACCAAAAAATAAAGAAAAAGTTAAAGAATTTTTATTAAAGAAGGAGATAAATATGATCAACATTAAAATATTTAATGATTTAGTGTTTGAGTCAAGGGAATAGATTTTTTCAGGTTAAAACTAATGATACCAAATGTTGCTCGATGACCAAATAAAAAGAATCTAACAAGGAATGTTCTGTCAAACTAACAATTTGTTTATGAATATCATTTAATATTGTTTTATTGAGATTCATAATACATTGACTAGTTTTTAAACTTTTACTGCGATATGGCATTTGTTTTCAAAACAGGAGCAAGGGACCAGAAGCAAACCTGTGATTTTGTATTGGTTGTCAAGGTCTCGCAAATTCAATTATTCTATTGTCCATTGCCAAGATAGAAGGTCCTTCTTGGTAAAATCTTCGTAGGTTGAATACCACTGAAGCAACACTTTGGTAGTATTGTTCGTATGAAACAACTACAATTGTTGGGCAAGTTTTTTTTAGCAATGGACCTCGTAAAGTGCATTCTATCAATCCATTGATTGTGTCCAAATTGCATTCAAGGCTATGTTCATATCGAGTTTTGGTTTCATGTTTGAAGAATGTACAAAGCTGAAAATTTTGTAGCATTGGCAAGTTGTAAGTGTTGCAGATAGCTCTAAATGGAGGAGAAAAGACATTTGTGGCTTTGAGAATTCCTTGGATCTGTAAAATACACAGTTATATAACATAAGAGATGAGAAAAAAAACACATCGCTGGTGGTTTTATTGTTTAATGAAATAAAAGCAGAAAACATGCTTTTCTTGTGTACTCTATTTCAAAAAAAGGAAGAAAAAAATGTTTTGCTTATTGCGTGGGAAATTTGATATAGGGGAAAATAAGCAGAGAAAAAAAAGCATATAGAAAAAAACATTAGAGGAAATTTCAACTCAAAATGGGCCTCCTAAGGAAAATAATAAATTAATAGTTAAAATAATAAAATAATATTATTAATTTTGGATGAAGAAAAGAAAAAAACTATTTTTTTGTTCGTATTTTTGACATATCTACCTATGTGTTTACTCAAATTTCGATCGGGAGAGCTTGTTGGATGCAGAACTAAATTATGAATCCAATGAGTACCCACACTGCATACTTTTGATGGACCCCACTACCCCAAAAACAAGTCATCATCACATTTTTCAAGTATTTCTTATTTTTGGGGTAGTGGGGTTCATCAAAAGTATGCAGTGTGGGTACTTGTTGGATGTAGAATTTAATTATGCATCCAACGAGCTCTCTCGATTTAAATTTGAGTAAAAAAACAGGGAGATATGTCGAAAATATGAACAAAAAAGTAGCTTTTTTATGATACCTATCACCAAATTTATATTAAAATTTTGTTTAATACCTATACGGTATTTCAAATTTAAAGCAATTTCATTATTTAACACATGATGACATGGAATTTGAATTAGGGTTGAAAGGCCCATTTTGATTTGAAATTTCCTCTAATGAGAACCTGTGTTTTTTATTCAGCAACTGGTACAAGGTTTTGAATCACATAGTCGTCATTTAATGGATCAATAAATGTGGATGTTGATGTGCATATTAAATGAACACCTCTTGATCTGTTTCTGACTATGTTTTTTAACAGATAAAATGGTGCATCATCAGATGCAAGCTTCTCTTGCACCTTCAAGAAAAACATTTTATATGTTTCATCGACTTGTAGCTATAGAAGCAAGAAAGAAGTATTTGTTACTATTTTTCAATGGTTGAAAAGAAACTGATCTAGATGCATTTGTGTGTGTGTGTGTATTACAAAGTAGGGAAAAAAATGGAAATGGTATTTTGCAACGATAATATTTCAATGCAAGCAATAAGTCTTTACAGTTGCATGGTCGTTCGTTGTTTCACCATATTTGATGTAGAAATTGAATTGTCGGTTGTTGTACTGAGCTGCGACAATTATTACTACAATTGTGCCAACAACATAGTTATCATTCGAAAACAGAAGTTCAGAAATCATCATATCTGGAGGAAGTCTCCACACTGCACAAACTAGACCAATTGTTTCAATTGTAGTGTTTTCCAACATGACAATCGAATATTTTGCATCATCTCATTCATATTGACCTTTTTTTTCAAGCCATATTTGTTGATTCAGACACTTTTTCCAGGTTGGAGGAAAATACCAAATAGTTTGATCAAGTTGTCATTAACACTAGCTGTGATAGTCATTTGTCCATCTTAGTATACCAAGTCTGCATGCAAAATGTTTGTTTTGATAAGGGAATTATTATTTTTGTTTTGCGAAGGGCCATAGATAACCAAAACATCCCTTTCAAATGCACTTCCATAAGTTGGTGTACAAATTTGTATGATGGTAGATGGATGGATTGATGTTTGCTTTATTCTACAAGTCACAGAATCAAGATACATGAGGAGGTTTAAATTTTCAAAGCAACAATGCACAAAGGTCAATGAAACTATGTATATGTCTATTAAAAAAGTTGAATGTATATAGTGCAAAAGAGCATGAATGAGAACAACCTCTTGTGATCATCTTTGTTTGAAGTTGCATCTATTGTTGGATCCTTTGTTTGTAAAAAATTGTCTGTTGCTGTAGCATTTTCTTGTTGTACTGTCTCCATGATAGCTTCAGATCAAATGCAACTCTTCATTTTTTGTGTTCTTGTCACAATTGTTAAGCAACAAGAATTCTATGCACTGCATTTATGTTAATACACAAACATGTGAAGCGAGCGTAAAGTGACATTGCATATAAAAAAAGTATGCAAAAAAAGTGGAGAAAATAACATAGACAAAAAAAGAAAATAATGTTGAATTGAATTACCTTTTCTATATATAACCTCAATACAATTAGAGTGGGAGTAAACACACACAATATTTTTTGTGACAAATTTCTCTGTTTTTTTTGTTTTCAATTTGTATTTTTGCTTAGCTTTAGGGTTGACAATGTATCAATTGTCTTTTTTTTTGTTTCTTTGGTTATTGTTTGTATCAATTTCTACACAATGTTTTTTTTGTTTTCTTTTTTGTTGTTGTTTTTATTCTTTGTTGTTGTGCAAAGAAGCATATAAAACATGAGTGTTGAAAATAAGAATTGTTTTTTTTTTGTGTTTTTCATGTGTGCAGAACAATGGAAAGGAAAAAAAATGCTTAGCATATTTTCTGACACTAGGAAAGAAATCCAAATGTTGTTGGAATGATTTGTTAAGGCCATGTCTATGTTCTGAACAAAAAATGATGATTGTTAGAAGTGTGTGTGTATGTTATAGTCAGTTTCCATGAATAAACTAATTGAATTTTGTAAGGATAGATAAGAAACTGGGATTGTGGTCAGTCTAGTATGCATCTAAGATAGTGAAAACAAGATCAGTGATTTGTAGGCTTGTCCAAATATGGTCAATCACTGAGCCTGAGATAGTTGTCGGCTTTGTTGTTTTAAGTGTCAGAGACCTTGATTCCATAAAAAGATGCAATTTTTTTTGAAAATGTTTCTTGTAGCATGCCAATGTTAAAGTCGTGAGTTATCAGAAAGTGTGTGTTGTTTATGGTGTTTGATCAAATTTTCTCTAGTATATGAAAGAGGCTTTCTAGTTGAGCATCTGGTGCAACGTATATGTTAATTAGCTTTAAGAGAATGCCTCCTAATAGAATATCTGTGGCAACTGCCTCAATTGGTTTTTTTGGGTAATTCTTATATTTGAGAATGAAAATATATTTTTTAATCAATGTAAGAACACCATGGAATGAAAATCTTGTTAGGCTATTGTAGTTGTCTTTGATTTTGTTTTCATTTGGTGGAAAGTGAAAATGTGTCTCTTGTAAAAACAATATGTCTGATTACATCAACTCATTGTTGTTTGTGACCTCATCACTATGCAAACGTAAGTTGTGAGTATTCAGTGAACAAACAAGAATATGATTCCTATTTGGGTTCGAATTCAAGCCATATTGAAAATGCCATGCATGTGCTTTTTGTAATCTGTCTATTTCAGCGGCTATTGTTGGAGAAAGGGAGAAATTCTTTTCTCTAACCTATTTAAAAGATAAAGAAATTTCTTATCTTTGACATGAGAAAGGGTTGTGTAAACAAGCCCATGTTTTATAACTCCTTTTGGATCAAATGCCAACTTTTCCATTGTAAGACCTTGTGTTCTATGGATCGTGCGTGCACAAGCTAATTGAATTGGAAATTCTATTCACATGACACTTCTATTATTTTTAGTAGTTGTTTGCAATGTGATTATTTTGATCGGTTTCCATGAAGATTTGATCTCAGAAGTAAACACGTGATGCATTTTATTTCACTCCAATAGGCCAACTTTTGTGTCCAGGAATTCAATCCAAATAAATTCAGGATTATTTTTGGTATAATATCTAAATAACCCTTCTGCACCATTTACTAAACCATCTTCTATTGAGTAGTTTCTTGCTATGAGTTCAACAAGTATGTTTTGTTTCAATTTTATTGTAGAAGGAAACACCCTTGCATTGAATGAGTGTTTGGTTTTGTCAAGTGGATAAATTTTACCATCTTCTGTGATGAAGGAAAATGGATCCTTATTGACGATTGATAGCATGTTGGAATTATGTTGTTGTACATCTTTGTTAGTGTGGAATAGATATTGGAATGTTGGGTCCATTGGAAATGGTTTGTAACAATGTTGGTTTAAGAATTCAATGTCATTCATTGTATGTGAGCATGTTCGCATTCTATTTAGAACATCTATAAATTATATATTATTTTGTCTGGCCACTATCTCAAGTTGATAGAATCTAACATTGTCAGTCCAAAAGTTGTATGGAAATGTTTGTTGATGGAGTCTAGGGTTTTCAAAAACCCAAGAATTGTGAATTGGTTGTGCTTGGAACAAGTCTCAGGATAAAATAACACCGAGACCACCAAAAGGTTGTGTTGCGTTATGTATAATTTCTCTTAGTCTCTTGTCTATGTTAAATAGCATTCAAGATCCTATTAAAGAGACTTCGTATGTTAACAAGACTTTTAGCTGTGCATATTCTTTTGTCAAGAGGTCAAGTGTATTGGAATTTAGAGGGACCATTTTTAGAGAGACAAAAGGAAATCGTAGAGCAACATGAACTGTAACGCGGCCAACATTGTATGCATCTTTTCCAATCAATGCAAGTGATGAAAGACCGATTCTGGGGTCCTTTAAATTCATGGGCCTGTGGGTTATGGCCCACAATATGGAATTAAATGTGTCCATAGAAAAAATATCATTCTACAATATTTTTTTTGTGTACCCGTACTCACGACTAGACAACACCCTCCTTCAGTATGTAGGGTGGCTTCTCAACTACACACAACTCTTCACGTTGGATTGACTCCCTTAGCAGCTAGCATGGTATCACGCAAGAGACATTAGAGGAAATTTGAGGTCTAAAATGGGCCTCCTAAGGAAAATAATAAAATAATAGTTAAAATAATAAAATAATATTTATTAGTTTTGGAGGAAGAAAGAAAAACTATTATTTTTGTTCGTATTTTCAACATATCTCACTGTGTTTTAACTCAAATTCCGAGCGAGACATCATCGTGACTTTTATAGGTATTTCTTGTTTTGGGGTGGCAAAGTGCGTCAAAAGTATGCAATGTGGGTACTCGTTGGATGCGTAATTAAATTCCCCATCCAACGATCCCTCCTGCTCGAAATTTGAGTAAAAACACATGAAGATATGTTGAAAATACGAACAAAAAAGTAGTTTTTTTTATGAAAAATATGTCAAGTCAACCATTATGGTTTAATCATTTTATTGAAATTCTATTGGTTGTTGAATTCCAACTCACAAGAATTTATTATTGGCTCCTTTTCTTATAAGGCCCATTTTAGACCCAAATTTCCTCTAATGTCCTTTAACGCAATGCATACAAGAGTATACAAGCCTCTCCTTCTCTTGTTACGACCTCTCATTCAATATAGGTCGAATATCCTCTATGCAGTGATTTTAGAGCCAATATAGCTCCTTCATATATCCTTCTCCATGCAGTTGCATCATTCCCAGACCTCCACGATATCATTGTTTATGGATCACCATCGATCCATTCTGTGATCAATGGTGAAGAACTTCCTTCCAAACACTCGCAGGCTGCCAAACGATTTACAATATCAACCATATTATATTTAAATGGCTTGGGGATAAGATAAAGCACAATTTTCCTATTGCTTGCTTTATCCACAACACCTTGGTTCTGTCATCGATCAAATTGGGATGACAGAGGATGAAATATAATTCTCTCATAGAAGAGAATTCCAAAGACGAGTCAATCCTTTTCAAGAAGATGGTGATACTGAATTTGAAGCATCTTCTCCCAACCGATGTGAATGTTTAGTTGACAGTATTGAGCCTACAAACATCTCTCCTCACTCACAATATCACATGCATTTCACACGCAGTCTCACATAAACTGTCTCACACGTTCATAAAACCCAAATTAAAACACCTAGTCGTAGACATAGACTTTACAAGTATATAAATATTCTCATAACTGGAACTACATGAAAATCAAAATTCTATTAAATACATTGAGCTTGACACAAATAAGGTCTAGCCTAGGCTTGACCAACCTCTCTGACTGATTTACATTGATTTTGCCTCCCCTCAAAGCACACAGGATTACACATAAATAACACAATACATCATAGATCACATCATTGAAAGGATCCGATCAAATCCTTAACCAAATCGCTAATATCGCTGAATACAACAACAATATGACAACAAAATAGATGAAATTCAAGCAAATCGCATCCTCTTGGCCACGTCGACCTTCTGGAAGGTTTTGGAGTTCGTTTGATTTGGGAGAGGGTGATGCTCCTGCATCAACAAGAATCAATCCTTTTCTTTTCAGAGGATCAGTTTCGATTTGTTTATCATAATATTGTAACAAACCATGGTAGATTGTTTTTGTAGTATGCATTTTTTCCCGTTCCCTCTCCACCAGTAAAGAACAAGTAGATTGGACTCAAGGGATCGTTTCTTTTTCTTGTGATAATCTCTTTTGCAATTTTTTTGTGTTCATTATTCAGTGTTTTTATTAGAGCATGATATTCAGGTATGGAGAGAAAAAATGGTTTTTCAGATAATTTTTACTCAATTCCATCCTTTTTCTGGTTTGGATTTTTGTGTAAGAGGTCATTGTGAATGTCGAATTGTTCAAATGAAGGAATGTTAGTGATTTTGTTTTTTGGTGATGCAAGACAAGAGACTTGGACATTGTTTTGTGCAATGACTTCAGATACGGTATCAATGTAACCCAATTTTTTTGATGAAGTCACTACAAAATTTTGTTTAGTAGCATCTATCTCTTCTTTGCATACCATAAATGCTTGAGACCATGTTTTGAATTTGTTTTTGTGAAAGACACATTTATCTCTGTGTGGAACATAAAGGATCATTTTTCTTGGAAATGTTTTTCAAGATCTTTTTCTTTGTTGTAATGTATGTAATGTATGATACATGCCCTATTTATTTTGAATTTTGTTCCATGGATAGAGCAATAACAAGATCCAAATTCTACCAATGAAATGTTTTCAACCTCTTTGGGACATGCCATGTATTTGTCTAAAATAGAAGCATACACAACGTCTTCTGAATCATCAGGCTCTTGTTCCAAAAGCATAGGCCTTTTCAACATAGCTATTTGTTTATCATCTGGTGCAGTGTTTATGAACATTGTACTTCTTGATGATGAATAAAGAGGCATTGATAGAACAAAATGGACTGCTTATCTAATGGATATTTGTTGCATATTCCAAAGTGCATTGCCAAGTTTGCGTATGGTATGTATTTTCCCATCATTATCAGCAAGGCATTGGTATTTAATTTTTTTGAAGGTAGTTGTCATATTGCAATCAAATTTTGTTATGTAAGAGCTAACATATGTCATTGCTGCATAGGCATCTAGTACAAAATGTGCATCTGTATTCACGTGCCATAGTTTTGGTATTGACTTCACAAATGGGTTTATCCAAATGTCAGAAGGATCTCGTTTCTATATCAATGTAGTGCAATCAAGCAAAGAACGAAGCTACAAAATGTAATTGCCTCTTGTTAATTAAAAGTCCAACAGGAAATTGTCAAAGCTAGTGTTTTTTTTATATTCTTGATTTTCTAGAATGGAGAAAATTTATTTCGATTTTTTTTGTAAAACATTATCACTATGTTCTAATGGTTCTAATATCATATTTTTATCAATAGGGGGTAGTGGGAAGTTGAATCTGCATCTGGAATGTTGATTTTTTCTACAAGTTTTTGTGTGGTGGTGTGTTTGAATTTTTAAAATATTTCCATCTAAGAAAGTAGAGTTTGTTGACAAGTATCGATCGATGAAAGAAATAATTTCATTGTCGGTATTTTTTCCATAGATTGGTGCATCTTTAATCCACAGAAGGCCATGTTCATGCTTATTTCCTCTTTTTTGGAACTCTATTGTGAAGAAAAAATCTTGTACCTTTCCGAATATGTGTTCATTTTTAATAGAAAATTCTTTAATGTTGTTATTCTATGTCTGTAGTAACGACTACAAATGACCAGGTGTTTTCTGATTAGTGAATCAATCATATCTATCGACAAATTGTTAGACGCATTTTGTTTGTTATTTTTTGTAACTTGTTCCAATGCTATGTATAAAGGACGCCATAGATGTTTTGCACTTGTAAACGTTACAAAAAAAATTTGTGGGCCAAGTTGTCAAATCATATAAAAAAGATATTTTTTCATATTTTCATAATAGTCGAATGATGTTCTTATCGCTTTCAAGGAACGATATGCTATTGGAGTTTTAAGAATTTCCTCAAGGTTGGATTTTGATTTTACTTCTTTGGCTGTTATTTTTTTCCCTTTTAGTTTGCCAATGTGGATAGATATCCAAGCAGTATTAGATAGTTGTTTTATAATGACTTTAACTTCCTTGAAGAATATGTTTGTGCCATGTTTCTTGAAGTCTTTACTTTCATGCTCTAGTTCCCATTTTGCTATATGTTGATAGGAGAAGCGATCAAGAATGTCCTCTGGTCTATTAAATCCAAAAAAAAGTGTAGGGAAATTCAATTCCTCTGAATACTTATCTTGGAAGATGCCTAATGGACTAAAGTGTTATGATGGTGCTATTTCTATTATTTTATTGCTTAATTCATCTAGAATATTTGTTTCTCCATATCCATGTATCAATGTTTCAGATACCATCTCTATGTCATTTTCATTTTCATCTGCTTCTACTTCTTTAAGAGGAGACAAGGTGTTTACCTCTTGTTGTATTGATTTATTAAATATTTTTTCCCAATCTTGGTTGACAACAATTCCTTTGTCTTTGTAAAGTTTTTTTTTTTGCAAAGGTATTTTAGTGCAGCCATCGCAACTTTTGGGCGAATATTTCCAGACATCAATGCATTTTTGTACTCTAATTTCCTTTTTAGCATAACAACAATTGTTGTTGTGTTGCCAAGGTTTCTAGGAAATGCCAATTGAATCTTGTCTAGATAAGCTAGAACATTGATTATTGTTCCAGTGAGTCCTAGTTGTGCTCTTTTATATCCAAGTTTTCTAATTTGTGCAAATGTTGTTCTAGGTGACACCAACATTCTTCTAGCGATGTTAATGCACTCGCAGATGGCAGTAGAATATTGCGACGAATTTGTGAATGCGATGCATATGTTGGAAACCATCCATTGGTTAGCTCCTTCTTGCAAAATTTTCAAATTTTTCTATGATTTGAAAGGAGACCAAAATTTGTAAGAGATGCAAAATATCTAATTGCTAGTATTGTTCCTTTATTTATTGCACATATATTGGATTTGAAATGTAAGCGTTGAAAAATGCCACATGGGTGTATGGGAGTATCTTAAATTAGGTTCAAGTATTGAGATATTGATTTGTTTCCTTTTTCAAATTGCATGTGTCTTTTACGAGCAGCTTCTCCCTTATAGCAATTTTTTTTTCAATGAGCGTAAACGTTTTGCATAATAATCTGCATTCCAACATTGGAAGGTCTTTTACAATGGTTCAGAGTTTGTGTAAATTGACAAGGAAGCTCTATCTAGGTCTAGTTGTTGAGGTTGTCTTTGCTATTTCTTGAAAAATGCATGTTTTTGCTTTGTGTTATTAACTGTGATTTGTGTTTCTGTCGAAGCTTCCAGGTCAATGCAGTTGTTTTTTTCAATGGGGTATTCAGGATGCGAGTTTTTCTTTTTTTTCCTATGGTTGTTTGTTGTGAAAGGAACAATTTTATCAGTTAGCAAATTCAAGCTTTGCGAAGTGTTTGGTTCATTGGGAATATTTTTCAACAGTTTGAAATGTGAATGTGAATTTGTGACAGGTTGTTATAGCAAATATAGTTCTTTAGATGATTTGGTTGATGGGAAAAACTTTGCAACAATATTTTTGGAGCTAGTATTCCATAGGTATATGCTACTATTTAGCATTTCAGACAACTATTGAATGCAAAATTGGTCTCCTTCTATATGACTGATGCAATATGGCTCTGCCAATTGTACAACACATGCTTGCCAACTAGGCAAGCAGAATTTTCCATTGGCTATATTTCTAGCGATAGATGTCTCTACTATTTTGACTGCTTTGCTATCATTTTCAAGTATGAAGTTGCAAAAGGTTTTTGCAATTGATTTCCTAATACTATAGCTATCAAATAAACTTGCAAATTTGTAAATAGATTCAAAAAGAGACTCATGACAATCTACATTAGGTTGAGGAACAATTTGTAAACCTTCTTGAAAAAGTATTGTTTGGACAGAGGAAATATCGGCTTCCTTGTTTTTGCATGTGTCTACATCAAGGTTTTGAAAAAATGGCCAGTATATATGTCCATTGTTTTGTTGGCTCCTATATGAAATTAATGGCTCAAAGTGACCAACTGCTGGTGTTTGATCATGGAACAATAAATTGTAGCAATATTATTTTGTTTTAGTATTGAAACGAAGGTATGGTGTCTGCTTTGTGAATGACCAAAGAGTGATAGGTACTTTTAACCATTTAGAAAACCATTTGATACAAAAAGGTATTTTTCGTTTGGTTGGGAAGCATATTCAGACATACGATCTAAATATTCATCAACGCTTGAAATACTACGTAAGTCTTGCAAGTAGTCAATTTCCAAGTCTGTTCGTAATGATTCAAGTGCAGCAAAATATCCACATTCCAAACAAACATGAAAATGATTAATTGTTCCTTCTCTTATTTCAATTGATGTATATCAAAAATACAAAAGAACAACCAATACATCAAACATACAATCTCCAACATTTTAATGGAAATGTTGTAATTGAAACAAGTGTGATTGAGATAAATGGCAATCTATCTGTTTCCATTCTGATTTTTTGAGTGTGAATCCATTTGTCTCTGAAGGATTGAAATTTGCATATGTGGTTGCACTGAATTTGTTTAAAAATAGAGCAAGAAGAAAGGGACTTTGTTGTTTTCTATTTTGTTTCCCTTTGTCCATGCTTTGCTACACTGTAATAGGAATAAACTAAAAAAAACTTGCACCTGCAAATTATGTGTGAAAGATAAATTAAAGAAAATATCTAAAAATGTTTGATTGTAGAAGAGGCAATAGAAACAACGTAAATAGTAGAAGGAAAAGAAATTAATCAACAACTATGATTATCTACAACTGATAATTGATTTAAATGTAGATAAACAAGGAGGTAATAAATATTCTACTTCCAATAACTAGTTGTATTTTTTGAGTTCTCTTAGACATCTATAGGTGCATTGTGTATTTGTCTTAGGAACCTAGGTGAATTTGTGGGTGTAGTGATGTTGTTCGAAATCTAGAATTAGATTTTTTTATTATGTAAAATAGACTTTGTTTTTCTATTTCTTTCTTGGAAGGGAAACTATCAATCAGTGGGAATTAGAAATATGCATAGATCCAGAAACCATTTTTCCAATATGAAAAACTGGGTATAGATCTTTAATTAGAACACTAAACTAGGTTTGTGAACAATGTCTATGCATCATTCCTATTTTATTCATGTGCATATAGTTGTTGCAATTTTCCAGGATGATTGAATGGCATAAGCCATAGTCAATTGTGTGTACACAGGTTTCTTGTAAGAAAAAAGAAACACCAGATTAAGGTGATGAAGGTGCCTAACAAAATACTTAAGTTGCCAATATTCTAGTGTCGCACAAAGAGTTTTTTCAAATCTAATCACATGGACCAAATGAAACAAAGTGAAATATTTTAGCAAAGAGAAGTGGTTCTTAAAGCAAAATGTGATAGCAAGATCTTGTCTAAAGCATGTTTAGCAATTAAAAAATAATCCCTAATTATGAAAGTGTAAAAATCTATTTGATAAAGTACAGTTTTTGTTTAGCAGGAAGTAGAATTAAACATGAGATTAACCAAGATGACCCTTATACCTGTGGGCTTTAAATGTGTTTCCTAACAATACAGTCAATTGAATTTTGGTTTTATCTAAGTCAAAAGCCATATGGAATGGATGGAATACTCGCCACAACTTAATTTTGTTCTACTTATAAATCTAGCGGTATATGTGAGCGTTCTCATATCATAATACCTGTGGCAGGATTCATTCATCTCATGGCTTTCTTTCTAATGGTTTCCCATTACTTAATTCCTTGGATTCAGAATAATGGTTGGAGTTATTGTGTGTAATCACTCAATTTTTTCCCTGGTCAAAAGCCATGGAGCCATCCAACAAAAAACACAGGATAATTTCTTTTTGAAAGGAAAGATAACTAATGGCCAGTTTTGTTTTAGAATTATGTATGTTAAACTAGTGCTTCACATTCATTTGAATTTGGGTTTGGTTCCTAGACTCTGCTAGACAACTCGAAGTATAACATACAGTTTGTTAAATGATTCTACAACAATGCATTACAACTATTTTAAGATCTTTTGCTAAATGTTTAAAAGTGTGTCTAGCAAATAAAAATACTTCACATTAATCTAGAATTACTCTTTACTTACAGTTTTCTCCAAAAAAATAAAAATAAAAGAAACTTCACATTAATCCAGAATTACTTCTTATTTACAGTTTTCTCTAAAAGAAAATAATTACCTCCTCTATCCTTTAACGTATATAGTCAAGATTTTCCTAGATTTTGCCTTTCGTAGTGCCATCCTTAAATCCTTAAATTTAAATCCATTAATGTTCAAATATTTTAATGTTATTTTTTGTGAACAATCAATGGCACTAAAGTGTCGTATTTTAAGTTGTCGTCATGGACAAAGAAATGTTGATTTGAGCTATAACACTTAAGAAATTAATCACCAAGATTATAGAATATGACTTATGTTGAGCATCAATCAATGTATGGTGTTCATAGAAGATGATTTATGTTGAGTACCAAGCTTCACTTTGCATGGTAGATTGCTAAAATTGAAAGGCTCTACTATATATAAAGGGAGAAAATATTTTTTATGCTTAGCAATCTATCATCAATTGTTAAGTTTTATTGATCATTTCATCATTATCTCCAATTGTGTATTGCAAATATAAAACCAAGATAAAAGTTGGAAGTGAATCCTGATGAGTTAAGGAGTTTGGTTGGCCACTAAGATAACACCCATTTCCTAATAAGTTAGGTATTACAAGATGAGGGGTCATAGGAAAGGAGGCCACACATTCTTAATTAACCTAAGCCAAGGAAAAATGGTAGAGGTCAAGGGAACATTCTAGAAGTCCAACATCCTACAAGGGTCATGCTTGATCTATAGATGGTTGGCACAAACCTTCACCATGTTGAAACTTGAGACAAGTAACCAATTCTAATTTTGGATAGCTTGAAATCTTGAAAATTGGAATACATGAATGAAGGTGATAATGGGGACATCTCAATCCTAGAATTACTAGCTAAGGGCAGCGAGGATGATAGTGACAAGCATGATCAAGATTCGTTGATGAGTGTGTGAGCAATGTATGTCCCTCAATCCGTTTATATTACATGCAAGGATTTACTATGATTGCACCACTCATAATAACATAGCTCACAAAATATTGGCAAGTTTAGATGAGTTAACCTAACTAGCCAAACTCAACAAGACTCGTCGCATAAAAATATAGATAAGTCTTAATTAGCATGACTAGTCAACTAAGTACTCATAAAATTTGCATAGTGTTGGTGAAGTTTCACAAATAAGCATAATGAACATTATTAAAAACCTGGAATTTTTTTTTTCATTTTCAAAATTTTCTTCACTATTCATTGTTGTGTGTGAGGCTTTCAACATTGCCAACAACATTGGCTTCTTGCTACAATTGGATTTGAGGTTTTGCTTCCAAATACTTGCAACTGTTTTAGAAAAGGAAAATAGCTAGGAGTACAAACATTGAATTTTTGTAGTTCAATTCTCTTAACTAGTTGCAAAGGTAAATTGATTTAACATCATAGGAGACATTTTGAAGGAGACATTCCTATTAAATCTGATTTGTTTATACTAGCAATTCAATAGTATAATTGCCTTCTCAATTATTTTTCTAGAATGCTTACATATTCTAGGTAAACTTAATTTATGGAGGGAAAAGAGAATTTTGGATCTCTTCTCTGTCTTGGGGAAAACAATATTCACATGTCTATGAAATATTCTTTAAAGTAATCTTCATTCAATGGAATACTAGCCACAATTAATTTGTTCTACTTATAAATCCAGTGGTATATGTGAGCATTCTCATTTTGGAATATTTGTGGCAGGGTTTATTCATCTCACGACTTTCTTTCTGATGGCATCCCATTACTTAATCCCTTGGATTCAAAATAATGGTTGGAGTTATTGTGTGTAATTGCTCAGTTTTGTCCCCAGCCAAAAGCCATGGAGCCATCCAACAAAAAACACAGGATAATTTCTTTTTGAAAGGAAAGATAACTAATGGCCAATTTTGTTCTAGAATTCTGTATGTTAAACTAATGCTTCACATTCATTTGAATTCGGGTTTGGTTTGTAGACTCTGATAGATAGCTTGAAGTATAAACATACAGTTTGTTAAATGATTCCACAACAATGTATTATATCTATTTTAAGAGATTTTGTTAAATGTTTAAAACTGTGTCTAGCAAATAAAAAAACTTCACATTTATCCAGAATTACTCTTTACTTACAATTTTCTCCCAAAAAAAATAATAACTAAAAAACACTTCACATTAATCCAGAATTACTTCTTATTTGCAATTTTCTATAAAAGAAAATAATTGCCTCCTCTATCCTCTAACGTATCTAGTCAAGCTCTGCCTATATTTTTCCTTTCGTAGCGCCATCCTTAAATTCTTAAATTTAAATCCATTAATGTTCAAATATTTTAATGTTCTTTTTTACGAACAATCAATGGCACTAAAGTGTCATCTTTTAATCTATCGTCATGGACAAAGAAATGTTGATTTGAACTATAACACTTAAGAAATCAATCACCAGGCTTATATAATATGACTTATGTTGAGCATCAATCAGCGTATGATGTTTATAGAAGATTATTTATGTTGAGCACCAAGCTTCAATTTGCATGGTAGATTGCTAAAATTGAAAGGCTCTACTAGATATGAAGGGAGCAAATATTTGTTATGCTTAGCAATCACTCTATCATCAATTTTTAAGTTTTATTGATCATTTCATCATTATCTCCAGTTGTGCATTGCAAATCTAAAACCAAGATAAAAAGGTGGAAGTGAATCTTGATGAGTTAATCAGCTTGGTTGGCCACTAAGATAACACTCCTTTCCTAATAAGTTAGATATTGCAAGATGAGGGTTCATATGAAAGGAGGCTACGCATTCTTAATTAAACTAAGCCAAGGCCAAATGGTAGAGGTCAAGGGAGCATTCTAGAAGTCCAACATCCTACAAGGGTCATGCTTGATCTATAGATGGTTGGCACAAACCTTCGTCATGTTGAAACTTGAGACAAGTAACCAATTCTAATTTTGGATAGCTTGAAATCTTGAAAATTGGAAGACATGAATGAAGGTGATAATGGGGACATCTCAGACCTAGGATTACTAGGATTACTAGCTAAGGGAAGTGAGGATGACAGTGACAAGTATGATTAAGATTTGTTGATGAGTGTGTGTGAGAAATCATGCAATGTATGCCCCTTAGTGCATTTATTATTACATGCAGCCTCTACTATGATTGCATCACTAATAATAACATAGCTCACAAAATATTGGCAAGTTTAAATGAGTCAACCTAACTGGCCAAACTCAACAAGACTCGCTGCATGAAAAGCTAGATAAGTATTAATTAGCATGACTAGTCAACTAAGTACTCATCAAATTTTCATAGTGTCGATGAAGTTTCACAAATACGCATAATGGACATTATTAAAAACCTGGACTTTTTTTTCTCATTTTCAAACTTTTTCTTCACTATTCATTGTTGTGTGTTTGGGTTTCAACATTGCCAACAACGTTGCCTTCTTGCTACAATTGGATTTGAGGTTTTGATTCAAAAGACTTGCAACTGTTTTAGAAAAGGAAAATAGCTAGGAGTACAAGCATTGAGTTTTTGTAGTTCAATTCTCTCAACTAGTTGCAAAGGTAAATTTATTCAACCTCATAGGAGACATTACTATTAAATCCGATTTGTTTATACTAGAAATTCAATAGTATAATTTCCTTCTCAATTATTTTTCCAGAGTGCTTACATATTCGAAGTAAAGTCTTGGGGAAAAAAATATGCACCTTTCCATGCAATATTTTTTACAGTAATCTTCATTCAATGAAATGTGCCACTTATACTTGATTTTTCTTTGGTAAGTTTCTCACTCTCTCTTCCTCAATCCATTTATCAAATTCCCTACAACCTAAACTATTTTTTCTTTTAATGATTCATCTTTTAATGGCTAGCCTTTGGGATGAATATTGAATAGTCCATTCATATTGAACAAATCAATCACATAGGATTATTAAACCAACATTAAAGTTTTGAACTATCAAGTCTTCAAAACTCGCAGCTATTGTTGTTCATGATTGCTTATAAATTTCACAATTCAATCATAGAGGATTATTAAACCAACATTAAAGTTTTGACCTATCAAGTCTTGAAAACTTGTAGCTATTGTTGTTCGTGATTGCTTATAAATTTCCACCACATATTTACTGTACCTTTCCAAGTAATGATGAAAACCAGGTATTGAATCCATGTGAAGGATGAGAATGTTAAGGGGTATTTAATCAACAAAAGGCCACTATAAAAGCTTATGTTATAAGAATAGGACACATTCTATCAAAATAGAAATAATAAATTGGCTTTAAAACACACTCAAACAATTATCAAATGGGGATTTAAGTAAAATACCATAACATTAAGAGGGTTAAGAGGGTTGCGCAATTGAGAGTTCGAAGGCTCAACTAGGGATGCTAGCCAGGATTCTGCCACCTAGAGTTGTTTCAAGGTCAATTTCGTAACTTGAAAATAAAATAAAATATTCTACTTAATAATTAATTCATAATAACTAACCTGGATAACTAGCCTCTGGGAATAAACCAGTTTGCAGTAACTGCGAGTTGTTCCTCCACAACAACGGAGATTATAAATTGCATGTTTTGACCTCTCAGAGCTCTCTCACAATCCTCACTTAGACCCCACAATTTCATTCAATAAAAAGCTTGAGGATTGAGCTATAGGAGTCCGCTGATTGGGACGGAAAGCTTTCAAATATTTAGGACAAGATATTAGTTGGTTTCGAACCTCAGACCACGCAAAGCTCAAGGGATTCAAGTCATTTTGGCGAAATTTCAGTTACAGCGAGGGCATATAATCGAACTCTCGAAAAAAATGGGTGTAAGAGCGGTGTTTGAGAGTAAGTTTTGGATTTGGGTTTTTGCTCGTTGTTTTGAATCCGCGACCATTCTTCGTTGAATGCAAATGGTTTAATGTTTAAACATAAAACAATTATTAAATAGCACAGCATATCTAGCAAATCAGGAGAAGCATTTTCTTCCGGCACTGGGAGACATTCTGGGCTTAAATGGAGGTAATCGATTAGAAAATTTGGTTAATGATTACTCAAGTTAGAAATTACGATGAGCTTCGATCCCGCAAATGCTTAATAAAACAATTTCTACTATAGTTTTATTGGCAGTGGCTCTCATAGTAGATCCAGAACTCTACCAACAAGGAAAATGTCAACTTATTTGTGTTTTTTTTCTTGAAATTGCGTGAGAACATACCCCGAGGTTAAGGGATGCAATGTATAAAACAACACATACATTAAACCATTCCAATTTTTGGGATATGTTGGAATAAGCATGAGACACTCGAAATATCAATGAAAATGAAGAATCTCTAAAACCATGCACCTTTTCGAATAAAAGGAGAGCAGTGGTCAGCAACACAATGTCAATTTGGCTAGCAGCAATCCACAACTTCCTTTCTTTTCTAAATATTCTCTCCAACAAGCTAGGAATATATCGAGGGAAATGAGAGATCCTCCAATGAAAAAAAAGAAAGAAGAAAACAATAAAAGCTACAATTACAATCAAATAATATAAGCAAAAAACTCCAAACAACCCAGAAAAAGCTGCAGCAGTGTGTTTTAGGGGAGTCGAGGTACATGCCTATATGCAGAGTGGTTGTATGTTAGAGTTTAGAGGACTTGAAGAACTGTAGAACAATGACTGTCACAAACTAGATCCCAACAAAATTCCGCTTTCCTCACTGTCAAATAAAACAAATAATAAGCTCTTGTAACCTAAGCTAAGCAATGATCTTCACCCATTTACATCTTAATATTTAAAAACTGTCAAGATCCCTCTAACCTAAGCTCCTTTTGATTAGATGTGCCAATAGTAAAGAACGCCTCGACTCTGTGTGTATAGATAAACTCATAGCAAAAAAAAAGCATGCAAACTTCTGAAACCTCTGGATTGCTTGACTTCAGAGGACTTGTAGAACCGGAGAACAATGACTGTCAAGAACTGGATCCCAACAAAATTCCGCTTTCCTCAAAGAAAACAAATAATAAGCTCTTGTAACCTGAACTAAGCAATGATCTTCACCCATTTACATCTTAATATTTACAAACTGTCAAGATCCCTCTAACCGCTGAACAAGTGGAAAAGCAACAATCATTGATCCCACCTGCCTCATTAAATCAACTTTGGAATAGACGGAGAGTTCGTAAATACACCCGAAACTCTTTAAAATGGCTTACATCACTTCTGCCATTGGAGGTGTGTATTCCAAGGCAGACGTCACCCACCGAGCCACCAATCAAATGAATTGAAAATTCATAATTTAGTAAAAAATTAAATTGTTTTTAAATTCAAGTTAAACATTAGTTTAAAAAAAATAAGATTAAATATGGGCAAACTAATATCAATGGCCTATTTATAAGACTTCACCCACCGAGCCACCAATCAAATATGTTGAAAATTCATAATTTAGTAAAGAATTTAATTGTTTTTAAATTGTTTTAAAGTTAAACATTATTTAAAAAAAATTGAGATTAAATACAAGCAAACTAATATCAATATCAATGACCTATTTATAAATATCCCCTCACAAACATAAAATTAACAAAAAACACATAACTTAAACCACACAATTTGGATGTTACTATTCCAATAAAAACTGATATCGTATTTTCATTGTCATTGTACTTTTTTTTTTTCATAAAAAAAGATCTTATATATTTGATATATAATAAAGGTATCACCAGAAAATTACATAAAGACGACTTGACAACACTTGTCCATAACTGTACTCACATCTACTTACTAGAAAGTTTCTGACTTCTACCCATAACACCCTGTTTCTAGTATGTCGTTTATCAATATTACATATATCACAACCCATCAAGTATCTACCATGGCTAATTATGTAATTACCATTACATAATACACCACAGATATGATAACCCAAAATGGACCATAAGATATAACGATCTTATGCGTTCATACAGATAAGCCAAAAAAAAACTAATAAGTACCAAAAAAAGTAAAAGCAGATGGATCGCGTCCATCCCCATGGGCCACAAAAAAATGTCCAACCGGCCCCGCTAAAGCCTGCTTAGATAAGAGATCAGCATCATAATTGATCTCCCTATATACATGTTGGATGCTGATCACCGAGAATTGACTATTCAGCTGCAAAATACGATCCATCCAATAGGTAAGGAGAACAGATTCCAAATGAAAAATTCCTTTAAACCATTCTACAATAACCCTGGAGTCACCAGCTATTTGAATTGCATCTATGCCCAAAGATCTAGCAAAGTGAAGAATACTCCACAAAGCAAGTAACTCAGACCGTGTGTTGGTGCCAAATCCACAGTTCCACTTTATGTTAAATCTGCCTAGAAGAGGCGATATGAGTATAGCCCCTACTCCACACTTGGTACCACCATCTTGAGAGGCCCCATCAAAGTAGCCTAAAGACAAGTCATGTTGAAAAGTTGGTTGCTGAATAAAATGATACTTTTGCATCCTGGACTGCTTGGGTCCCTCATTCCATATGTTCTGTACCTTATTGACAATCTGAAGCGGAGTAGATTTTACATTCCTGAAAATAAAGGAGTTTCTTGCCAGCCAGATAAATCTACACACGTGAAATGGAATAGTCCTCAGCTTACTATCACCTGTAATCCAATTTCTGAAAGCCTGGGTAATATTTAATCCATGCCAAATAAGATATGTTTCAAATAAATGACCAATATGTTGCCAAACCTGCACAGAAAATGAGCAATTAATCATCATATGAGTGATACTTTCTTCAGCATCATGGCATAACGAACAAATTCCAGGACCCTTGAAGCCTTTTCTCTGGAGCATATTCCAAGTAAGAATACGTTCAGCCAACAATAACCAGGAGAATATCACCGTCTTAAGAGGAAGTTTCCAACGCCAAACCTCCTTAAACCACATAGGAATACATTCCGAGAATGTGGTAGAAACAGTAGATTTATATGCCAGTGCCGCAGAGATAGTTCATATTTTCACATTCTTACTCCAGAACAGAGAATCTTTGCAATGGTTCAGACTTAAACCGGAGTTCCTAAGCTTGTAAGTATAATCATTCCATTCAGTAGCCAGAGTTCTAGTAAGATTTAATTCCTGAGCATCCGCCCATCGCGTGAAGCTGTCACCATCATAATTATTTGCTGCCTGAGCCAAATAATATACTCTTTTATCAAGCAAATGAGTCAAAAGTGGATCCGAAAGTCTGAAAGATCCAGCCATTCCCACAATAGGGTCTCTTCCCACCCTAATGCTCCACCCATCACCAGGTCGCCACGCCATCCACTGTTTCAATATAGGCATCGCCTTCAGTAGTGCCCTCCATACATTAGAGATGTTCCTCATGTCATACTCAACTAATCTGATCCATTCACCTATAGCCCATCCCTGTATGTATTTGGCAGAGATCACCCGATGCCATAGGCATGGTACGAATAAGCATCACCACAAGTTTTTAGCATTTAGTGCTCTTCCAAAGTCACCGATGTCCTTTAGCCCCCATCCTCCACATTCTTTAGGCTTTGCCAATAAATCCCATCTTGCCAAGCATATAGAAGGCTTATCATTACAACCAGACCATATGAATCTCGTCAATCTGCTCTGAATCTGTTTTTGAATAGCTCTCGGAATCCAGGTAAGGGAGAACCAATATACAGGAATGCTTTCCAGGACAGATTTAGTCAAAATGAGTCTACCTCCAATAGATAAGAAACGATGTCCCCAAATACCAATGCGAGTCTCAATCCTCTTAAGCAGCCAATTCCAGTCCCTGATCTTATAATCATTGGGCTTTAGAAAAAATCCCAGGTATCTGAACCCATGTTCAAGAGGCAGAATATCAAATGAAAAGAGTTGGTGTAGTACCTCCAACTCATCAGGTTCCCACTTTGTATGATAAAATTGATATTTGTCCGGACTAATGCTCATACCCGAAGCATCACATAAAACATCAAGAGCAATTTTGATAGCCTTCCATTCTTGAGGGGAGCCCCCTCCAAATAAAAGGATGTCGTCCACAAATAACAGATGAGTTATAAAAATTCTTGATGCCACCTCGATACCCACAATATCACCATGCTCTGATAATTCCTTTATCATCCTGTTGAAACCTTCTGCAATAAGCAAAATAATAACGGCGACATCGGGCATCCCTATCGCAGGCCCCTGGATGCCGAGAAAAAAGGAGTGGGATTTCCATTGACCAGAATAGAAAAATTTGCTGAACTCACGCATCCCATAATCCAATTAGTAGTGTGCAAGGGTAAACCAATCTGCAGAAGTACCAATCGGATAAAACCCCAGTCTACCCGATCATAAGCTTTAATGAGATCCAACTTCAATACCAGAGCTTTCTTATTCTTTATCTTAATGCTGTGTATAGTTTCTTGTGCAATGGCAATGGCATCCGTTATTTGGCGGTTTTCAAGGAAACTGAACTTTTCATCAGAAATACCCATGGACAGCCCCTTCTTCAGACGAGTGGCAATGATTTTAGTAATAATCTTATATATAAGATTGCATAGAGAGATCGGCCTATATCCCGCAAATGAGGAAGGCTTATCTGATTTGGGTATTAAAGCCACAAATGTAGAGTTCAATGAGCCACATACTTTGCCCTGAATTCGAGATTCCTCCACCATAGCAAGAAGATCGGGTCCCACCAAATCAAAAAAATGAAGGAAAAATTCTATGGTCCATCCATCGGGCCCAGGACTCTTTAAGAGTTCAAATTCTTTCAGAGTGGAATGTATTTCTTTCAATGTGACAGGTACAAAGAGCCTCTCACCATCCTGTTCCCCAAACATCCGCAGGTACTTCATAATAAGTTCCATTTGTGCAACAATAGACAGGTTTTCCTGTTTCTTATAAACAGAATTGAAGTATGTAAATTCTTCTATTTCAAGATCTCCCTGTTTGCATATAACAGACCCATCTTCCGCTTGTAAATCCCAGATATGGTTATGAATCCTTCGAGCATTGGCAAACTGATGATAAAATTTGGTGTTACTGTCACCACTCTCATTCCATTTTAGTCTACTTTTCTGGTGTGCCGTCTCCTCTTTCCTCTTCAGTATGGATATCTGTGACTCAGAAAGGCATTTCAGCTGAACACTGACCTCCTCATCACATATACCCGCCGGAAAGTCTATCACAATTTTAGCAATATCAAATTCGATAGTTACTAACTCCTCCGAATCACGAGCCTTTTGAATCTTTTCCCAATTCTTCACCGCAGCTTTGAGGATCCTAAGTTTCTGAACCAATATCCGCATAGGAGAAAGATCATCATCCACCACCATAGTCCGCCACGTCGATCTCACAAACTGGTCAAAATTAACCATAGCCAGCCAAGTCGCATTAAATTTAAATGGATAAAGGATATGTTCACCTTCCATTTCCCACTGGAATACAATAGGGAAATGATCAGATATCTTTGTCTGCACTACCCACGATCTGTAAGAATGAACCTGCTCCAGTAAATCCGCATCCACAATGAATCTATCTAATCGCTTGCCAATTCCTGCCGAGACGCCCCGACCATTTTGTCAAGTAGGTCGAATGACAGATGGCTCCACATCTAACAGACCTTCATCCCGAAACAGATTGTAAAAAAAGTCAGCATCTGGATCCTGTCGGATACTTCCCCAAGTTTCACTAGTAGATATTGTAAAATTAAGATCACCACCGATGATTAATCCTTTTTCCTTCAATAAACCACCAGCTCGAATAAGATTCCAAAAAGGAATTCTATTATGATATGGCCCATAACAATTTAGTATTTTTATCTCCTGGACTCCATTTAAGTGCCTACCCTGCAAAATAATACCTGCAACAGATTTGTAAACGTCAAAATTAGCTTTTTTATGATTCCACGCTGACAGCAAACCCCCCGAAAGACCAATAGCATCCACAGCGCTCATATGCCAACTCCCCACCACCTTTGAAAATACTTCAATCGCCTTTTCAGAAGACACCATCGTCTCCTGAATCAATAAAATATTTGGTTGAACATTCTCACACACTCTACGGAGGGCTAGCAATTTTTGGGCACCCCCTACCACTCGAATATTCATAGAGAGAATAATCATGTTAAACCCCGAGCCAGGGCCTTTTGCGCTCTAAGGGCCCGAGGGACGAGTGTAGTAGGAGTAGTCAATTGTGGAGAATCAGATAACAACCCCTTCAGTTTTCTGGCGTTTCTTGTCTTCAGACGCGAGAATTCAGGGTCCAAACCCCCGCGAATACTTCCTTTGGGATCACTGGACTGTTCACCCATTGTCCCCGGGGATGATAAAACCTCAGTAGATGGTTTTCCAATATTGATTCTGCCACCCGTGTAAACGGGAAGTTTGTATTTCTGGAGAATATCTCTATAGGAAGGGATCACATCAGTAATAGATTCAGACTCAACAAGCTGGGAAAAAGGCCCCAAAAACCCCTGAGGAGACGAATATATACCCTCAAGTAACTCCTCCCTCCCCACCGGAGTACAGGAATCCCCAGAAGAAGTTTTTGGTAAAGTGTCAACGAATACCCTAGGGAGAGACTGATTTACCAAGGAAGTCGATGGATTTGAGGCCAGTGGATTTTCCCCCTCCACCACCCCAGGGGTATCCTTTAAAGAAGCAAGACCTTCCTTATATAGACTAGACTGCAAAATATACTTATCATTGAGCAGCGATACTTTCAATTTAAAAAACTCCTCCAGAGTTAATGACGCTACAAGAGATGGAGAGTACAATTGTAACTTACCAATCAGTGAAATGTCTGGAATAGAGAGAGTGGTCAGGTCTATAGCCAATGCATCCACATTCGGCTTGTTCATCTCAGGCGACTCTTCAATAGATGTAGGATTAGATAAAAGTCCTGGGCAATCGAGCTGTTTTATAGGACGACCAGAGCAATGTGCTTTAAGGTGACCCACCTTATTGCAAGTCAAGCATCGAAACGGTAGTCCCCGGTAATCCAACTCAATTTCATAAACAGTCCCCCTCCATTCAATGGTTAAATCATCCACAAGTCCTTGAGAGATATCAATTTCCACTAATATCTTACCAATTCTACGATCCAGACCCCCTAATAGGGACGGCTCCACATGTAAAAAGCGCCCCAAATGATTTCCTATAGCAGTAAATGCTTCCAAATTCCACAGGAAGAGGGGGCAATTCAAAATATGGACCCATAGATGTCGAAAAATCAAGACCTCGGGATCTCCTTCTCGGGGTTGAAAAGGTGACACACCTATTTAGCATCAAGCTGCCCTTACCAAGCAACTAGGTTCTGGATAATATAGATTCCGAATCCTCCAAGCTCTTAAACAGAAAGCAGTACCACCCCCTGGATAATTTAAATACCTCTGGCATGTATAGAAGCAAAGGATACCATTGTTCCTGTACAAAGGTCTCAACTTCACGACTGGAACACGACCAGTAACTGAACTTTCCAACTAATGTCGACAAAGACATCTTGGCTACAACATCTAACCCAATATCGTCCCCTAAAATCATCCTTGGGCCTCTTTTTTTTGGCTTCTAGGGTTTCACTACATCCCTCACACCTACAATCTCCTGCGGTTTGTTTTTCTTATGAGAAACAATCGGAATGCTTTCTCGAGGGATGTTAAGTTCAGTAGTATGGCACTCATCTATAATTGCCAGGATATCTCTCTCGTATATCTGTTCCAAAGGCACTTGTATCCCGGGCTGAGCAATATCACACTGATAACTACTACATGAGTTCAATACCCCATGCACTTTACTTCCTCCAACACCAAATTTATTCCTTAATGCATCATCTGGGATGAAGAGCCCAGCATCCTTCCAAATAATCTCATCATTTGGATCCAATAGGTCCATAAACTCGCCACCTGTCCCCATCATCAATAACTAGGTGCTGTCACATTTATGGCCCAACCACCACATATGTGAGCATACTAGCCTCCAAACTGACAGAAAGAATATAGTACCACCTTTCAGTAAGTCCTGACGTAGCAGATCACTAACCCTCTTGCAAGAGCAGCTATATTCAATAGATTGGACGTCGATGGTTGTAAATACCTCCCGACTTTAATGCAATAGGAAGATAGATCAATGTCCTCCAAGAAACAATAAAGTCTAACCACCTACGAAGCCCGCCCACATAAATGTGAAATTCAAATTTTGAAAGATATAGAAACCAGGTAGTATAGTATGATACCATTGAGCAGAACTTTGGTAGCAACCAAGTAGTGAATCACCTCTCAACTGCTAAACCAAACAATGAGTACCAGTATATACGGGAACTCAGGGAGTGTAATAGCACACCTCAGCAACACACCAAATAACACCCTAAAACGATAATGGACTGAACAATCAAACTAAGAAGGATAAAAGTTCATCAAAGTTAGTTTCTAATCAGATATCCCCATAAGGAAGAATAATGACTTCACATGTAAAACCAGCGTTATCTCCTGTATCAAAAAAGTCCAGTCTGACAGCGAACCACAAAGAACGAACTCAAATAAAAAAGCTCTGACAGTAGAAGTTCTGATTTTAGGATATTGTATGCCAGTGATGACGTAAAGTATCACCACGACAAAGTATATATCCTTGATACCAAATATTCCAACTTCATGTGGTCTAGAGTGATAAAACCAGTCGCAGCAAAGGTATTTTGATTAAAAACAGGCTCCAGCAATTCAAGCACCCAAACACAGAAATACACAATAGTCCCTAAGGTTCATTCCAGTATAAAGCTATTCTTTACCCGTCACCTCTCGAAACAGGATCCTCCCAGCATCAGCTATTTTGTGTCAACATTTCAATGACCAAAATACTCCTGCTCCTTCTCCTGCTCCTCTTATGATAAGTATTTTCTCCTATTTTCTCCTGCTCCTGCTCCAGCCAAACATTGCCATTGTACTTAATATGTAACTTCAGACAAAAATTGATTTTGGAAGCAAAAAGTAATAAAAACAAAAATTGGAAGCAATAAGTAATGCCCTAGGAACTTTCATTGCCATGGAAGTTAATACGTTGTCCATGATCAATAGAACGCTGGATGAAACCCTAGCGGAAATGGAATTGCGACGCTCGGGCTCCCAGCGAAAGTTGAATTTGAATCCGAGAAGTGGAACTGCCGGAAGATCCCCTTCACAGATCAATAATTTTCCAAGGTTTAAGAATAATACCCAAGTTGCTCCTGAGGCCCAATTGCATGCATGCCAGAGCCTGAGAGCAGCATTGGGTTTGGACATAATCCCCACTGTGATTCTCAATCCAATTCAATGTCAGATACTGCAAACACTAAACTCTCCTCTGGAGATGTCGACTGCAGCGAGGATCATCAAGAACTAGATGTCGCTCAAGGCTCGCGCCCTGCTGCTGCTCCTCCTTCCCCTTCAATACCCACACCCACATTTGGCCTTCTTCCACAGCTGCAAAGCCTCCAGCTGCAATTCACCAACAGGCAGCGCGACATGTTGTTGGAGCTCCTGAACACCATAGGAGGAAATAGCATGGATTCAACTGTCAGTTTCCCCTCAAGTGAGGCCAACAGCGTGGCCACGCATCAGAAAACGTCATGGGAGAGAGAGTCTGAGCTTCTGCAGCAGCAGATCAGTGTTTTGGAAGGGGTGGTGTGCACTCTCTCTGCTAAACTGCAAGAAACAGAGAGCAAGAATGCACAGCTGGAGCATCAATTGAATGCTATTCTTTCACATTTGCAAATCCTCCTGCAATCCACTAACAAGCAGCGCGACATGTTGTTGGAGCTCCGGAACCGGGGTTCAACTTTCAGTTCCCCTTCAAGGTTGGCCAACAGCATGGCCATGCAACACGAAACGGCATGGGAGAGAAAGTCTGAGCTTGCACAACAGATCAGTGATTTGGAAGGAAAGGCGTTCTTGATAAATTGCATCTAATAATGAACATCATTGCCAAATTGGAGCATCAATTGGTTGTGATCTACAATAAGGAAGAAGAAGAGAAGTCAAAATTAGATAGATCGATCAGTACTTAATTAGCATTTCAACATTGCTTGAACAGAGTAGAAGTATTTCAATTTGGGCATCTTCAATTCTGAGTAGATATTCTAATGTGTCCTTTGAACTTGGTTACCAAATCAAGCAGGAAGCACCATGCAGCAAGATCTTTTTATGGGATACAAGTCCAGAAGCCAGTACTACTGTTATGTTTTTCTATCAAAGCTTTCTAAATTTACAATAAAACTGTAGTGAGCAGTGTTCAGCCTGCAGATTTTTTTCGAAGGATCCAAACAATTTATTTGCCGGTTAGTTTCAGGTCCATTTATGGCACTGCAATTCCCATGAGAGAACTGGATGCAGACCTGACACTACTTCTTCCTCCTTTGAGTCAGCTGCTGTATAAGATAATTTACTGTCTATTTCTTATTGTCAGTACTCTCAATAATTGTCATCTTTCATAGTATTTTTAAAAATTTTAAAATGAGTTTTAAATGTTTTATACACCCCACAAGCATGGAATACACGTAAAGTTGGGTGTGATTTGAACTTATTTCTAATTTATAATATGTAATTTTATAACAACTTAATCATCAATAAACTACATCTATATAGGCTAAAAATAAATACTTAAATAGGCTGACATAAACTGTTAAAACATTTCTTTATTTGATTTATTTGAACAAACTAAATTTAGAAAAAGACATAGAAAAAAATGATTTCGTCAGAAAAAACCAAAAAAATTGTATCTTTGTTTTAGGGTTTTCCAAATTTTCAAACAGTTAACTAAAGGCAATTTTTCAAACAGTTAAGTCATGAAGACAATTTTTCTAATATATAACTAAATGTTTAACGTTTTACTGATAGCATGGTTGTTTTCCTATTTCTTTGCAATTTCATATATATTATATTTTTTTTATATTTATTTTTTAAATAATTAATTAAATATTTAAAAAAGTAATATAATAATTTTTTTGGTCAAGTTGTAATTTTCAAAACTCTAAATCTTTAAGTTCATAGCCAAAGTTCTTTATATAAATTCAACAACAAAACTCCAAATCTTGGAAACCATGCCCAAAGTTTTTTATATGAACTTAACAAAAACATTTAATAAAAAATAAAATTGATAAATAACACAAACCAACCACTGTAATGTCCCAAATTTTGCATTGGGTCACAATGGCCAAATCACATTTGCCATATTCATGAAAGTTGTCAAATGGATGGGCGCTCGCACGAAGTTGGTTCCACTTTTTAGAGCCACTTAAGAAATCAGAAACGCACTTCCGAAGTGCAACTCAAGAACGCATATGCGTTATTGATGGTACGTTCGGAATAACCCGAGCCCAAACAAAAGGTTAAGATTCATAAGGAAGTATCGCATATGCATTTTGTAAAAGTTAAATATCGCATATGCGATATATATCGCAAGTGTGATATATCACATGTGCGATATATCGCATGTGTGATATATATTGCATATGCTTTTTTGTCTTTTTTTAGTTTTCAATATCGCATATGCGATATATAGCACCTGCGATATATCGCATATGCGATATATATCGCAGGTATACACTTTCTTAGTAGTATTATATCAAAAGTTTATGAATGCATGAGGGAAAGCCACTGATGTGAGGATAAGGTGAAGGTAGATCCAATTTACCTTGCTAAGTTCCTTCAAAAGCTATTTTTTTACCATAAAAGAAGGTTGAGATTTGGATTTTATGGAGTATGAATCTTCTTTAGCAACCCCAACTTCTTAAGGGATAATTCTTCGGTCTAGGAATTTGAACTATTCGAAGGAAACATTTGAATAAAGGACTAGTTTGGCTATACGATCAATACTTTCATAGATGACCTTGTAATTGTAGTTATGGATATGGGTTAATATTGGTCAATCCCTGACGGGGTTTCATTCTTCAGAATATTTGCAATAAAACCTGAGTTCAAGGGTAGATGAATCTTATGTGAGATCCTTGATTCTTCAACAACTTTTACTATATCGTCAGACATAAGATCCAACAAATGGATGAAAAGTTTATAGGTCTATCCATCAAGTCCCAAAGGCTTTTCTACTTGAAAGGAGAGTACAATACTGTGAAATTTAGATTTTGAGACATATTTTTCTATTTCTTATCACTCGTATGGGGTTATATTATTATCAAAGAGAGAAGATATTTCCATAATTTCCTTAATGTTCTCTCTCGGGATAACTAAATATAAATATTTATAATTATGGACAAATTCTTTAGGAATAGAGGAGAAATATTGGAATTCTTCTCCTTGATTATTTTTGACATTCCATACTGTATTCTCCTACCATTTTCTTGATGTGAAAAAAATGTGTATCGTTTTCTCCTTCTAAGAGCCAAATGACTCTTCTCTTTATTCTCCATTTTGCATCCATCAAAGAAAAAAAACTAGCTTTTTATTACTCCATAATGATGAGTTCATCCAGGGTTTCTTATTCCACCTAAGCATTGGTTAGGTATGCAATGTTCCTCAATATTTGGTTCTCAATGGTTAAGATGTTTCTCTCATAGTTGTGGAAAGTATTATTTTCCAAACTCTTTGTACAATCATTGTTGTTTATTATGTTCAGTTGGAAGGATATCGTGGTCTCATTCTAATGAGAAAATAAACATTGAGACCAGTGATTGGAGATAATATATTTAAAAGCTTCATATAAGAGAAACGGGATTTGAATTTAAATTAAGGCTGTGCATTAGTGACTGTAACCAAGATTCCAGGTAGAATCATGTAATGATGAGATATGGTTTATTTTATAGATTCATATTTCTATGCTCGCAGGTGCTATATATCGCATATGTGATATTGAAAACTAGAAAGAAAAAAAAACAGAGGCCACGGGCCTCAAATATCATTTGCACAGTCAGGGATCGGGAGAGTGATAAAGCGAATGGGCAAAAAAACGCAGAGGCGATTTGTGTTTTAGCTTTTGGAGGTCGAGTTGGAGGTGGATAGGCTCCAATGGAAGGTAAATTCTCTTATCCATTTCAGTTAGTCTTCAATTCTTTATTGTCTTTCTTAATTTCATAGTTCTTTTAATTATTTAAAACAAATTTAATAAAAAAAATTGAATGAATTCAAAGAATGATTAAGTAAAACAACTTGTATTTTTTTGTTTAAATCTTAACAGATAACAGAAATGAACAAGACAATGTGGAAAACCCACCCTCTAATAACCCAGAACCTAACCCAAACATGAACCGAAACCCAAACCCGGAGGGGGAACAAGATCAAAACTCATAGATTATTGCGCGTTTAGCGCCATTGAGGCGCCTTAGCTCATCTATTAGAGGGGGGGATCATTTGAGACAGTCTTTAGCTGATGCATTGGACATAATAACAAACACAATTGCCAATGCCCAAGGAGCTCTGTACAACATTAGCTCGTATAGAGAATCCAGGAGGCGATACTACTACGATGGATTGAGTTATAAAGACATCAAAGACCTTAAAATTACAAAATACCAATTATTTTCATTATTCGAGACCCTAACATCGGATTGGTTCCACCCACCAGTCGAGCACACATTTCCATAGACTGGTGCGTTGAACCAAATATAAAGGCCAATTGGATGGATTTTTAGTATATGGTCTTCGATGAAGACCCTCATGGGAATAGGGACATCCCATTTTATTTTCTTAGGAAGTTGTATGTAGAATTCATCCTAGGGAAACATGTTAACTACTTCGATATCTTAGGATTCCAAGGTGTTGGTCATGGGATGCCCCAAGATAGGGAAGGGGCTAGGATGGATCCTAACTGTGTGCCACGCCCTCCACGCACACCAAAAACCCCTCGGCTATATCCTCCTACGGGTCCTGTGATTGAGGATACACAAGAGGCATTACTTGACTTGGCAGATACATTGCTTCAGCATGGGACTGATGTCGATCAATGTTGAGAACATTGATGCGGCTATCAATATTGCATATGGGTTTGGTTCTTCACCAATAGGGGTAAGAACTATACTTTTTAATTTGTCAACTTTATTTACATATTTATAGTAGAGATTGTAACATTCAATACATCATAATTTTGATAGAACATGTTTTATGCAAGGTGATCAGGATGAGTACATTGATTCTCAACCTATTCCCTCTCATGCAGAGATAGATTCCCAAACACAGGTATTATTTTAAATACGCTTTTAATTATGTTTCTCTTTCTTTGGAAAAATCATTTTTCATCCATCATGTATATGTCTCGTTTTCTTTGTATTATCTGACATTGACATATGTTACGTTATGCAGGGAACCATTGATCCATTGGTTCATGAAGAGCACCAATGCAAGGTTGTTGCTGACCCACCTCTTCCCCCCTGCCAGGTACATGTATGTTTTGCTTTCTTTGAAAACATCATTTTTTTTCCATGTAGTATATATGTCTAAGATTCTTTTTATTATCTAAATTTGGAATATGTTATTTTATGCAGGATTCTATTGAGGCACTTGTGCTTAAAGAACACCAGATTGATGACCCACCTATCACGAGCCAACAGGTATGTTTATGTTTCGCTTTCTTTGAAAACATCATTTTTCGTCCATGTAGTATATATGTCTAAGATTATTTTTATTATCTGAATTTGACATATGTTATTTTATGCAGGATTCTATTGAGGCATCGGTGCTTGAAGAGCACCAGATTGATGACCCACCTATCACGAGCCAGCAGGTACGTTTATGTTTCGCTTTCTTTGAAAACATCATTTTTCGTCCATGTAGTATATATGTCTAAGATTTTTTTTATTATTTGAATTTGACATATGTTATTTTATGCAGGATTCTATTGAGGCACCGATGCTTGAAGAGCACCAGATTGATGACCCACCTATCACGAGCCAGTAGGTACGTTTATGTATCGCTTTCTTTTAATTGTGATTTTAATGATTCAACGTGTATTTTTTTTAATTTTTTGAAATTGTCTAATTGTATCTTTATCCTTTTGTACTTAGGAATGTGAGTTTGATGAATATGTCCAAAAAGCAACCTTATTTGCTAGTACAAGTAGAAGTCCTTTTTTCTCGTTTGTATTTAATCGATACACTAGTTGCACACCTCCTCTGACAAGGCAGCAGGTAAGTTTATGTATCACTTTCATTGTACATTTATGTATGGATTTCCATGATTTGGTGCTTTCTCTTTGTACATTTTTGTAGGTTTATGTATCACTTTGACATATGTTACTTTATGCAGGAACCTATTGAGACAGTGGTGCTTGAAGAGCACCAAATCGAGGTTGTTGTCAACCCACCTCTTCCCCCCAGCCAGGTACATGTATGTTTCACTTTCTTTGGTAACATCATTTTCCATCCATGTATTATATATGTCTATGATTCACTATTTTATCTGAAATTGACATATATGTTACTTTATGTAGGCCCCTAGTGAGGCACCGGTGCGTGAAGAGCACCAAATCGGTGACCCACCTTTGAAGAGCCAGCAGGTATGTTTATGTATCGCTTTCTTTGTACGTTTGTGTATCGATTTCTTTGATTTGGTGCTTGAAGAGACCCAAATAAGTGACCCACCTCTCCCCCCCCAAGGTACATGTATATTTTTTGACATTGGCATATATATATTTTTTATGCAGTTTGATAGTGAGCAAGTGGTGCTTAAAGAGCACCCAATCAGGGTCATTGTTAGTGAGGCACCATGACCCACCATTACTTACTCACGTACAGTAAGTAAAAATGTTATTTTGGTTTTGGAATTTGAACAAATGTACATAGAATTTTTAAAGGTTGGTTTAAATTAACTTACAAAATTTGGTTTTTTTTGCAGTCTCCACTAATGTGACCTATCACTCTTGTTCAACGATGGGGATCACCAATGAGCAGTCGAAAAAGAAAGCTAGACTTCTCTAAAGACATTAGCAGTGGCAGGGAAAGGGGAGATAACTAGAATAAATGTATAGGGGGGATACATAGATGTAACTTTTTGTTCATATACACACAGATGTACTTTTTGATCCACTATTTTGTATTATGGCCATGTGGCATGACAATTTTTGTAACATTATTTCTATACATATATAATATAAAGCAAGGTTCAAATTTATACATATATGGTTGACTTGATCTTGGAACATGATATGTGTGGTTCACCTATGTGATATAATGATATGTGTGGTTCACATGTGTGCTAACTTATGAATTTTCAATACTTAAAGGAAGAATTTATGACTCATCAACTTTTTAACATTATGGCTATCCTCAACTTTTTAACATCATAACCATACCGTACACTAACTAAATTACATACACTAACAATCATAACACTATGTCATGCATGGATGTGTAATATATATACCATATACAATACCCTACAATACCCTATGATACTAACATCATACCATACTAACATACCATACCATTGTAATATACCATACATTAACATAATAACACTAAGTCATGCATGTATGTGTAATATATACCATATCATACCCTACAATACCCTATGAAACTAACATCATACTATACTAACATACATCATACCCTACAATACCCTACAATACTAACATCATACCCTACAAACCCTAGTTGGTTTTCAGTATAGGTACATACATCTATGTGTTTCTAGTTCCATCTCATAACTTGTAAAGAGGTCACTAAACCATATTTCCATGTCATAACGTGTCAACCCTAGTGATAGCATGCAAATTGGTGTTCATGAAACCCTAGTTGGTTTCCATTTTGTACATGTTCATGTGTTTCTAGTTCCCTCTGTTAAATTGTAAATTCCTCACTAAACCCTAGTTCCATCTTATTATTTGTCAACCCTAGTTGGTTTCTAATTTATAGTTCCCTATATTAACTTGTAAATTGCTCACTAAACCCTATTTCTGTTAGAATAATCAACCCATAGTTAGCTACCTTAGACATTAATTAATCCATTTTTGTCTTATTTGCCTAGTTTCCATATTCCACCTTATGCAAGTTGTCCTCCACATGTCGAAAGTGGTCAGACTTGCTAAAAATGAGTCATGGAGCACTTGGGAAACCTCTTGGAATCAATTCTACTTTATTTCTGGCCTTCCTAGCGCATGTCTACTTTTTCCGCTTTATTGTCTGCTTTTGCTAAGTTTTAAGGCAATTGGGAAAGTTTGACTAGGTGAAGTTAACTTGTTTTTTGTCCTCATCATCCTCCACTCTTTTCTCCTAATAAAATCATGTATGATTTGTCCTTCCATCACCTATCATCTTTCCTAATTTATTTTTCCAATTCGTGAGCTCCTAGACATATTTGGAAGCTGCTTTATGCACCTATGGGGGATTTGTTTAGATTTAGTAAGCCTGCTTTTGACCAATTTGAATGGCATCCCAATGCATTTGAATCTCTCATGTAATTATTTATTTTGGAAGCCTATGACTTCATAGGGTTGGCTATTGTATACTTATTCAATACAGATTAGTGTTCTACTCCATATTCAGTCTCCTTTGTGTGTAATTTGCATGTGTAATTGGCAATTTTTGTGAGTGTAATTGTTCTAACACCTGGGTTCAATTTCCACAAGTTCCATCTCATTATTTTTCAACCCTAGTGATAGCATGCAAATTGGTGTTCATGAAAGCCTAGTTGGTTTTCGATTTCTACATGGCCATGTGTTTCTAGTTCCCTCTCTTAACTTGTAAATTGCTTGAAGTAAACCCTAGTTCCTTCTCATTATTTGTCAACCCTAGTGATAGCATGCAAATTGGTGTTCATGAAATCCTAGTTGGTTTTCGATTTGTACATGTCCATGTGTTTCTATTTCCCTCTCTTAACTTGTAAATTGCTCACTAAACCCTAATCCATCTCATTATTTGTCAACCCTAGTGATAGCATGCAAATTGGTGTTCATGAAAGCCTAGTTGGTGCATGCAAGTATTGGTGATCATGTGTTTCTAGTTCCCTCTCTTAACTTGTAAATTGCTCACTAAACCCTAATCCATCTCATTATTTGTCAACCCTAGTTGGTGCATGCAAATTGGTGTTCATGAAAGCCTAGTTGGTGCATTTAAGTATTGGTGATCATGTGTTTCTAGTTGCGTCTCTTAACTTGTAAATTTCTCACTAAACACTAATCCATATCATTATTTGTAATCCTAGTGATAGCATGCAAAGTGGTGTTCATGAAAGCCTAGTTGGTTTTTGATTTGTACATGGCCATGTGTTTCTAGTTCCCTCTCTTAACTTGTAAATTGCTTGAATTAAACCCTAGTTCCATCTCATTATTTGTCAACCTTAGTGATAGCATGCAAATTGGTGTTCATGAAAACCTAGTTGGTTTCTGATTGGTACATGTCTATGTGTTTGTAGTTCCCTCTCTTAACTTGTAAATTTCTCACTAAACCCTAATCCATCTCATTATTTGTCAGCCCTAGTGATAGCATGCAAATTGGTGTTCATGAAAGCCTAGTTGGTGCATGCAAGTATTGGTGATCATGTGTTTCTAGTTCCCTCTCTTAATTTGTAAATTGCTCACTAAACCCTAGTTCCATCTCATACCTTGTCAACCCTAGTTGGTGCATGCAAGTATTGGTGATCATGTGTTTCTAGTTCCCTCTCCTAACTTGTAAATTGCTCACTAAACCCTAGTTCCATCTCATACCTTGTCAACCGTAGTTGGTGCATGTAAATTGGTGTTCATGAAAGCCTAGTTGGTGCATGCAAGTGTTGGTGATCATGTGTTTCTAGTTCCCTCTCTTAACTTGTAAATTTCTCACTAAACCCTAATCCATCTCATTATTTCTCAACCCTAGTGATAGCATGCAAATTGGTGTTCATGAAAGCCTAGTTGGTGCATGCAAGTATTGGTGATCATGTGTTTCTAGTTCCCTCTCTTAATTTGTAAATTGCTCACTAAACCCTAATCCATCTCATTATTTGTCAACCCTAGTGATAGCATGCAAAGTGGTGTTCATGAAAGCCTAGTTGGTTTTCGATTTGTACATGGCCATGTGTTTCTAGTTCCCTCTCTTAACTTGCAAATTGTTCACTAAACCCTAGTTCCATCTCATACCTTGTCAACCCTAGTTGGTGCATGCAAGTATTGGTGATCATGTAAGCCTAGTTGGTTTTCAATTTGTACATGGCAATGTAATTAAATGTATATTAAACTAAAAACATCAAGAAATGTAAATTTCAACAACTCGATAGCTTGTTATTTTCCGAACTCTATTTGTTGGTGTCTAAAGACACTATTCTTGGTGCCTCCAATGTGTTGTAGATGGTGTTTGTATCCTAGGCACATGAAAGGCTAGACATTAGTAACATCATAAGAAAGAAAAGAGAACTCAATGAAAATGTGTAAACATGATTTATAGATAACTCACCTGAGGTTGTACAGTCATGTTTATAGTGTCGAGTATCCTCTGAATAATATTATGTATGTGAATGGTATCTTTCAATCATAGGTTTATTACATTGGGAATAAATTAAGGCTAAATAATTGAAATTGCAATTTAGAATTCAATTTAAAAGTTAAATATTGCACCTGAAAATGCACTCATACAAGTAGGCCATCCAGATCATCTCTGGTGCCGATGGTGTCCCCCAATCTTTCATGCTCTATATGAGGTAGACAGTATCGTACATGTGACCTATTTTTGTGACCAAGTGTATACAACTTGATGTTTATACCAACTACTAGGTTGGCGAAGTGGTATATAGTAGCTCCTGGTCTATAATCCTGATATACATACCCAACCTTCCTTTTATGTTGTGCTACAAGTATCAAGTACTCCCCTTTTATAACCATCGATCCGGTTGGGAATTTGATATTTTCATCATTTGTAATAGGTTTGAGAATGGTTTGTTTCCCCTCTAAGCAACGTGCCAACCAATAGTTAGAACCCCATTCATTATTTTTTGGCGCAACCACTGCATATATCTGACCTCTGAAAGGAAATAGGTCGAGTTAACAATACATTTTGTAAATAAGGTCTTGCATTTCTAATTTCTACATAAATTAAATTCTACATAGGTCAAGTAAACAATACATAAATGCATTTTCTTATTTAGGTACTACCCATGTACCTGCTTGTATGAGATCCGATATGTGATCATAGTTTGTAGAAATATGTGTCTGATCATCTTCCAAATGGTCTATTTCATTAACCCCATTGAAATTGGTGCCAAGTGTCACTCGATCCCATGTATCAACGGTATTTGTATCCTCACAATCATCCCATTCACTGATGCTATAGGAACTGCAAAAGCAAGCCTTCAATCTTGTCCAAATTTGTAGGGCCGAGTTGTCTGAGCTTCTAATTGAATGAAACTGTCAAGTTCCATGCACTGTGTTCACCCGATGTGTTTGTGATTGGTCCACATTTTTCACCTCCCAGAATATTCTTTGCACTAAGTGTTTCCTTGTTTCTTGTTCTCCCATGACAGATGCACACCATTCGACTATAGATGCAGTGTCTTGAAGGCGAGCACCTGTAAACTTCATCTCTTCCCTTCGAAGGGCAGTTTTAATACATGCACCAGCACCATCATGCTCTCCTTTTCCATGACCAGTTTCAAAGTAGTTCCATACATGTGGCACCTTGTATTTTATGTGCAGCAAACATAGCCATTCAAATACATGTGCATTCTTGAACAGTCCAGCACAACCATCTGACCAAATGAAATGACGATAAAATGGCATATCCATAGCTATCACATGATCATAGAATAATTTAAAGCAATTTTGCACGTAATGGATGTCATGGGTCCGGTCGTCACTTATGTAGAAGTGACTTTCTTTCAGCATCTCACATTTCTCTTCATTGCTATCTTGCCCATGTCGATACGTGATATGCACCATTATGCTCACCTACTCTGAGTAATAGTATTGAATTTGAATTTCATTTTGTGGTTGTAGGGTGTAGTTTTCCGCAAAATCAACCACTTACAGTATTGTTCCGAGAGGGAAGGTGTCCCGACATATTCTGAATTGCTCATCTTGCCACCGTGCCATATCGACATGTTGAATGTACTGTTGGATCTTTCCACGAAACTATGGAATAAAATCACATACTCACACCTAGTACATGAATATTAATATGTCAATAAACCACATATATGATGACCATGTACATGAATATTAATATGTCAATATTCAACAATTTACTAGTGAAGTCACCAATTTAATCTTCTTTCTTTCTTTCCCATCATGTAGCTGATATGTCTCATACTGATAGTCCTGCTTCTCGACAATTGCATTCCTGAATGCTTGATCTTCACTTTCATGGATGCAATCATACCATAATGATATCCCACCACAATTGTTGCAAGAGCCGTCTACACATTGTTTTAAGTAATGTGTCTGCCCATCTTGCCTCAGACACACTATGCTATGGATGAAATCTCTGGATGACATTGGCGGTACTGTACTTGAGCATTCATGCACATGGTTAGGATGCAAAAAATGACATATATGTGCAAATGTATGGTAATATAGGTCAAACTCTATGTGAAATCTACAACAACAAGTGTTCCAAATGGTATTGATTCTAACATACCAAGGCTTGCATTTTTCAAAAGATCTTTTCCCGAGCCTTAGCTCTATGTGGGCAACTTTAAACATCTCGAACAATTGAGTTTGTGTCATGTCAAGATAATGTTTAACATGAGGTTCATTGTTTCTAGAACCCCTACAATGTTTTAACACATCCTTCGTGTTAGAAGAAGGCCTAGTGTTATCATGCCAAAACGTTTGCACTAGGCCCTTCACTGCTTTGACTAACTTCATGTCTTTGCGGGGAAACCTACCACTAAATGCCCATAATGTTTCCATTTGTCCCTCTACATCA
>LPNX010758374.1:348795-371295 GCA_001517045.1 Pseudotsuga menziesii | reverse complement strand
TGATGATGATGATGATGAGGAGGAGGAGGAGGAGGAGGAGGAGGAGGAGGATGATAATGATGATGATGATGATGATGAACAATGATGGTGATGATGATGAGGACGAGGATGATGACTATGATGATGATGATGAGGATGATGACTATGATGATGATGAGGATGACGATTAAAAGAACACGATAACTATAACAATGTTTATTAAATTCACCTACCACCTATCGACAAATCATCACTAACAGTTTGCAGTGAGAGCATATGTTGATCCATCAGTACTCGTTCTGTCTTTTTTACATCCAAAAGAGCTACCAAACAAGCATTCTCATGAATTTATAACATCCTTTCAGCACTGACATAAATCAACCTTCAATCTCTCTATTAATGTTGCAAACTTTCCCTTTAAGTTGAATAGATTGAAGGACGAGAGGAATTATTGTTTTCTTGGATGCACAGCCCATGGCTTCATTCATCGCCCTATTTTCTTGGATGCACAGCGCATGGCTTCATTCACCGCCCTATTTTCTTGGATGCACATCCCATGGCTTCGTTCAACGTTAAAAAGAGGAATTATTTGTGTCCATCATAGTGTTGTCTAAATGGTATTATAGTGGGATAAGGATGCCATTACTCATTTTTACTCTCGTACCAAACTAGTTAAGAAAAAATGCATATGCGCTATAACGCTTATGTGCTATTTTAAAATTAAAATAATCGACGAGAATAAGGTTTGGGATTATGTTCGGAAATAGCTTTGGACTACCAAACCTATTGGCTAGGACAAATAAACCAGGGCTATTGCTTGTCTTTTAGAACTCTATCAATATGCTCAGTTTAGATGGCATGTTTTGCTATGACATACACAATATTTTTCTATGAAAATATAGGATATTGTAGAGTACGATCTTATGATTTTGAATATGTAATTTTTACCTTCAAAACTATGTTTTATTTATTTATAATTTTTTTTCTAAATTACACACGCCAGTTTTCGAAAATAGATACATTGATTGTTTGTTATATAACTTTTGATTTCCATCACCATTTCCCAATAAAACTATATGGTGCACTAGACGAGATCAAACTCTACGATCTTATATTTAGAAATCAAGGATTTCATTAATTTTTTCCCCTAAAGTGTTGTACCCGCACATAAGGTTTTAATTTCAAGATTTTGTGACTTCAATAATTAATAATAAAAATAATAATTCATGAAAGATTTTGAATAACTAGTGTTGCACTAGGCCCATATGTCCTTTATATGTCTGCAAGATTTTATTCCAAATTGACATCATTTACCTCATATATTGTTGCACCCGCACAAACATATATGTTAAGATGTGCTAAAAATTTGAAAACCCACTCTCACAGAAACAAATTTTATAATCATTTACACACATTTTCTCTGCATAAATGCTATATATTATGAAAGTTGATTCAATTTCCTACCTTTTTTTTTACTTCATCTTCAAATAAGTTAGGGAAGTACCCCTAATTATCACCTAAAGTTACAGTTTTCCTTTTATTCTAGTATTATGTGTCATCTAAAGTGTCTTTAAAGGAGTCCATGATTGTGCATCAGCCCCGATGCTAAAAGTCAAATAATTGCTAGTAGTTTCCTAGGTTGGGGGTGGAAGCTTTGAGATTTGGAATAAGGGGGATAATAAATGATGTTTAGACATTAGAAGAGGACAAATATTTAATAATGTAGCTTATTAAATAAATACAAGAGAAAATTGAAATGGCTATGGAGAATGGAGAGACATGGAGACTATAGGGCCCGCTCAAGCTAGAATTCCTATGTTAAATGGCATCATTTTCTTGTAATTTTGAATCAATGGGAATACTAATGTTTTGGGATGGATTATGAGGTTAATATAATTTTCCATATACTTCATAGGTCGAATTTGGGATGAATTGTAACTTACATGGGTGAGGAAGAGCCAAATGGGAGTTTCATGGACACTTGGCTAGATTCCCCTTACATTTATGACATCTATGACACCAATGATGGAGATTCTATGACATTTATGACACAAGTCAGATCTAAAGGATGACTTGACTGACATGTTAGGCCTGAATAGAGCATCTTAGAGGCCGAATTTGGGAGTTGTAGAATGCCAAGAGGCTCCTACTCAAATTTGGGAGAAGAGGGAAGGTGAACAGAGAGACCACATGGCATAGCATGAGCAACCACACCAATTCGACTTGGGTTTGGAACATTAGAAGAACAATAATTTTTATAAAATACAGGGATCAGCCATGATAAGAAGTTTTTTTATCATTTGATTAATTTGGGTTTGTGAAGAGAGAGCTAGTGGATGACTAGTTCCTTGTCTTATCCAATTTCGAGGGTGAAAAATTCCCATCCTAATTGGTGATTTAGAGAGGCCACTCAGGTCTTTCAAGGAGCTTCAATGGATTCATAAGTTACAAGTACAAGCTACAGGAATTTCATGGACATCTCAATATCATCTTGTTCTTCCATTCATCTCAAGTTTTCTCACCATATTTCAACTCTATGGAGTGAGGCGCACTTGGTCAGCTATTCATATATTTGAGGGAGATTCTCTTGCTCCAGTATTTTGTATTCTGATGCCAATGCTCTGTATTTCAAGTTCAGAAATATCCCAGGTCTAAATTCCAAGATATATCATGTATTATTGTCCAATATTGAAGAAACAATGCCATTTCCCCAATACCTTGTTGTAAACTTTTGCAATCTTGATGGAATCGAATATATGTGTGCAAAATTGATTATTTATTAATGAATGAACTGTCCTTAATTTATACTATTGGTTTAATGTTCAGAAACTGATAATTTGTGGCCATTGGGTCAAATTTCATATCATTTGGACCAAACTACATCTCGTTTCCTCAAGGGTCCAAAACTAGTTTTTTATATCTGATTGAAGGAAGTGATAACAGCCATGGGAGTTCGATTGGTTTTGAAAATGAGACTATAATAATGTATTTTACACATCCCCTGATTCAATTTTATAATTTGAGTGAGTTTATGTACATTTGGGAAGCCATTCTAGCAATTACATGGGAGCGATTTGAGCCCCAAAATTGTTAGTTAAAGCATTTATCTAATTCAGAATTTGATATAGACTTGTAGAAGTAATTGGAAGGCCATAATACACCACTGAACATTATAATTAAGTTATTATATCACTCATACACCTTCAGTTGCAATTCAAGAGCATTTGGAGCTATTTGGAGTCATCTACCATTGGGGGTTGGAACCTCAAAATTACTAGTAAATTCATGGAGTTCCCTTGGATACCTATTCGAACCCAAAATCACATATTATGCTTCAAATATACTTGAATTAATGTCTTATAATAGATCCAATTATCATACCCACCATTAGTGAAGGTTTTACAGTGCTTGAAAGAGATTTGTTCCAGGACCCAGGGGGGATTTCCACCTCCCAAATTGACTAGTCTTCTCCCGAAACTTCTTCCCTTGAAAATTGCAGAACATGGTTGGGTATATTAGTTGATTATATGTCTGATAGATGTTCTCATATGTCCCATCACCCCTCAGGACCTTCCTCACCAAGTTTGGAATCAATTGGAGGAATTTTGGGATCAATTGAATCCCTTTAACTAGAGTTGTAAGAAGTTGAATTTGAGTACATTGTGAAAGAATTGAAGAATTGGTGTTTTGATGAAATTTCCTAAAAGGGTCCATTAAAAAAACTACCTAATATTTGAATACAACAAAATTAAATCTCTTTCCTATGATTTAAAAAATAAAACCCATTAGTAAATATAATCATTCATAACATCCTCGAATATGACTACTATTGATGTCAACCTAAATTGGATTCCAAAGTCTTTTGAAAGATCCAAATAAAACATAACTACTTTCAAGAGGTATAATCCTGTGAATGGATGATGATAGGTTATTAGTATATGGTCTAATAATATGGACAATAGATGAAAATAATATGGACAAGAGCCAACGCAAGTTAATTACAATCGCTTATAGTGTATTCAATTCCCATTGTATAGGTAATATGGCATGTAATTTATTCACTAAAGTGTTTAATGTCTATTGTTCAATGACCACTTTAGCTATCTTTATTGTGTTGAGAAGTTTTATAGCCACAAAAACAAGGGGTAGATGTACCAATGTTCTTACCTAACAAAACAATAAAAACTAAAAAAAATTAATTATCCTCCAAAAAAATGCGAAGTGTGCAGTTAAGATTGTTTTTTGCTTTTGTTTTGTTTTTTAATAATTTTAATTTTCTTTTTAATAAATTTTAAAATTTTAAATTAAATTTATGATTATAAAGTTAAATTTATTAAATTTAAAGTCTTTATAAAAAAGAAATTTTAGAATGTTAAATTTATAATTAAAAATTGTTAAAAACATTTATTTTATATATATATATATATATATCAATTTTTTTTTTAATTTATTAAAAAAAGTTTAAAAATTTTAAAAATCTTTAATTTTTTGGTTTTTTATTTCCATTTTTATTTATTTTTAAAATTTGTATGAATATTTTTTTTAAATTTTGGTTTATAAATTTTATAATGTTTGTCAATTTTTCTTTTCTTCAAGTTATTGTTTTTAAATTTTAACCTTTAATACAAAGGATCTAGATACTATAAGGAAAATTTGGCGGTTACTTAAAATTAAGATACTATAAGGAGGTCATTAATCCTAACTCGGAAGATTAGAAGTATCTCTCGGTAGTAACTAGCTCATGGAATAAAATTAATATAGTCAAGATTAGAACGAATTCTCATGAGCTTCATAGCGAAACAGGACATTGGTCTATTCCTAAAACTCCATGGGCGGAAAGGGTTTGCCATCTGTGTGAGTCTATGAGCGTTGAGGATGAAATCACATTCTCTCAGAGTGCCTTGTGTACACCCACATTAGATATGAGTTTCATACTATTTGCTACAATACAAACCTTTATAACCTTGTAACTTGTCGAAACTATAATGAGCTTGGAAAGCTTCTTGGCAAGCTTTTTTAGCACAAGAACACGATTTTAAAGTAAACCAAGTATTATCCTTCTTAAGTTTCGATAGACCAAAGTTGGTCTGAGTGGATGTTAATCAACATCATCATCATCATCAATTAATATGACGACTAAGATTAGTGCGGTAATTGTCTTGAACTAATTTCAAGTACTTCCCCGCCATGTTTTCAAGTTCCTTTTGGTTAAACATAGGAAAAAACAATGTGGTAATGTTTTTCATCAACTATTTTTTTAAGTATTTGGATTGGTATTTATAACTTGTTCTAATTGTTGGTGCAAAAATAGCAAAGATTTTTTCTTACAATGCTCTTATATCTCTCAGCTATTGTATATTTCACACATTTTTGTTGATGACATTTTAATTTTTTGTGATGGATCTCAAAGAGATGCAAACAAACTTGCAGCTATATATTTTCTTTTTTGTGGAGCCACGAGGATGCAAATAAATGAAAGGAAATCCTCTTTCTCTTGTGCAAACATGGATGAATATGAATTGAGGTATTAATAATCACTTTTCCCTTTTTCTATGTCTAATTTGAACAAGGGATTAAATACTAGGGATTTCATTTAAACCAAACAATTATCAGAAAAACAACTCGCTATGGCTAATTCCAAAACTAGAAAAAAATATTACAAGTATGGAGTGACAAATGGATCTTTAGGGCTGGAAGCTTGGTTTTCGTCAAATTGGTCTTGGAGGCAATCCTAGTCTACATGATGTCTCTAGCATGGATTCCAAAAGGCATTTTAGAAAATTCAAGATGTTTATGCTTCAAATTTATCTGGAGTGGTCCAAAGGATCATTGTCCATAACAAAATTTGGTATCTCTAGCACTAAGTCATCATCAATATAATAATCATCATCAAGATGAAACATAGGATTTGAGGAAAAGATTGCTTGTTCAGTTTGATTTACCTCTTCTTCCAAGTACACTTCTTCATCCTCCCCTACATCTCTGTATTCTTTGTCACAAACACCTTCTTGAGGCAAACTATACTTTGCAAGCCTTCCTCTTGGATCAAATATAACAACATGTGACCAACCTGCTCTACCTAGTACTTCTAAATAAAATACCTGCTCAAATTGTGATGGAAGTACATAGGGATCTATATTTGGCTTGTACCTAATAGTATTAATCATGGTAGATCCATTTTCATGATCAATAAAATTCCTTGTATCACCTTGTAGCAACAACATGTGCCACTTTACCTTAAAAATAACCACTTTGAAGGATTCAAAATTGATCTCCAATATAACTTTCAAATAGCCATGGTACCTTAAATAGGGCCCAACCGAATTTTTTTCACTCCTATGGGAAATATTAGTAACTTGCATCGATAATTTTAGGGGCTATATATAGCCCATGGGCTATATTAAGGGGGTTACAAAAATTTAGTGGGCTATTTTCTTATATGGAAAGGGTTTTTTCATCTAAAATATATTCGCCCAATATTTATTAGAAAAAAAATAAACACAAAATGAATAGCCTCTCCTATATTAATGAGAAAATGAAAAAAATATATTTTTTCTCTTGTAAAACCTCCCTCCAATCTATCTTTCGTCCCCAGTTTCTAGAGAAAATCTAGTGAAATCACTCCTTCACCCCCAATTTTATAGTAATGGAGACTCTCAACGGTTTTTTCTCCCCAAATTTCCTGTAATATAATCTCCCAAGGGTTATTTCATGCTCCATTTTACTTGTAATTCATGCATATGGTTGAATTCGCCCGTATTTTTAGTCAATTTCATGTGATACCTTCTTTGAGCCCTTGATTTCTAGTATTGGAGGGAAAATCATGGGCTTTTTTTTCTTAGAGGGTATTTTAAAAATGAGATATTTGGAAAATAAGCTAATTGGGAATTCATACACTATAGTAAGGTTGTGTGTGTCTATTATACTCCACGTTGTAATAATGGTTCATGGGTGCCATAATCACTCCACACTATAAAGTGTTCAATTTTATCAGTTTGTCGATATGTCAAGATTTGGGTCCCACATGTCTGTTGGACCATTAAGGGAGAAGATAAAAAGTGGATTCCCCACTTTCCTTGAATCTAGTTAGTGTAGTTGTGTTTCACAAATACCTCCAGTTGCGAGTGACCCAATACTACTTGTAAAATGTATAAATAAACCCCTCCTCTCCTAATTCATGCATTTGTTCATTTCTGGGTCTAGGAGTTAAGAGAGTTGATATTTGGTATATGCTCTTCTATTGCACTATCTTAGTAATCTGTAGAATCAAAAGATGAGTCTTCCTATCAAAATATTCATGAGTATGTTACAAGGTTTTATAATTTAATGAAAGATTCGCCCAAGATTTTACAAGATTATATAATAGAATGAAATATTAGTCAAAAAATATCTATACATATTATATTATTGATAAAATAGCCTTCAATTTTTCCTATATATTAGGGATATTCTCCCATTTATTATACATATAATTCTTGCGGGTGTTCTTAAAATTATCCCTGGTAACTTCGAAAATTGCAGTTATCCCACTATCAATAGTTTTCTTCTTATCATCCAACTATTTGATGCGATATTTTGTTCCACTACACCACCTAGCTTCATGATATTTCACCTACATGTTCAACATTTTATAAATGCATTGTCATCAATTGATAAATATATGTATAAGATAACTTCAGGGACAAAAAAATACAACAATGGGATTTGAAATGTAAAAATCAAAGTGAATTATTGCTTACATTTCTATCTTTTTCACCATATGCTAGATCAATTTCCTTCTAGGTCAAATTTTTATCATTATACATAAAATCTCTTATAATCAACTCACATTCCCTAGTCCATGATAAGGTATGGTATACTTATTTACATCGTACTATATATATATTTATCCAATCAATATTATTTGCAATGTATAAATGAATTGCATCGCACCCTAGAGTACTTGGATGAAATCAAAATATATATTTAGTGAACTAAACAAGATTACAAAATTATGTACAAAGATAGTAAATACAATAAAAGCTATCTTTTCTCCATATACCTTTCCCCAAGAAGACCTCCCTTCAGATTTGTTCGTGGAATTGCCATCCCAAAGGAGAGGCACATTTTTATCACCCCACTACTTGGGAAAATACACAATAAAATATACAATGGATTGATATACCATATAACCTTAAACCATTGATCCCTCTGGAACAAAATCCTTCAATGCTTTTAAGTGCCTCTCCACCAATCACATTGACCTTGTGTGTACATGTCCACACATTTCAATCTCCTCTACTATCTATATGAGGTAGTGTTCTTATATATTTGCTTTTCATTTTTTTAGATTCAATTGGTTCAAAAAGGTAGAAAAATAATACACATAAGATTCATGCATAAAAGGAAGAAATATAAAAATTATAGCAACAAACATTAGATCAAAAACTTGGATACATAATAAGACAAGAATTGCATTTTAGCCATGTGCTTTCATAAAAAAATAGACAATAAAGAATGTATACTTCCATAAAAAAAATGATTGAAATAAATTGATCGAATCCTTCTAGTCAAGGCAAAGGACTTATTTGCATCTGAGGTAGATTTATTAAATTCTTAAATATCATCATTAAACATACACAATCATCTTCCCCACAAGTGCACCCTAATGGATGGCCACTCAAATCATAATCCCAATCTAATTTTGGTTGAGTCATTTTTAATTTGGGTTGAGTGGTCGAGAAAAAATGATGCCATGAAGAACCTATTGTTCACTTTTCCACACATATTTATTTCCCAAGCATTCTCTTCCAATTGTAGGTTTTAGGGAAGTAGGTTTCAAGGAGGATGGTAAGAATTATATTGGTGTACTTGACATAGTTATCAATGACGAATGTTCTCATGCATGGTACATTCAAAAGGATGTATGCAATCATACCATTTCCTTGTTCCCATTGGACATGGTTGATTTGAGCAATGATACGATGTGTTGAATCAAAATAAACATCATAAGGTGGAAAATATACATAATAGAACTCCTGTGGAACTTCATTCATGTTGGATCTAGAAATTTCTTCCTTTTCTTCTATCTCACAGAGGAAATATTTGCAAATATTATTCAATACAAAGAAGAGAATTTTCAATATGCAATATATATATATAAAGAGGGTATGTTAATTATATAAAATATATAGTAGAACACCTTTCTTTAATGAACTAATATTTGATATGTAAAACACCTTTTAGTTTCAATCTATTTATTGTATTGTGGACATTTTATAAGCCTTATATGTAGTTCAAAAAAATAATAATTTTCATAAAGGTGGTCATTATATTGGTTGAGTGCTCACTATATTAGCTGAGTGGCTGAAAGTGGTAACTTCGCAATCTTTGAAGAGTATCAAGACCCAAAAATATTATGATCTCTTGAGCATGAGTTTGTTTGTATAAACCTACTTTGTTTTGTTATGTCTAAGGAGGTTTGTGTGAAGAATTGTGTTCCCTTAAGGCTACAAATTTGGATGACTCTCTCTTGAGAATTTGTTTCTACATTTCCATGGTCAAAATGTTGTCATAATCTGCAATGATGCTATTCAATAGTTTATCAAGGATACATGCATTCATTTAGAATAAGTCATTGAGGTCCAAACATCTTCAAATATCTGGGAGGCTACATTTGTCAAATTTAATACTATATTTAGGATAAGGAACTAGTTATTAATGGGGTAATCATAATATCCTTTATTTTCCTCCAAGTCAACCTTAACATAGATTTTAGTGGTTTATAATTGCTAAAAGGAAAGCCGTTTGTAAACATACCTTGATTATTTGTCATTTACCTCATTAAAAGAGACTCTAAAACTATCAAAGATATTCACACCTAAATCCACATATATTATGCACCCTAAGTTAAACTTACAAATCAATTCAAGCTTGGAAATATGAATAATATTATCTCACAAGGATTTATAGATTTGACGTGTATCTCTTATTTAACAAGTAGGACCAACAATCTTAAGCCTCTATAGTCATTTTTCTTGGATTGAAAGATAATTGTCATTACTAATCTATCCTCAAAAACACAATGAGAGAAGGTGTCCATGGATATAGTTCACCTTTGGTAATCAATGGCACAAAGGAAATGTACCTTTCTTTGTCAACAAGGTCACATTAAATACCCTCCTCCAAGCATTCCAAGGAATGCAAGTTCTTTCCAACAAGAAAGAAACAAGGAAACCATGAAAGGAAAATAAACCTATAACTCTTTGTATCTTCAATTTCATTGCAATGTGACACAAAGAACAAAAATGGAATGTAAAGAGAAAAACAACATTAGAGTTTTTCTAATCAGTTCCTTTCAATCCTCTCTCTTTCTTGTGGATCTCAACATGGTGTGAAACCAAGTGTGAAACTTCCTTAATCTATTTAGTGTACCTAAACCAAATATTTTTACTAAAGACATTATCTTAAGGGTTTCAAATCCAATGTTTATACTTTTATTTGCTTATTTAGGGGTTCATATGGTTTAAACCCTCCATCAACGGGTTAATTCAATAGCTAATTCAACCTTCTTTGACTTGAGACAATTATCTTCATACATATGGGTAAAATATTGAAATATTAGAAGCAAAAAATGCTTCAAAGGACAATATATTTTTGTTTAGATGGAATCAACAAGAGTTTTCAAAACCATAATCACTGATTTAGGGGGCAATGTGGTACCTTGTCTCCTTACATTTGTCTCTTGTGTATCCTCCCTTATTTCCTTGTGCCTTCCCTATATCTAGATCATCTCCTCGTGCCCTACCTATCTATGGCTCATAATATCTTTCCCTATCAAATATTCTATGGGATCTCTCCCCATCGAATCCTTTATGCTTCTAGGATATTTCCCTATCAAATACTTTGTGTCCCATACAATCGAGCTCTTTCCTTGTGTACTTTCACTATGGATGGGTGGGGGCTCTCTGATTTGTGGCTATATGCATGGGAAGCCATGGGATGCTTGATCCGTGGAAGCTCTCTTCAATGCTAGGTCCTACTACTTGCTTTACCCCTGAATTCATTTCAACTAGATTGAAATCGTTGTGCTTGAATGCTGCTATCCCATACTTATCTAATGCAAATGGAGAAATGAAACTATCTATTGCTCTAGGATTAAATAAAATTGTAACTTTAATACACGGGGGATTCACTTGTTGACCAATATCCTATCACGTTAGTTCATATTGTGGGTTTTAAAATTATTAAAAATTGAACTAATATATTGCAGGTATTGGGGGGATGAGGGGTTTAAGGTGGGGGTCGGTAGGGTGGTTTATAAGGATTGAGGTATAAAAATGGGCCGGGAGGAGATTTTATGTATTGGGAGGGGGTTTCAACAAAAATATTTTGGGTCAATATCTATGGAAATTAAGGGTATTCTTTAATATCCGATGATCGCACGTGCTATGTGAGATGTTCACTAAGTGAAGTCCCTGTGCTTTAATAGTGCTTATTTTACATGAGAACTCCACCATAGTGGATTGATGCTCAACTTGACAGTTATCAATTTTTGCATAAGTCTAACAACAATTAGTGGAATTTCCATCATGGCCTTTCCACCCTTGTGCATGGGGCCTGATTGTAACTTTGGGCAGTTATGCTAAAAATGTGGACCTTGCACCCCAAACTGACAGCATGGGATGGTGTTTGATTTCTACTTTGTGGAGATATTTGAGATGGGATCCTTACCCTAGAACCAATACCCTTGCTAACTGCTCCTCCATAATTCCATATACTCTTCTAATTCCTTGATCATGATTGGGATATTGCAGTAGTTTCCACTCTTGGTGTAGGAATGTTTCCATAAGGAGGTTCCTCAGAATACCCTCCCTTATAAAATTTATGTGGGGCATTCCTTTCATACCTAGATTTTTGTGGGGAATTTGGTCTTGCACACTCTCTATGGTCCCATTTAGAACCTATATGATCTTATTCTTATCAAGCAAATTCAATTGCATCTAAGACCTAAGTTGGTTTCCACATATACACAAAGTATCTTATATTGTAGTTCAATGGGCATAAACAAAACAATCTTCATGTTGTTGATTGATGTCCATGTAAGACACATACTTTACAAGTGCCATGAATCATTATTCGTATTCCTTAATAATTTGGTTCCCTTGAATTAAAACATGAAAATATCCTACGTGATCTTCCTTGAAGAATGCAGGCATATACTTTCTTCAAAACCTGTCTTCAAATAATTACCAAGGGATAGTGTCTAGGTTGAGATGAAATTGCTTTTCAACAATCCCCCACCTATCCAAGGAATGATCTTAGAGTTGAAAAATGAATAACTTGGACTTGGAAGTGGAACTATACTACTTAAATGAAAAACACCTCTTCATTCTCTATATAAATGTCTCAAAAATATGCCCAACACAATCGTTAGTGAAATATAGAAGCTTGATTTTCTAAAGTTTTCTAGCAAAGTCCCATAGAGGAGGTTCTTGGTCCAAGTTCACTGACAATTTAGAGATTCCCTTCCCTAATTGTGGGATTTCCTCCTCTATGGATGAAACATTACTCACCGTTGGAAGTCTCTAAGTGTCTCATTAATTTCCTCCAAATATTGCATAATAACAATAATCTAAGGTGTTGAGCAACATCGAAATTTGTCATCGCTCGCCTCCATGACGCGCTCCCTCTGATCCGCGCTCTCAGCCTCCTAGGGCTTTCGCTTCCTGGCCGCCCCCATGGCTGCGCCTGGGGGAGGGCTCTCTCCTTCCACGCCTCTTTCAGCCGAGGAAGCCTTCAGGCTCCTTCTCTCTGCTCCTGGGCTTAAACCTGCAGCGCCCTCCATTCCAAAATTTATAAAGAAACTGGATGCTGTTCCGGAAATTGATCTCCCGACTGATCAGCCTATCAAGATCGCCCTTGCCCTAGCTGAACGGGGACTGGTAGGGCAGTTCATGGGGCTCTGGCCCTCTTCGAAAACCACTGATGATTGGATACAAAGGAACTGGCGGCCTCAGCTCAAGAACAGTGTTACCTGCTATCCGGTGGGACGAGGATTCTTCATCTTTGAATTCATCTCAAAAGAAGACCGAGATCTAGTCTTTAGAAACGGGCCGTACTTCATGGGATCCCAAGGGCTGTACCTCAACAAATGGACTCCGGACTTCAATGCTGAAGTAGATGTCCCAAAGGAAGTGCCAGTGTGGGTAAGACTTCCAAACCTTCCAGTTCACTGCTGGAACTCTCAAACCCTCGAAAAAGTGGGGAACCCCCTTGGGAAATACATAGACAAAGCAGAGAACAAAGGGCAGTACTCATGCGCCAGGATTTGTGTGGAGGTTGATCTGGAAGCTGGGCTTCCTGAAGCAGTAAAGTTGAAAGTCGGAGACTGGCACCATTACCAAAAACTAGATTACGAACAGCTCCCATTTAAGTGCCGGCATTGTCACGAGCATGGCCATTTCCAGAGAAACTGCCCCCAAATCCAAGCCAATGATGAAGAAGAGGTCTAGCAAAAAGTTAGAAAAGGCAAACCCAGCAACAAAAATCATGAAAAAAAGTCAGGAAGCAGCATGCAAAACCTTCCATCAAGCTCTTCCTTTCAGGAAGCTATCAAATCAACTCCTATTGTCATTCAGGAAGAAGATCCAGGGAAAAGCAGCGAACCAGCAGAAACTCAGATCAACGAATCACATAAAGGAAAAGAGGCAGCGCCCCATATTGAAGACCCATTGGAATTGGGGGAAATCCCTCACCATAGGGAAACCTCCCCTGCCGATCCAGCCAGCCCTCTCAAAGACTCCAACGTAGACCCTCTACTGCTAGAAACAGATCGTGATGAAGATTCAGATGAAGGGGATTCCTCTTGCAGTCTACCAACGGTCCCCTTCAAAAATCCACGAGGTCGAAAGTCAAAAAAGAAGCAAAGGGAAGAAGCCTCCTACTTAGAAATTCTCGAAGGATCACAAAAAACACTAAAAGGACTCATGAACACCAGATCAAAGAAAGGATCTGGCCCGGCCTCCAAAGGGGCCACCCCCCCCCACCGTTTTTAATGCGCTACATCTCCTGGAATTGCATGGGTTTAGGGTCTTCATCAAAAGAAGAAGCTATGAAAGATCTGGTTCGAATTCACAACCCTGAAATTCTGCTTGTCCAGGAAACAAAAATGGAGGAAGCTGCTGCCCTCCAAGCCGGGGAAAAATTCTGGAAAAAAGGCACTGGAACAGCTATCAACTCTAGAGGAGCCTCTGGAGGCATAGCAACCTTCTGGGACACCAATCTCTACACTCTTGAAACTGAGGTCCATGATCTCCACTGGATCTTTACCAAACTCCTCCACAAACCCTCGGGGCATCTGGTAAGTCTTTTCAATCTCTATGTTCCTATTCTGTACTCGAAAAAAAAAGATTGTTGGCAAAATCTAGAATCTTTCCTCAATCATCAGCATCTTGAGAATATTATAGTAGCTGGCGACCTGAATGTTACCTTGGCTTCCTGTGAGAAAAAAGGTGGATCGCTGGTCAGGGATCCCTCCCGAGAATGGGTGGAGGATATCATCCTCGGATGGGATCTCCTCGACATCAAACCAGCTAGAGGGAAGTTCACTTGGTCGAATAAGAGAGCGGGTCCGGGTCATGTGGCCACCCGGCTTGACAGGTTCCTAATCCACTCCTCCTTTCTCACCCTTGGTCTCTTGGCCTCGTCCAAAATCCTTCCTCACTGTACCTCGGATCATAATCCCATTCTGCTTGATCTGTCTCTAACCCCAAAGCTCGGCCCTATCCCCTTCCGCTTCAGCCCTCTTTGGATCCAGCAAGAGGATTTCCTTCAAGTTGTCACTGATTCCTGGGCCGCCCCTATAAAAGGATCACCCTCCTTCATTTGGGAGTCCAAGCTTAAAAGAATCAAATCCGTGCTGAAGGAGTGGTCAAAGAGGCACATCACGCCTTCTTCAAAAAGAAAAGCTACTCAAACTGACTTGGAAAACCATCAACACCTTATGGAAATCTCTGATATAACTGACAACATGCTTAGAAAGGAAGAGGAGCTATAGAAAGCCTTCTTCTCAGCATGTAGATTGGAGGAGGAATACTGGAGACAGAAATCCCGAAATATGTGGCTCCTGAGCGGAGATAAAAACACCAAGTACTTCCACAAGCAGGCTGAGGCTCGGAAAAACTACAATGCAGTCTCTGAAATCAACTATAATGGAGTCTTGATCAAAGATTTTGAGGGTATCAATCAAGCTGCCCATAACTCCTTCAAAGAGTTATACACAGCCCCTATCGAGGATCCGCTGGACACTAATGCCCACCCCTTTGACCTTATCCCCTCCCTCATCAGTCAGGAGGACAACAACATTCTCATAGCTCCAGTTTCTATGAATGAACTTAAAGAGACCCTTTTGATTATGAAACCGGACAGTGCACCTGGCCCGGATGGCTTCTCCACTAGATTTTTCACCTGCTGCTGGTCGATAATAAAGTATGACCTCCTTAAAATGGTGCGGCACTCTCAACTAGCTAACAGGCTGGGAGGTAGCACCAATTCATCTTTCCTGGCCCTGATTCCGAAGGAAAAATATGCCAACAACTTCAGCCGTTTTAGACCGATTTCCTTGTGCAACACAGGGTATAAGATCATCACCAAGATCATTGCCTCCAGAATTAAAAGAATTCTGCCCAAAATTGTTCCTGAAAATCAGGGTGGGTTCATAAAGGGAAGGAAAATCTTGGACAATATCATCCTCGTTCAGGAAGCAATTCATTCCAGCTGCCAGCGAAGGGAGAAAGGTATGATCGTCAAACTAGACTTAGCAAATGCCTTTGATCGTGTCAAGCATGAATTTTTATTTGCTGTTATGGCCAAATTTGGGTTCTCCTCCTCCATTATAAACTGGATAAAATGCTGTGTAGACTCTCCTTGGATTAGCCCTCTGGTAAATGGACGGCCCTCGGGCTTCTTCAAAGCAACCAGAGGCCTCAGGCAAGGTTTCCCGTTATCCCCTCTCCTTTACGCCATTCAAGCCTCTGTTCTCAGCCTTCAACTCAACCTCTGCCAGGACTCCCAAACGCTCCCTGGTCTGCGAATAGTGCAAGGTGTCAGGAGCATAAATCATGCCCAATTCGCTGATGATACCTTGTTATTAGGAGGAGCGAGCCCTCACTCTGCTGAATACTTTAAGAATGAATTGGAAACCTACAAGACTGTGTCTGGAAGCCAAATTAACCTCCTTAAAAGCAAGATTTACAGCTGGAACTGCTCAGCTATCGAGCTCCGTGGTATAACAAGAATTCTTGAGATGGAGGGTACAACGAGCTGGGAGACATTCCCCTACCTGGGTATTCCCATCTGCAAACTCAAGCTCAAGTCAGCCTGCTAGGACAACATCATAGACAAAATCAAAGCTAAAATTCATTCTTGGGGCTCTAATTGGCTCAATATTGCAGGTAAAACCGTTCTTTTAAAAGCAGTCCTAAACAGCATGCCCATTTACCACTCATCCATCATGCTAGCTCCAGCGCTGGTCATTCATAAAATGGAAAGCATGCTTCGAAAATTCCTGTGGAAAGGAGGCAAGGGGAATGAGAAGAAATTCCACTTGATCAGCTGGAAAAAAATTCTAAGGCCTCGCTCTGAAGGAGGGCTGCAAGTCAGAAGTCTCTCCTCTCAAAATCTAGCCCTTGGAGCCAAACTTCTCTGGCAGATTGTTTCCGGAAAATACAGTTGGAGCAAAAAATCTCTAAGGAAAAAATATTTCCCAGGTCATAGAAAAAGATGCTTGGATATGCCCCCCCCCAGAAGAAATGGCTCTCCGATTTACAAGATGTGCCTTAAAACCCTGGATTCTTTTCGAAGTAATCTTTACTGGATCCCGGGAGATGGTAAAACTATAAGAGTTTGGGAAGACTCTATCATGGGAGATACCCCTCTTGGCTCATGTAGGGAAGTAGAGCATATAAGAAACTGGCTGTTAAACAAAGGCATCAACTCGCTTTCGGATCTGTCCCAGTGGGAAAACAATAGATGGACTGGTTGGAACATAGGCCACCCCCCACCGGATCTCACTGCTGAGAGGGATGTGCTCTTAGTCCTTCTCCATGGCAAAGCCCCTGTCAAGGAAGGAACTCGAGACAAAAGAGGTTGGGGAAGTATTTCAGGCTCCTATTCCTCTGCTGAGGGGTACAAGAAGTTCCAAGATACTACTGGTGCCGCTCCCAACCCAGCAATCTGGAATCGATTGTGGGAAAACTGCTTCATTCCAAAAATAGATATGTTTTGCTGGACCCTGGCTCACTACAGCATCCTTACTGGTGAAAATATCAAGAAGCGAGGACTGGAAGGCCCCTCACGCTGCTCTCTATGTAAAATGGAGAATGAAACAACTGACCACCTCTTCGCTAGCTGCAATTTCTCCAAAGAAGTCTGGACCTTAGCCTTGAGGATTAACTCAAGCTTAACTCTCCCGCCCTCTATCCAGGAGATCCTCTCAAGCTGGGGGCAGCTCTCCCCCTTCATGCTCACCAAGAAACCTCTCCTTCAAGCTGCCTGGAACTGGATCTTCAAAGGTACTTGTTGGAAAATATGGACGGAAAGGAATAGTCGAATCTTCAGGGGTAAGGAAAGTCCCCCTTCCAGAGTAGCAGCCCAAGCTAGAGCCATTGTTGGGGAAGCACTGGTATGGAATTCCTCCTTGGCTAACCTTGCTCCTCTCAAGGACGAAGAATCTCACTGGCTGACACAGTTTGTTCAAAATCACCACAACAGAATTCCTCCAAAAACTCCCTTAGCCAACTAGGAAATCAGACTTGAAGAGAATGACTTCAATAGTTGGAAACTGGCTATGAACACCCCCTCTCTTTTCTTTGATGGCGCAGCAAAAGGAAACCCGGGGCTCTCCGGATGTGGTGGAGTTATATCAGACGCAAATGGCAACCTGATCAGCTGCTACGCCTGGGGTCTCGGTTCCGGGACAAATAATAAGGCTGAGTTCTGCGGGCTCTACCAAGGTCTGAGGATTGCAAAGGCTAAAGGTATTGCCAATCTTCTGGTTTTCTGGGACTCCCGTCTTCTTATCCAAGCCATTTCCAACCAAAAGCGACCCTCCAATATGCATTTAGCTCAACTAATAAAAAGAATCAGGATCCTTTGTGAAGATTTCCACTCAATTAGATTCTTTCATATCCTCAGAACTCTGAATGCTAAGGCAGATAAAGCAACAAATGAGGGAGTTGGGTTATGCAGAGGAATCCTGCATATGGACTGCAAGGAAACAAGATGGGACGTCCCCTAGCAGGATAATGCGTCCTTTATCGCCAGACTGCACGATTTGCCCCTAGATTCTCAGTCCTTTAACTGGGTTTGCTGCTGAAATCTCTGGCCGCGATTTTTATCTCATGTTGTCTGCGACTGGAAGGCCCTTCGTGGTCCATTTATCCCCCCATCCCTTCTTCCGATTCACTCTGTCTCCATTCCCTCTGCTATCGCTGAGCTGAAGGTTATCCCCTGCTATTCGCTCTGTCTCCAATCCCTCTGCTATCGCTGAGCTGAAGGTTTTTTCTGCTAGACTCTGACTTACCATGGCGTTGGGAAGCTCATCCTCCTCAGGACTCTCAGTGGAATCGCGCCTCCAGGAAGTCGAATCCTCTCTTCGAATCCGAGGTCGATTGTCTGCGTTTGAGAAATCAATGGACGACTCTGCCAAGGCAGCAAACAAAGCTTGGGATCTGCTGAATGCTGACCTCCGAAAGCTTCGAGAAGAACAATCTGGAACTGCTGGTAAGCTGAAAATTTTCAAAGCTGAGGTCCGAGCTGGGTTTAAGGACGAAGCCAATGTCCATGGAGATTTTGGAAACCGTCTTACAGCGCTGGAAGATGCTGTAGCTAAACTAGATCTGAAATGAAGACCTGGTTCTTACTTCCCGCCCTTCTCTTGGCTGCACTATGTAATCCTGCTACCTATCTATAATAAGACAGATCTACTGGATATAGACCAGATCTGAATTTCTGAATCTCTGCTTATCTATGTAAGAGCACCCGGCAGCTGTTTTGCCGGCCTAATTACTCTACCTCTCTGTTTTTGTTTAAAAAAACAAAAAAGTACAACTACTAGTCTACTACTAGGCCTGAAACGAGCTCAAAACTCTGTGCTTACTACCTATGTGAACCTCGCTACCAATGTCCACTCAGTTTTCGTCAAAATGAAATTCAAAAGGTTGGTTTCATGAGTCCTCCTCTACAAGACTTCAGTTCTTGCATGAATTTCATGGAATCACAACAACTATAAACAACACTCGATGTCATGCAAATACAAACAATGGCATGTAGCTAGGATCACAAACTGTGCAGAAGTCGATTTATGCATTGCTATAGAGAGGTGTCATAGGGCACATGATATCGAGAAACAATGGTTATTAATAAAAAATTTAAAAAAACAATTTTTGGCTCAAGAATAGTCTTCAATTTGATGGGTGGCATGATCATGATGTAATCTCCCTCTGTCCTTCCAAACATTTGTGGTTTCTGACGACATTTGTCCTCAACGCCACCAAAATACATATAAAAAATACTTGTCCTTACATCCTATTCCCTATAAATCCTCATCTCTTAGTCATAACTAAATACTATTATGCATGCACATCCTCACCTTATAATACAAATTGGGTCAAGGTGTAGAGACAACCATAAAATATTAAACGTGTCAAAACACAAAGAGTAAGAGGCAACTATAAGTAAGACAATGCCTTTTGGTAAGACAATAAAGATGGTAGTGTCCTGCATCATCATGGAAAATGGTTTCGACATAGAGGTATACACATTAATTGTTTTGATTAAATCACTTAAATTCCTACCCATGACTATCGATTCACTGAATCATGGACTGGTACAAAACACAACAAATTTTAGAGTCCCGAGCCCTTAATTAGTCACACCTTGAACTTTCTCAAATCTCGGCCATTAAAAAACTTATTTTAGTATTTTGGTTCAATTTAAAAGGAGGATTATTGAGACTCGGACATACAGTGAGTTGCAAGGATTCAATTGACTTAGGATTGATTCCATTGGGCCTCCATCCCATACATGTATACTTTCATGACTAATGTTGAACAAAAAAACATTGATGCCCTGACCTATGCTATGCTAGCTTTGCTAAGTTGTTTGGTGTGTAGGATTTTTTTTTAATGTTTTATGAGTTGTGTATTGATGCTTAGATTGCAGGTGGATGCCCCAATATGGCTATGACATAGTCTAAGTATTTTATTTTTGTATAATGAAGTGTGCTACAACTTGAAAAAATACAATAGAATATTTGTTATGTTATTGAACTGTAAAATTAATGATATATATATGACAATTTAATGTGTTCAAAATAAGTTTTATTGATAATATATCATTTTTCATGTAAATATATCACTTTTTTGATAATATATCATTTTTTACATGTACATGAAGAGATAAAGTATAATATTCTAATTAAATTGCTTGATTTTGGTATGTGGATACATAAAGATGAGATAGCTTATAACCTTACGGGTGGGATCTACATGTTTAATGTTTTGATATTATGTTTTTGAACAAATTAATTGGATAGGGAAAAGGAACTATGGTATGAAAATGTTATGTATTATAATGGGTTATAAAGTGATGTCAATGCATTATGTTTATAAATGATTTGATTATGTGATATAAATGGAATAATAGTATTAATATTGATTATATTAAAAATATTGTTGTAATACATATTTTAATTTATGATATCATTATCCTATTATAATCTAACTACATTAGGAATGTATTGCTTTTTTAAATATTTTATTAGTAATAATAACCAAAATAATTATGTTTATTCATAAGAAGTCCCATGGATAGGATTAGGTAAAATTTAAATTTATTTAGAAATAGTAAAAAATATCAATTAATAAAGGATAAGGACCAAGTTGTTTATAAATGCAAGAGATTTGGTGATATTTCATATAAATACACAACATTGTGTCATGTAAACTTAATGATGATGATAATAGCCAATGGAATGATATTTTTGAGTTTCTGATACGCTTACTATTAGTAATCGTTCAGTGATAATTTTATGTATAAAGCACCATAGGATATATAGCATGATCATTTTAACCAACAAAGAATCAACATGAATGATGATGAAGATGATCGGGATGATCAGGATGATGACGATGATGAAGATGATGATGATGATGATTGTGATGACAATGATGATAATGATTGTGATGACAATGATGATGATGACAATGATCCATCGTCATCAATATCATAACTATATTACATTGCCCTAATGAGCTTCTCTTTGTTTCGAGAATAATTTAATATTCTTTACTGAACATTGCCAACCACATGAAGGTGGAAGTCCTTATGGCACCTCCCCCCCCTCACATCAGTCTCAATTCCCCATAACTCGACAAAATCTATCTAAAAAAATGTGTTATAGCAATATATGACAACATACAGGAAAATGTAAATAACAGTAATTAAATCAAAATATATAAAGTAGATATCAAATACGATCATCATCGTCGTCAATGATGAGGATGATCATGATGATGAAGATGACGGTGAAGATGATTATCACGGTGCTGATGATGATCATGATAATATGATGATGATGAGGATGATGATGAGGTTGATGATGAAAATGATGATGACAACGACGACGACGACGACGATAATGATGATGATGATGATGACGATGACGATGACGATGGTGGTGGTTGTGATGATGAAGATGATGATAGTGTTGATGATAATGAAGATGGTGATGATGACAATGAAGAAGATGATGATGATGATGATGTTGATGAGGAAATGGGTGATGACGATGATGATGAGGATGATGATGACGAGGATGATGATGATAATGATGACGACGAAGATGAGGATGATGAGGATGATGAAGATGGTGATGATGGTGGTGGTGGTGCCAAATATGATGATCATGATAACGGATATTTTGATGATGACGATGATGGAGGGGATTATGATGTTGATGAGGAAGAGGGTGATGATGATGATGATGACAATAATGATGACGAGGATCATGATGATGATGTCGAAGATGATGAGGAGGAGGAGAAAGAGGATGATGGAGATGACGATGATGGTGGTGGTGGTGGTGGTGGTGAAGATGGTGATCATGATGATGGATATTGTGATGATGACGATGATAATGATGATGGACTGGATTATGATGATGATGATGATGATGAAGAATTAAGGGAATTTTGAGGTCTAAAATGGGCCTCATAAGAGATATAATAAAATATTATGAGTTATGCATTTTGTGGGGAAGGTATATTTACAACTCATCTCTTACACTATAACCAATGCAACTATGGTTAAGTTAAATTGAAAAGATGTCTAAAATAAAACCAATAAAAAAATCATCTTTGATATGACTAAAAGTAAAGAACTTTTGAGTACATAAATTACCTTTGAATGTAATATGATGAATGCACTTATAAAGAAATGTACTCATAAAATAAAATATATTAATTTTGAAATGTGAAACAT
>LPNX010758374.1:324200-348482 GCA_001517045.1 Pseudotsuga menziesii | reverse complement strand
TTTTTTTTTTTTTACTAGGGGAATCGACAACTGGGGACGGGCTGGTACTCGTGTGACACGGGGTACAGGGATCCAATCCTGCTACCACTATAACCCTAGGTGTAACCACAGGGCCCGAACCATGGAGCACAGGTAAATTTGGGGGGGATTTGAACACGAGACCTTCCATTTACAAACAATTCCACTTTACCACTTGCTCTGCCCCCCCACGGGTAAAATTGAGTTAATGTTCAGAAAATGAGATTATATGTAATAAAAAATATTATTATATGTAATACAAATTTTAATAATAAAATATCTTATTATGATTTAATAGTTCATTCAAATTGCTACATTAAGGTTTTATGTATGTATTTGGTTTTGTAACTTGAATGTACGTGTCTAATTTTGTTGGTATAGATGCAGGTGTTTCAAAGGTTAAAAGTTAATAGTAAAATATGAACCTTGAATAAAACCTAAATTTAAAAAAAAATGGTATTAATAACAAAATTCAGCTGGATGAGACTATATATAGTAACTTATTATAAAATAAAATTTATTTTTATAAAATAAATAAATATATTTTTTATATTTAGATAATAACTATAATAGATTATTATATATAGTAAGTATTTAAAAAATAAAAACTATTAATCATCAAATTGTTTTTATTATAATATCAACTTGTTTTTATTATAAGATGCTAAGTGATTTTGATTTCAAATAAAGATTTGACATATATATTTTAAATATTGAAAAAGTAATTACATAATTTTAGTTTTGAATAGACAATTTACTTTTTGGTATTTGTAATTTATTTTATATTGAAATATAAAAAAGTAATTACATTTAAATAAAACATTTAACTTTTTGGTATTTGTAATTTATTTTATATTGAAATATAAAGAGTATTTTTCTTTCTAAGTACTTTAAGAGTATTTGAGTACATTTATATTATATTCAAAAATAATCTATGAGTACTATTTTCATAATGAGTACTTTACTTACAACATTTATATAGTTAACTATGAGTTTTCATTCACCATTTACAATTGGACAAATAAGCATCCTTAACTCAACCAATGCCACCTCAACTATTATAGATGATCTCATCCTCTAGAATGTGATTGGTTCTTTTAAAATGGATTTTGATAGTACATTTTTTGTTTTGAGACCCATTTTTTACCTCAAAATTCCCCTAATGTTGATGAGTAAGAGGGTGATGATGATGATGACGATAATGATAACAATGATTATGATGATGATGATGATGATGACATCAAAGATGATGAGGAGGAGGAAGAGGATGATGGTCGAGATGATGATGGTGGTGGTGGTGGTGAAGACGATGATGATCATGATGAAGATGATGATGATGACAGGTATTCTGATGATGGTGATGACGATGATGATGAGGACGATGATGACGAGGATGATGATGATGATGATGACAAAGATGAGGATGATGAGGATGAGGATCATGAATATGATGATGATTTTGGTGGTGGTGGTGAAGATGGTGATCATGATGAAGATGATGATGACGATGGAGATTGTGATGATGGTGATGATGATGAGGATGATAACGATGGTTTAAACATAACTAAATAGTCGTAAACATAATAAACCATGCAAAAATATGTTATGATCACATACCTCATAGATTCCAACATTGCTACAATGTCATTCAGATTCTTCTTCATATAACTCAACATCTGTATCATCATCTGGTTCTGAATCGCTATCGTTGAAAAGATCGCTCATATCAGGGTAATGATCAAATTCATTTTCGGTTAGATATTCATCATCAATATCATCAATGTCAATTTCATTGTTTGCTACATCATTTGGATGCTCAACTTCTTGGCTGGATTCTTCATCTGACACATCTACGTCGGCGTCCAACTGCTCCTGATCTGCATCACCTTCTTTTTCAACATTGTCTTCTTCCTCTACTACATTATACTTGACCGGTCTTCCTCTTGGATCATATCTAACAATGTACAACCAACCTACTTTACCTGGAACCTCTGAGTAAAAGACTTGCTCACATTGAATTGGTAGAACATAAGGCTCTGTACTTGGTTCAAGTGCCCTTGTATTAACCATGGTAAATCCATTGGCATGCTTAGTAGCTGTTCTTTCGGGATCATGTTCATTCATTCATAGCCTGTAACATTTGACCTCAAACAGAACTACTTTAAAGGAATTAAAGTCACACTCAAGTATATCTTCCAAATAACCATAGTACTTATTTTCATATACTTTTAGATGCCTATCACTTCTAGAGGAAACATTAGTGACTTGAAAAACTGTAGTTATCCCACAATTAAATGTTTTCCTCTTGTCATCCAACTTTTTGATGTGAAAATTACGACCATTGCACCACATAGTATTGTGATGTATTAGTTGTATCATGCCCGACTCGGTAAATAAGTATATAAGAAGACATAAACAAGAGAAATATTTCGATACAATGTGAAACAATGAAAAAAATGAGCAGGGTAAATATACTTTCCTTTTTATATTTTAAACCACGTGCTAAATCAATTTCCCTTTGCATAAGTTCAGGATATTCCTCTCGATTACGATGCATTATTTTAATCATTTTACTAACCCCTTCTCATGTTAAGGTACCATAGTATTTTGTACATAGTTCAATCCATTCCTCCATACAATCAATATTGTTTGCAATGTATAAATGTATTGCATCCCACATGCGCCCAACTATATGAAAAAAACAATTAAGAATTTTAAATTAGCTATCATTAAAGGCAATAAAGTTTACCTTGAAATACTGATGGAATAATAAAAATTACATAAATAAATACAAAATTGTATAATAAATAAAATGTACACCGCTCTCCTTACCTTTCACTCAGTCTCTTTCTACCTTTCCTCGATAAGACCTCCCCTTCAAATTTGTGGATGGAGTCGACATGCCAAATGCGAGGCAAATTGATTTTTTTGCTAAATTTTGAAGATACTTTGTTGATGGAGTCGACATGCCAAATGCGAGGCAAATTGATATTTTTTGCTAAATTTTGAAGATACTGACTAATGTACACCATGGATTGATATAGCATATAGCCTTGCACCATAGAACCCTCGAGGAATGCTCTTTGTCTAACAAAAGCCTTCAATGACTTCAAATGTCTTTCCACCATCCACATTGACCTTGAGTTTACAGGTCCACACCATTCAATCTCCTCAACTTGGTGTATGAGATAGTGTTCTTGTGCATTGAAAAATTCTAGAGGTAAATACTTCTGCATTTCACACATTAGATGAGTAATTTCTCTCTTCCAATATCTAATATCTTCTTTATGGATTTCTTTAGATGAAATCCACATACAAAAATATGCAAGAAAATAACATGAATGATCAACAAGATTGAGGAATATAATATATATGAAAGTTTGAATTTGTAATACACAATATGTCAATAAGCAATACAACCAAAAGAACGTTGGACATTTTTCATGCATATAAAATTGTTACGTACCTCATGTATTTACCAAGATCGTATATAACTTGTTTTATGTTTTCGTCAAAGCTATCTAGGAGAGCCAGAGGTAGAATGTACTGTAGCAAAAATCAAATCATTATCTAATGTTTCCAAATAGGAGAGAGCAATTACTAAAAAGATTTACTTAATGTAAATTATAAACATAAAAAATTACCTTAATGAATGTATGCCAATCATGAGTTTTAACACCGCCAAAAGCACCTTTTTGGGTTAAGATATTTTTTATGTTTGACGAAAACCCCATCGGAAACCTTATTTTCTGAATGACCTGTTTTATAGCATTGCTTTGTTGCTTCGTCAATAACCATGGAAGACTAATATTCCGGTTACCATTTCCAGCATTGGAAATAATTACACTTTGCAATGCGTGATTGTCTTCTGCAATGTCACTACAAATTTTTCCAATTTTATCTTTGTCTAACCTTCCAACTAATGTCTGCCATATCATTTATGTTACATTCTTCCCGATATGCATTGTATCAAACAAATGAGCTATTTGTAGGTGCTCGTAGTAAGGCAACCTGCTGAATTGTATGGGATAACTCTTCATTCCTTGTGGAAGCCCATTCATGCCTAAAATGCATTCATTAAAAATAAACGAAAACACATTTACAATAATTCATGACACCCATGGTAGAGAAGATTCAATAAAAATATAAAAATCATAATATTACGTGAATACATATTGTATGTTGCATATACAATTTGCATACCTCGACGATGTCTGTTATATTCCAACTTCCATAGGTGAGGTGTCATTCTTCGTGGTTTCTTTTCATTCTCTTCTTTACCATTGAATTTTGTTTTTTCAATAGTTCTGTACCTATGGTTCTTACGAAGGAAGTGCTTGTACTCATCGAACACCTCCTTTGCTAAACTTCTTGAACAACGAGATTTTATCCTAGGACCACATACTAGACATGCAAATTTTCCCTTTGTTTGAATACCTGCGAGATATATGTATTAATGTTATAGTTTCATCAAAGGATTAGTAATTTAAAATAAAACAAAATGCATCTTTTAATGTTAAAAACATATAATATTGATGACGTGCGACATAAAGTTACATACCAGAAAAATGTGTTAACCCAGGAGCATCATGAATTGTCCATGCAAGTATTCCATGGAACTGAAATTGTTTCTGCCCTATTGGTCTAGATATGTCATACATAGTGATTCTAGCCCATAAATTCAATAGCTCATTGATAAGAGGCTTAATATACATAGTCATATCTTTACCTTGGTACTTGCCTGATTGATCAATAAACATACAATATTGCTATTTAGTTATCCGTCCAAACGTATAAAAGGTGTTCCCATGCATCAATTAAACAAATAACTTTATGACATAATATAATTACATATTTCAATAAAATACCTGGAATAATCATTGACAACATTGTGTGCTCTCTCTTAATGGTCATCCAAGGAGGTAGGTTGTTGTTTATGACAAAAACAAGCCACACTGAGTAAGTAGAACGAAGATCACCAAATGGATTGAAACCATCAATTGCCAATGAAATTATAACATTAAGAGGTTCATCTTTAAAAATTGGTCATTTTTCTTCGATGTTCTTCAATGCAGAACCATCTATAGGCATTCAAAGAACACCATCTTCACTTTTGTTCTTCGCATGGTAATCCATAAACTGTGTTATACTTTGGCACCTGAATAGTCATTGGAAACATGGAATTATGGGAATGTAACGAAGAACTTTTCGAGGGACCTATTTTATTAATTGATCAATTCGATATCTACTAATTTCACATTGTGGGAATTTTTTTATGATGTATACTGTCCATAATATATAATATGATCATTAGGAAATGCATTAATAGATTGATACTCCACTCCAATTTCTTTCATAATCAAGAATACCTCTCGAGTTGTGCATGGTAAATTATTTGATGGTGGTAATAGAAATTCACCCAACAATCTGCAACATTGACAAAAAGTGAATTGTAAACAATATACGTCATAAATAATTCATATCCCTAATTTATGAATTAATTAACACTAAAAACAGAGGAATCTAATCAACTTTACATACCTTAGGAGCTGTGTGAAACAAGTGTTTGGTAAACCATTCAAAACCTTCAAGTTCACCAACAACAATATACCAGATAGAATATTCATTGTTGAGCCTTCATAAAGAGGTTCTTGGGACTTCTCGAGAAGAGGAACATCAGGAAAATCATGGAGGTTGTCCAAATCCAATGGAGCAAATGTGTCTTGTAGCAATCTATTTATCTCCTCTTCAATACCATTAGTATCAGTAATACCATCTTCGACCATAGGATCATTAAGAAATCCATCTTCAATAGCATGATCTCCATGCTCGTCATCTTGTAAAGTAGTATTTGTACTATTATGTGGCAAATAGCTCTCTGGCGGTCGACATCTTGGGGGCATTGTCTTTATATTTACAAACAATGCAATAACATTACTGTATAACATACAACACATATATTTAAAATTATAAAAACAATTATGAATACACTATCAGTACTATTACAAGACATCCAATATGTAATGAATAACGTCTTACCAATAGATGATATTCATACCCCGCTTCAGCATGCCCCTTCTCCTTACAATGTTTTTCAGCTGATGTTCGTAAAATTCTTCTAGTTTTCAAACCTCTACAATAATTGCAAGGGAAATAAAACTTTCCATCACCCTTCGCCTCTAATGCTACCATAGCCTCAACATATCTCCTATTGTTTTCTTCCCAATAAAATGTATTTGACATTCTGATAGCCTATAACAACAAAATTAACTCATTAATAAATATATAACGTACGTCTCAAAATAAATAGATAATATCAAATAGTTATATGTTTCTCAACTTCCTTTTAACTAATATTAATGACTTATACATAATCTTGACTTATCTTTAACATATACTTCTACTGCACAAATCACTATACAAAATAGTGCACAAGCTAATGCAAGCTATACTACACAAGCTATTACAAAATATTAAATTGCACGATATATTACAACATGTTTTACAGAATTTTTAAAATTATAATTAATACAACACCAAAAATCTTGTTAGCAATAAATCTTGTACTTGTGATCCAAAGTCCCAAGATCAAGTGCAAGGCTGAATGAAACTAAGAAGGAAGACAACGTTATCACACAAAAACCCTATTCTTACTTAAGACTATATCTTCTCTAGTACAATGACATGTCCTATAATTAGGATTGACAAAGCATAGGATAATATGGTTCAAGGTGGGGCAAAGAGTTCCTTTATCCCAACAGAATATTATTTGATTATTTAAGATTTTTTAAAGGAGGTTGGAGGTGTACGATCAATGCCCAAAACAAATTTGGACATACAGAGTCAAAAAGAGTGTTGGAGGGATGGAAATGGATGGGTATGATTCAACAAAGGTGTTGTTAGAAAGATGCAAAAATTACCAATGGTTGTTGATTTAAATCGTTAGGAATTATATGTTTGCATTCCCTTTTAGAGGTGCCCACCAATGAAATTGCTAATACAACAAAATGTGATCATATTCCAAGCTGAAGTTCACCATTACTGATTTCTATGAAATACAACAACATAAATGGTTCACCTTATAAATAAATAAAAAGGAAGTAAGAAGTAGTTACACATTGTTTTAATTCCCTTCTTGAATATATTATTGCAACATATTTGAAGTGTAATTTCCAGCACATATAAATAACAAAGTGGGATGAATGGGTAACTACACATAATAATAAATCCCTTGAAATCAAACAACCTTATAAGACAATAAACATAAATCAAGCAATAGAGTTCTTTCTCCAATTCTCTAATAATAATTACAATAGGAGGAGCTCATCTTATATAGATGGAGAGCTCAAAACCTCTAATAAAATAATAATATCCAATGTGAAAACCTAGATCTCCATAGGGAGGAGTAAAGATACAAAATTCTTCAACTAATTCATAACAAGTCAAAAAACCTAAAGAAATGAAATACAAAACAAATGGATTTAAAATTTAGGATTCCACATGTCCCTCTCTTGTGAAAAAATATTCCTTAGTCTTAGACATGTTGATTATGCAAAATAATCCATGAAATAATAAACAATGATCCCCAAATATGCGTCCTCCAAGAAATCCTCCAAAACTAGCATAGATTGGTGAACATAAGGGAGAGATCCACATGTGTGAAACAATCATAAATTAAAAGGGTCACTCAATCAAATTTCATCATGTGCCTTAGTGCTAAAGAAATGGGAGTGCTCCATTAGAAATGAGGGGTCAAATCTATATACACCATAAAATATCCCAATAAAAAGGGGTCACACTATTATTGTTCATGTTCATTAATATACTAGAGATTAAAAGGTTTCAACAAATTCACATGAAATGGTGCATAAATAAAAAGGCTACAACAAAACAAAAAAAACTAGTGCATTGCCCAGTCAAACTAACCTCAAAAATGAATGAGAAAAAAAATTCGATGTGTCAAACCAGTACCGGAATCTTCAAATCGCAGAACAATAAAGAAATAGAAAGATTGCTACAACTCTAGCAAATGATTATGAACAAATGACTTATGAACATGTTTTTATAGATATTTGAGGGTTGCGGTTCCAACAATAATGGACAACGGTCAAATTTTAATTAAATAAATAATCAAAATGACCGTTTAAAAATAAATAAATAAACTAAAGCTTTGTATTTTGTTGCTATTGTGACGAAGTATAATTGTCGTCGCTCTATCGACAATATGAGGCTTATGCTTTTTTCGTTGGTATGAGGCTCCCATCTCATTTGTTCGTCGTAATAGCGACAGTTCTGGAGTTTCGTCGCAATAGCGACGAACGTTGGGCTAAAATTCAATTTTTTTCAAAAATTTAAAAGTAATTTTCCACGAAAGGAGAGGTTTTACCTGTTTCGAGGCAAAGTTTCGTGGGAATTTTGAGCGATATGTAGTAGTGACATAAATGTTGTCTTTTCCTTAAGCCTTTGGAAACCCAGTGATGAAGTCCATGAAGACACTCTCCCATTTCTGTTCTGGAATAGGAAGAGGCTGGAGGAGTCCAGCAGGGTGGGTCATGTGCTCCACTTTGTTTAGCTAGCATGTGGAACATTAGGCTCACATGCCTAAGAACATCATTTTTTAGGCCCTTCTAGGTGAATCTCTCTCTTACCCTCTGGTAAGTCTTCAGAAAACCAGGGTGTCCAGCCACTGGTGTATCATGTGCAACTTCTAGAATCTTATTCTTTAATGCATATCCAAGAACTAAGAAGATTATATTTTTATAGTAGATGAGGTCATCATGTACCTTGTATTCTTCATTCTGACTTACCCCATCCAAAACTTCACAAGCTAACTGATTCCTTGAATATTCAGTGCCCAACTGTATCTTCCACTCAACTAGCATCTACAACAAAGAGAGTACGAGATTGCGGCAAAGGGAATCAGCCACAACATTTATATTCCATTTTTATATTCAATATCAAAGTCATATGACTGGACTTTTCTCACCCATTTCTGTTTCCTGTCATTGAGCTCTTTTTGGGTTAGGAAGTGTCTAAGACTATATCAGTCTTCACTATGAATTTTCCTCCCACCAAATATTGTTGGAACTTGGCCAATGCATGCATAATTGCCAACATCTCCTTGTAATAGATTGAACCTTTCATGAGGCTGCGATTTTCTGCTCTAAAATGCAATAGGGTGCATATCTTGCATTAGAATGGCTCCAATTCCCTCTCTACAAGCATCACATTCCATCACAAAAGGATTGGAGAAATCAGGTAAAGCAAGTACCGAACAACTACTCATTATCTCCTTTATGTTTTGGAAAGTTTTTTCAGCCTCCCCATTCCAATTAAATGCACCCTTCTTAGTCAAATCTGTCAAAGGTGCAGTGAACTGGGAGTATCCTCTAATAGATTTATGGTAGTAATTACAAAGGCCAATGAAGCATCTCAGTTCGGTGAGGTTCCTTGGGCTTGGCCGACTCAATATGGCTTCTATCTTTTATTGGTCCACTTTGACCCATTCTTAGCAGATCACAAAGGCGAGATATAGAAACTCGGTCATTCCAAAATCACACTTGGACAACTTAGCATAGAAGGAGTGATCTCCAATTATAGTGAGCACCATATCTAAGTGAATCAGGTGCTCCTCCCATGTCCTTCTATAAATAATAATGTCATCAAAGAAGACAAGGACATACTTACGTAGCTGCTCATTGAACACCTTGTTCATGCATGATTGGAAGGTTGTTGGAGAATTATTCAAGCCAAATGGCATGACCAAACACTCAAAATGACCAAAATGACAATGGAAGGTTGTCTTCTATATGTATTCATCCCTCATTATGATTTGGTGGCATCCAGACCGAAGGTCAATTTTAGAAAAGAATTTTTCTCAATGCAGTCCATCCATTAGTTCATCAATCTAGGGGATTGGGTCACGCGGAGTAATTTTTAGGGGCGAAATTTCTCCAATAAGCTATTTTTTGGGGTTTTTCAAAAAATAAATTCGCTATTTGGTCATTTTTAGTGTCTAATTTCACCTATATTTACATAAATTATGTTTTTCTATCATAATATTCACCAAAATTTACTCATTTCAGTGTTAATTTTATGTTTCATATTTAATATTCGCCAACCTATCTATAAACATGTTTTTTTCAATCCAAAACAATCTCCTAGAATACTATACTTATGTATAATATTAGAATACTTAAAAAATACTACCAGTTATTTATGGTTTTTTGGTTAAGGCTCGGTACTAGTCTATGCACATTCTGAGTGTCCCATCCTTCTTCTTCACCAGAATCACAGAAGAAGCAAAAGGAATGGAGCTTGGACTGATGAGGCCCAACTCAAGGAGCTCTTTGATGGCCTTCTCAATCTCATCATTCAATTTATTTGGATGCTTGTAGGGATGGATTTTTATTGGAAGTGTACCAACTTCCAACTCAATTTTGTGTTCAATTCCACAGTCAGGTGGCCTTCCATGTGGAAGGTTTTCAAAAACTCCCTTGTACTTGTGCATCAGGTTTTTTATGTCTTTGGGGTGGGAGGAAACCTTGACAATAGTTCCTTCAATGATAATCTGGCATTCAACAACCCATTCAATGTCCCCATGCCTCAGAGTGGATCTCATGATGTTGGCATAAATTAATTGGCTTGGGTAAGTATTCATACCCTTCAGAACTACAGGTTTTCATTCAACATCTTTGAAACTTGTTTGGTGTATTTCGTAATTCATGTAGTGTTCTCCAATGGAGTACAACCATTGAACTTCCAACACCATGTTGGTGTCTTCCACATTGACAACATAAAAGTTGTCTTTCACTGTGTAGTCTTTTGAATTGACTTGAAGGTTTGGAATCCATCGATTGCATTCCATGGTATGGTTCCCTGGGATGACCACAGTGAATCCTTCAAATAAATCATTTGGAATATTTCTCTTCTCCACCATGGATGCATCAATAAAATTGTGGGTGGAAACCCCATCAACAACGATTGTGATTCTTTGGTTGTGCAGTACTCCTTTAAGCCTCAATGTATGGAACCGGGGTACTCCATTTAGTACTGCAATTTTGCTACTAGTTTGAGGGAGTTGCTCCTCTTGTTCAGTTGTTTTATATTCTCCATCTGCCATCTCAGCTTCTTCCACCATATCCTCATCACTTTCAGAAAACACTTCAATGTAGTGTTCCTTCCCCTTCACATACTTGTGGCCTAGAACCCAAGGTTTTTGGGAGAAAAAACAATTTTTTTCCTCCTCAGCTCATCCCGATCCTTGTAGAAGTAATCTGTCTTTCCAGGGGTAGGAAATTTCCTCACCAAAGGTATTTTATTTTTCAATTTAAGAGGCATATAGGGTCTGGTAGGATACTTGGTCCTCGGAATATCATCTTGTAGGTCCCTATTTATGCTCACTGCTTCTTGCAAAGTTGTGGGTCGTTAATCTTTCTTCAACCCTCAAAGGTTCAGCTAGTCCTTTTGTAAACAAAAGGATCGAATTCACTTCTAATATATCAATGAACATTACTGCCACCTTTTGTAATTTTGATTTGTAAGATTCAGGAGTTCCCACTTATCTAATATGTGCCAAATCATAGAAAGAGATGTCAGAAACTATCTGATCAAACCTTTCTGCTAATCTCTAGGTGAATTCCTCATAGGTAACTACTTAATCATGGCCTGAGGTATTCATGCCAAGAAACCACCAATCATTGGCCTCCCCATCAATATGTAAGGCTTCCAGCATGATGGCATCCCTCTCTTCCATAGGATTCAGTTGGAAACAGGTGTCCAATTTCTGAATCCAAGAGCTCACTGTGCACTTGGAAATGCCATCAAAGTATGGTAAGGTAATTCTTCCAATGGCCTTTCTCAACTAAAATCTATGATATGGCATCCTTTTAAATCCTCTTGGATTCCCTCTATACCAATTTTCACAAAATTCTCTGAATGGCAGAACTCTTATGCACTCCTCACTCAAGGTTTGATATGTAGCAAATTTCTCCTCCCATGAAGCAACTGTTTCAGTTGCACTTCAGGGTCTTCCTTTGGGAATTCCAATACCTTGGGATGGTGGGTAGAGGATGTAACTTATGTTCATATTTATATTCCATAGGCCTATTCCGAGGCTCAGTATTAGAGAATATCGATCCACTTAGGTTCTTTCTCTCTTCAGACTGGGAGCTTTAGCACCCAGCTGCTTAGCTAGGAATTATCTGGCCTCTTGAACAGAATGAATGATATTGGCTGAAGTGTCAGTCGGCCCTTTCAACATTTTTCTCACAAATTTTTTGAACTCATCCTTCTCATCCATATCTTCGTGGAATCTCCCTTCCACAGAGTCAACTTCCTCTTCTTCAGAGGCCTTCCTTTTAGAATCAGAATTAAATTTTGGACCCATTAATGAATATCAAGATAAGGTATGGAGGACCATGCTCTGATACCACTGTAATATACCTAATCTGAAATTAGATCATAATATTATCTCTTTTCAAAAATGATGAAAATTCTATATGAAAATTTCAACTTAATCAATCAACTCTTGAAACTAGGCAAATAAGGGAATGTTGCTGATACTTTTGTAAACATGGAAGCGGGCGGATGGGAGAGACCAAGGAAAATTTTAGGATAGATATAGTATATTCCCTTACACATTTAAATCATGGACCATTTAGTTTTTAGAATCATCTACGTTGAAACTTACTCCCATGCTTCTGGGTCACCAGACCATGCAACTAGGAAGAACTTTCACATCCAATAAACCAGGGGCTTGTGCAATGTTCATATGTGTTTTAAAACTGGTAATACACCTTAAATGGAGTTGCATACAGTTAATAACAGTTCTGGAATGAATTGGGGTTGTTGGGAAGGATTTGGGAAAAACTGACAGTTTTGGCCCAAGGAGACCCTACGTAAAGAAGGCTATCCAAACAAGGTACGAACTAAAAAAAATATATGTCTGAGGGTCTGGATTATTATTTTGGTTATTTAAAAACCTACATCAACTTTCGGAATATCATTTGGATGCACAAATTTTCCAAAATGAGAAAAACTATAAGACTAGTAAAATTTACCTAGTCAACTAGCAAGGCTGTGCAATATTTAATGAATTTGTGTACCAGAATAAACTCATACCTTCTAATGATGAATTATAGAGACTAATATAGCATCATTTAACATTTCTTCTCACTTCTATTACTTCATTCTTATTACAAAAACTAATAAAACCCCCCATCTAGTGGGAAAATGAAGGCCCACTCATGAAAACTTAACATGGAATCTCATTGGACAGAAGTCTTACTCAATTATAGAAAACATAATCAGGTTATTTGGGATTATCTTTTCTTGAATAGGTTTGGAGTATTGATCTCTTCAAGAATGGGATCCAAAACTAAGGATATGAGGCCCAAATCAAACACCAAGTGAGGGACTAGAGCATAGGTGAAGTTCCCTTCAATGGAGCTCATCTTCAATGGATGACTTGGTTGTTGTAGATATTTGATCTGAATCTTGGGGTACTGATCAGTATCTCTCCATTACTTACAATGAAAATGGAAGGGGAGAAGGAAGAGAGGAAAAGGGACTTGGGGCGCATCTCCCAAGAGACTGAAGCACAACACTCAGTAGGGAATCCTTAGCTTCATCAACACAAAAATAATAATCAACCAAACTATGAAATGGAGCTCAAATTATTATTAAATATACCATTGGTGACTTGTTAGGAAAGTCAACCACCTGTTGAGCAAGTTTCCCTTGCTAAAACCCTAAACCTAGCCAAGTGGTGTGCCCTCCTTGAGAAATTGGCAAGTATGTGTCATGTGAGTTGTTTCCCTGTCCATGTCATTCATCCAATTTATAAAGTGCACCCTCCTTAGGACCAGAGTTTCCTACTTTTCCTTATGACAACTTTTTTGGCTGACCTACTTTTGTAACTGGACCTCAGAATGAAAACTAAGCCCTCCTTTTGCCCAGAGTTGCCTACTTTTCCTTATGACAGCTTTTTCTGACCTTCTACTTTTGTGACTGAACCTCTAAAGGGAAATTGCGCCTTCCTTTGACCCATAGTTTCCTCTTTTGTGTCTAACTGCTTTTTCTTGGCTTTTGGTGTTTTCGCCTTTTTCTGTCTGCTTGATTTTGTAAGTCCTTTGACAGTTTCTAATTTTCCTCCTTGGCAAGTTGGATTGCCCAAGTGCTCCTCATGACATGGAAACTTATTTTTCACATATTTAATTGCACAATAATTAATAATGACAAGAAATCAAACTTAGTACAGTCCTCCTACATAATTATTTTAGCAAAATTCCCTAGGTTAATTAATTAATGTCACTTAGAACCCCTATGTGTTTACCAAGGACAACACTCTTGGTGTTCAAAAAGGTGGGAACATGACATTCAATAAGCTCAAAATCACTTTCTATGTCATCCACATTTTATTGGTATACACTAATTAGTTTTTCCTTTTCTTAAACAATAATAATTGATATTTGTATGAAGAAAATGCTTCAACATGTCAAATATTGCTAGCTCATTCGGTTAAGGTGTGGGTCTTGTTAGAAAGGCGACATAAGTTCAATCCCCTTAGGGGTGAGTTAGTTGGGAGGAGACACCCAAAAATTCCAACCATCATAAGGGTTGGTGTGGCTCAGGCCGGGTGCAATCCTTGGGTGACTTTCACGGCTTAGATTTTCCTGGGTTGCATTTATCTTAGCCAATGCTGGAAATGCACTTGCGCCGAATGATGGGAATTTCTTGCAAACAAAAAAAATGCTTCAATCTCATTGGTTGGATTAATAATACAAAAATATAAGTCTCTAGGATTTAAATTTGCCAAAGAACCTGATTCAAAAAAGGACAAGACCATCATATTGATAGTCTCATTCTTAAAGTACATATTCATAATTCTACTAGTATAGACTATAAAAACTCCTAAATACATTTTTTTTTCCTATACATAAGTGTTAAGTCTTAAATATTGTGACATTACATTTCTATTATTATATTACTGTTGTATTTATTGGTCAGCTAGGACCTTAATTGTAATTGTATGATCGACTAAAATTGTAATTGTACCCTTTGTATCTTATGTATATACCAAGAAGACCTAGTTTTAGGATTATATCATCGTGTCTTCGTGAATTTGTTACATAGTATAAGGAGGATTCCCCTCAAAGAGACTTCTTATTCATCTCTTTATTTCATTACCAACGCATTGGGTTACTCTTTCTTTCTATTTTTATGCTATTTTGGGAATTTGGTGTATAACAGTTGGTATCAGAGCCACTTTCACTATAACATTTTTTAGAGCCATTTCATATAAATAAATTTTGAGAAGACTCAAATGAAAGAGAGAATTACCTATCGTAAACATTTTAGGTCCCGATTTATTATTACTTTAGAGTTATAGTCCATGGAAGTTAGGAGTTTTACTAGTCCAAAAATTAGTCTCAAACATTTGTTCTAGGTACAAAAATTATATCTGAGGCTTGATGACTCCAAATTTAGTGCCACATTGCATTAGATAAAGACATACCATATTGTTTGTGGTTAAAAATTTTTAAGTAGAGAAGGAAATTCAAACATGTGGTTACAATTCAAGCTGACCATATAATTACAATTAAGGTCCTAGCAAACCTGTAAAGCTAATATTAATATAATAATAGATATGTAATGTCACAATATATAAGGCTTAACATGCCCCTCCCTTTCAAACAAGTGTTATCTTCAACACTTGATTAATTATGGATGTTTTTGCATGTTAATCCTTATATATTGACACGTTGTATTTCTATTATTATATTTTATATTATTATTGTCTTTATTGGTTGTTTAGGACATTAATTATAATTATATGGTCAACTATAATTGTAATTGTTACCATATCTACTATATATACCAATGAGACATAGTTTTAGGATCATCTCATCCTGTCTTGTGCATTTGATACATTATATATGGAGGTTCCCTCCTCAAGTGGCGGTTCTTATTTAACTCTTCGTTTCATTCTCAATGCATTGAGTTACTCTTTCTTTCTATTTTTAGATTATTTTGGAAATTTGGTACATTACAATAAGAAACTACTCAAATTAAAGAAAAACATGGAAACCAAAAGCTTCACTCTAAGTAGTATTAGTAAAAAGAGTATCTTTGAGTTACATATCCTCATCTTCTTGTTCATGGTCATGCTAATGATGTATTTTGTTCTCTTCCTTCAATTCTCTGAATATTATAAAATTAAGACACTACACATAAACTAGCTAATCAAATTGAATAAAAGTTTTGTCAATACATGATACCTTCTTTGCCGTCCCACAAAGGAAATCATAAGGTGAGTTGCAAAAATCTATTCATAGTAAAAAATTTCAAGCAACGACAAAAATGGCATACACAAATCCCATGACAATCAGATTTAATGTGGGCAAGATACCATGGCCAAAAAAAATTGAAACTCATGGTATCCTAGTTATTTAGTATTTATTATACCTGTCGCTGCATGGTATATTGCATTCAGTTTGTCACTGAGTGCATGTTAGTTTTTCCATTGACCATAAATTTGTTCTCGTTTTCCATGGTTTGACATAAGACATAGAATTTTATTATTTTTTAAATATTTAAATTTATTTAAATGTTATTTTATTGACAGCTAGACTTTGGATCTTATTCTATAGTTGACATTAGCATTCTTAAAATGCCTCACTCGTTCTTGAAATTGAAGAAGTCATTTAATGTGAAAAGAATATTTAATAATTTCTTTATGTATAATAACATTGTTATTAAATGAAGTAGCCCTCTAACAAATAATGAACTACTATACAAAAGTTTTTGAAATCTAAATTTACTTAAAAAAATTCAACCTTAACCTGGACTTTCCATCAAGCTGGCCCCGCCCTCCTTGTACAAAGTTAAAACCATGTAATAACAAACATAAATGCAATATTGAGAATTTGAAAGTAAGTATTTCTTAACATACCTCCTTCTGCATAAATCTGGTCGATGGTGAAATGTTGAGGATTTGAGATCCGGAGTCCTATTTTCGATAGACCAATTTACCAATTTACAGGTTATGCTACTATACAAGGTCTTAAAACAAATTTACTTGACATTTTGGGTATTTTGTTTACAAAAGTGAAACAATGTATAATAGCTACAAGCACTGCAACAACACAAAGAAACCTTTATCGGTGGGGTCTCGAACTTCTATTATTAAATCCCATTTGGCATTAGAACACAACTTAACCAGTTTTTTTTAATATTAAAGCCCATTTGGCATTAGAACACAACTTAACCAATTTTTTTTTAATTTAATAATTTATTGTTAAAATAAAAAATAAAAAAATTCATAGGTTTATAAAGTATATCATAATTATATAAAAAAAACATTTTTTTTAATAAGTTATTTTATATTCTCCTCAAGCACTCAAAGTTTTGTCCATGTCATAATCTCCACCTAATTAACATTGAAAAATATTGATATTATATTGTTTTTGTCATGTGCAAACCAAAAAAATACATATTTCCCTTGAATAACAAATGGCCAACCAAGTTTCAATTGCTATATCATAGCACAACCCATCCACAAAATCTAGAAGTAAAAGTCCAAAGAGAAGATGTAAATTATGAAAAAAGAGTTACAAAATGTTTTTCTCCCATGGTTGTCTATTGTCTCTTTTCATGATAATTGATTCTTTGTTTTTCACAAGAAAAAACTAATAACTTGCTATTTAGTGGAATCAAAGTTATTTTTACAAGATACATGAAAATCTATCCAATAATGATCAAGACAAACCCAAAACAATACCGCAAATTTGAGCAAGAACCATCTGACAGTCTAGAGGGATGACCAAGATCTCGAACCTCATCTAGAAGTCCTAAAACATTCTAAAATGAAGCAGATCGGAGACCATGCATTCCTCACTAGGGATATTAAGAATCTAAAAAAATAGTCCAAGCAAATACAACTATTTAACTTTATCAAACAGTTGAAAAATTGCATCTACAAGCCAAACCGATAAGAGAAGATGCTCTGCTAGTAGTCCCTATAGCACCCCTTGTACACTAGCATGTTGTCCACAAACTTTTCATAAAACAGGATTCCCTCTTCGACACCCAAAGCTCTTTTGGAAAGTTGATCTGCAAGGGTATTGCTTTCCTTCTAAATATGAGAAAATTAAATGGAATGAATTCTGAAAATGAGGTCCCGGATCCTTTTACTCCCCTATTCCAACACCGCCACCTGCAAAGTCTTGATATCCTTGGCCCAATAAACCACAATTTTTGAATCACCAAAAATGTGAATAGAATGTAGATTATGTGAATGTAGACATTGTAGAAGGCCCCATAGGGCTAGAAGCTCTGCGCGAGTATTGGTTCCAAGGCCAACCCCCATCCATAATAAATATAAATTCTGTGCAGTAACCCTCAATACCATACCACATCCACAACTGTAGTTTGCAACAGGACCATCAAAAAATCCAAAAGTACAATATTTAGGATAAACAAAAATAGGAAACCTAAGCTGAGGATGTCCATCTAAACTTTGTTATTATATTTAGCGAAATTTTCTAATATTTCATAATTAGTACTTGGCACTTGAACGATGCACATGACATGTACTTGTTTCTATTATTCCTATGTACTTATTTGTCAATGTTAATATTTCATATGCTTAGCTGGATATCATTAGTGTTTAATCCAATTTCACATCAATAGTATATGCAGAATCACAGAAAGAAACACAATCACAAGATAGAAACATATTTATCCTGGGAACCCCTCAAATGGGAAGAAAACCCAGCAAAACTTCCTCTATATAGATGTATAAGATTAAACCCCAAAACATGTCCTCCTTCTCCTTGTTGATTAGTCTCTCTCTCTCTCATATTCTCTATGCACAAGTGAGTGTGTTTGTTCAAGAGGAACACAACTCCTATATTTATACTCTTTTTGTCACTTGAATTTTACCCTAACAAGTCGGCCCCAACAAACTTACTAGGCTTGACTTCACCTAGGAAGATACAAAATTATATTATATTCAAGAGGGTACTATTGACCCGACTTACAATGGAGATTATATGTCATGACTCTTTGATGACCAAATACAATAGTAACATCTCGATGGAGGAATAAGACATCTCCCTTGGGTTACATCAGTAAAATACATTTAGAATGTTCTTCGAAGTTACAATATTTAAACACTCCCCCTTAACGAGAAGGGTATTCTACTAATAACAACATCATCAACTATAGGAGCAAGAAGAGAGAGCATCTTCAACAATATCAAGGTAATACATCTATATGTCATAGGAAGTTTTCAACAATCATCAATAACTGGAACTATTACTAGAACATATTCAATATCTTCGGTACTGAAACATCATCTTATACAACACCGAGTCTTCATCTTCTGCAGTATTCGATCTCTTGATCCTTTGTAACAATACTTTGATCTTCATCTTCTAGCAGCACTCAGTCACTCAATCCTTTGCATAAACACTTTGATCTTCATATTCTTGCAGTACTTTGTTCACTTGATCCTTTGCAGTACTCGATCATTCAATCATTTGAAGCACTCGATCACTTGATCCTTTGCAGCATTCGATCACTCAATCCTTTGCAGCACTCGACCATTCAATCCTTTGTAGCACTCGATCACTCGATCCTTTTTAGCACTCGATCACTTAATCCTTTGGAGCACTCGATCACTTGATCCCTCGATTAATACTTTCATTGTATAGATCCGTGCTTGATCTGTTGATCAATAACATCATTACCTACAGTACACACGATCTCTTTGCGTGATGATCAATCCCTGTCACTTTTGGACATAAGTCCCAAGATGATGCAATCCTCATCAGCCTACTCCACCTTAATGTGGAGGTTCCATATCATTGACTAGCTGGATCATCTGCAAATGAATGCAGGACCGTATTGTCTGCAAATGAATGCAGATCTCATCTGCAAATGAATGCAAGACCACATCATCTACAAATGAAAGCAGATCTCCTCCAAAAATGAATGCAGGACCACACCGTCTACAAATGAATGTAGATCTCATCCAAAAATCAATGGAGGACCACATCATATACAAATGAATGTATATCTCATCTACAACTGAATGCAGGACCACATCGTCTACAACTAAATGCAGATCTTTCCCGCAAATGAATGTAGGACCACATCATCCGCAAATGAATGCAGGACTCATCGTAGACCATCCCTAGCTTGTTAGCACTAGGACCACTCTCAAGAGAGTTTTCTTGTCTATGGCACCATCCTACAAGTGAATGTAGGATCACTCTCTAGAAGAGAGTATCGTCTGCAGGACCATCCTCAATCAATAAGGGATAGGACCACTCTCAAGAGTAGAGTGTTCTTGTCCGCAAGACCATCCTCAAGAGAGGATACTTTCATCAACAAGTAAATGTTGGACCTCATCAGCATCTGTGGGAACACTTGGCCTTTTCTATACCGAAGCATCACTTCCATTTTATTCGCAATGATGGTCTCATCATCACTCCCCCTTTTCTAGGGAGGGTCCATACCATCAACCTTCTCCTCTTCTCCGAGGAGGGTCCTTATCACCGACCTGCTCCCCCTTTCTGAGGAGGGTCCATATCATCATCGTTCCTCCTTGCGAGGAAAGTCTATAACATCCTCATCATTGTTCCTCCTCATATTGTAGATCCTCATCATTGTTCCTTCCTACAATGATGATGATGATATTAGATTTCTATGTGCTTTGATTTATCATGGAACACAGGATTCTCTAACATATTTATACAACTCCGGTTGTCACATAGAATCACTTTGGTGTCCAACTCCAAGTCAAATGGACCTGACATCAATTTTCGAATCCATATCGCTTCACAACTAGTAGAACAGGTTGTTACGTACTATGCGTTAGCTGTGCTGAGAGAAACACTAGACTATTTCTTGCTAAACCATGAGATCATGGTAGATCCCAAAAGATAACATCCACCTGAGGTGATATTTCTCCTTGCAACACTTCCTTCCCAATCTAAATCTATATATCCATACAATATGTAGTCATGATCTCTATCATAGTATAGTCCAAAGTCTATCGTACCTTTTAGGCACCTCATCACATGATTTGCATCTATTAGGTGAAAATGTCTAGATTTAACTAGATACTGACTCATGGTGTTCACACAAAGCATATATCTGGCCTAGTATTTGTTAGATACATCAATGACCCAATAATATGTCTGTACTGAGTCACATATACTAACTTTGATGATTCATTAGACAAGAACTTCAGGTTGGTATCCATGGGTGTGGACATGGATTTATAGTTCAACATATCAAATCTTTTTAATATTTACACTGCATACCTTCCATGGTTCAGAAAGATTCCTTATCGACTTTTCCACACTTCCAGACTGAGAAAATAGTGCATCAATCCAAGATATTTCTCTCATATTCTTCAGCAAACTTCTTCTTGCAATCTGCAATATGTTTCTCATTTCCTATCAGGAATAAGTCATCCACATATAGTAATAGTATGGTAGGTTCATCATCCATAACCTCCAGGTAAAGGTTATGGTCGGCTTTACTCTTGGTAAATCCCAAGCTTGTTAAGAAGCTATCTATTATTCCATACCAAGCTCTAGGAGCTTGCTTCAGTCCATACAGAGCTTTCTTCTACTTACATATGTTAATCCCTTTGTCTTCAACTTCAAATCTGTGTGGTTGTTCGATGTATACTTCTTCCTCAATCACATCATTTAGGAAGGATGTCTTTACATCGATCTGGTTTAGATTCCACTTCATCATGGATGAAAGTGCCATGATGGTTGCAATGGAAGTGTACCTTGCTACTGGAGAAAATTCCTCTTTATAATCAACCCCCTCTTTTTGAGAGAATCCTCTGGCCACAAATCTTGCATTGTATTTTTGAATACTTCCATCAGTTGCATGTTTTACCTTGTAGATCCACTTGGAATATACCACACTCTTGTTTTATGGTTTGGGTACTATATCCCAATCATCATTCTTCATTATTGACTGGTATTCTGCCATTGCTTCTACCCATTATTTCTTTTGTACGGATTCATCATAACTTGTAGATTCTTGATCTACAATATCACACATCAAGACCACATAACTGGAAAATGTCTTTGATCTATTGCCTGTTCTTGTGGAGCCTTCTAGAGATACATACTTTTATTCTTCTTGTATGATTTATCTTACCCAAGAAGGTTTTCTCTTTCTAGATATGTCCATAGTAGGAGGTTCCTAAGGTTCTAGCATATCATGTCGATCTTCTGATGCTTCTCTTTCAGGAGAGGGTGCAACTTCTACTTTTTTGGGAGTTACATCCTCTTCATGTACTTCTTCATGTTGATACTTTCACGATTTATTAAGATTTGTTTCTTCATCAAATGTTACATCCCTACTAATCTCTATGTGATGGAATCCTGAAATGTATATCCTGAAGGCTTTGGAATCTTCATAGTATCCAACAAATATTCCCTTCTTTCTAGAAGGGTCCAACTTGGTTCTCTTTTATTTTGGAATGTGGACATGTAATGGACATCCAAACATCTTGAGATGGCTCACTTTAGGTTTCTTCCCTATGTACATTTCTTATGGATTCTTGAATCCAAGGGAACTACGGGATAATCTATTCTACACATTAACTGTTTTGCTTGTTGCTTCATCTCATAGATGCATCTTGATCATGGATCATTGTCTTCATTGCTTCCATAGTGGTCCTATTCTTTATTTTTGCAACACCATCTTGTTGATAATTGTAGGGAGTGGTTAGTTCCCTCTTTATTTCAACTTCTTTACAAAAGGATTCAAATTCGTTTGAAGTATATTCTCCACCTATTGATGTATTTGTAACTTTGGAATGTATTCATCTATGTATCTTATGTCTTGTAACCCGATGTTTATTCCGGGATGTATCTATTATGTAATTGAGTCATGTTGTCATGCCCCGATGTTCTGATCGGGAGGATCTATTATGTAAACAAGTCATGTCAATTCATAGTGGGTAACCCTTCGATTGTCGAAGGGTTAAAGTCCCCACAGTTCCGGGGCACTAGGGTTATTAGATTCTCCTAGTAGAGGTCGGCCCTAGTATGGTTTTAGTCATGTCGGGATTAGTATAAATAGAGAACAGGAGTCTCTATTTATAACACAACTCACACACACTCAAGTGTAGCGCATAGTTGAGGAAGGAGAAGACACTGGGGCTAGACAAGAAGAAGATTACTGCTGTCGGGATATCACTTACTATTTTGGGCTTTTCTATTTTGGTGTTGATTCTATCTCTGAGGAAGTTGCGGGGTTTTCTCCTTTATGGTTTCCCTAAGGAAAAACACTGTGTTCATTGTCTCTTGTGTTTGATTGTTGTGCTTTTTATTCTCTTAGTTAAAGATCCTAATAATGCTAGCTTAATGTTGAAAAACTAGCATGGTATGAGAGCTAACCTGAGAAGAAGACACTGTGCAGCTATGGGAACTAGGGCTTCCTATTTTGTGGATCTTCCTCCACATATTTTCACCAAAATTAAGGTGGAATAACTCTCCTCCCTAGGGCGCATCTTTCTGTTGAAGCAGAATCCAATTCTTAGGTTTTTTAGTTTTGGACCTGTCACTGCTGTCGAAAATTAGGGCTTTTCACAGATAGGGAATTTTTCAGTGATCCTAGGCCTGGATTGATCTCCTCCCCAAAATAAAAGTTAGGGACAAATTTCAAGGCATTTGGGTGGACAGAACTCCAAAAAAGAAAAACCCTAATTTGCTCCTAATCCAGTACTGTAGGATTTCAACTCAAGTTTCAGATCCGACATCTTGAACCTGGTAAGATCTAAAATCTTTTGTATTTCCATTTGAGGTTCTTAGTTAAGATGTCTCATCATACCAAGCTTGATGAAAAACTTGAGGGAGCTACTAACTTCTGAGCCTGGAAGTATAGGATCTCCTTGGTCCTGGAAGAGAATGAATTAGACTCCTACATCCATGAGGAGGTTCCAGTTCCAGAGGGAGATGAGGCAAAGGCCTTACATAAGAAAAATATGGTTATGGCAAAGAGGATCATTGCTGATTCTATCAAGGATCACCTTATTGTTAGGATTATTAATCCTCCCTTGTCCAAATTTGGTCATATGTCTAAATCGGGATTCATGTCTAAATTAGGAGTCCATCCAGTCTATTTATAGTCATTAGCATCATTGGTTAAACTTGACCTAATTGGGGCACATGTTTCAGTTACCAAAGTGTGGGGAACACTAATTGAGGCTCACTGCAACTT
>LPNX010758374.1:295093-323850 GCA_001517045.1 Pseudotsuga menziesii | reverse complement strand
ATCTTCTTTGTGAGTTGTGTGTTTGTCTACAGATCTATATGCTCAAATTTAACATGGTATCAGAGCCTCGACGGACAAGGCACTTCTCCTCCTCGGATCTACTACTGGATCATTTTTTTGTTTTGCAGGTACAACTTCGAAATGAATTCATCAGTTCCTCTTCTCACCCGATCCTCAGACTATTTTGAATGGAAGGTGAAGATGATTGGATTTCTGCATAGACAAAAACTCTTTTGGGTATCTGATGGATTCGGTAGAAATTCCTTTGAGAGTGATAATGACTGGCTAAAAGCAAAGGATAAAGCTTTTGAAATAATGGAACTGGCTCTTTCTCCTAGCATGCGCTACCACAGTAGATCTATTAAAGATCCACTGGAACTCTGGCAAAGATTGGACAGAACCTTTGGAAGCACATGGAGCACATCCAACACCACAAACATCCTTGATTCAAAAGTATCGGCCTCTACTCTCTCTGATGAAGTTGTTCAAGATGAAGATGAAGCAGAAACTTCTACACAGTCAATTCGAATTGAAGACAGTCTCCATGCAGTGACTCCTTCTCCTGATGCTCCGGAAGTTCATGAGATATCTGATATCTCATCTTCTCATATTGCTGAAACAGAAGAAGACATTCGAATCTCTGATATTGAAGAAAAATTCTGCTGCACTTCCATGCAAACATTCACCGGTGATTTTCCTTTAAATTCTGTGCAAAATTTACTAGTAATTGCTTCCGAAAGTGAAGAGAAATTTGATTTTTCTTCCTCTAATGTTGCTGCTGGTGTGCAAATATATGATACCTTGGATATTTTGGAAGAAATATCAGATTACCAAAGTGATCCATTCGCTCCCCATGATCTAGTTTTTCCAGAAAATTCCTGTAGGATTGCATGCACCAAAATTCAGAATTTTGAAGCAGAAGAAAGTCGTGCATCGACCATCACGGTTAACCATTTATTTGAATCTGATATTAACCTTATTGGATCTGATATGATCTTATTTAGATCTGATCTGATATTTCTTGGTTTAATATATCAAATTCATAATCTTTCAGTACTGCTTGTAGCTGTTCTCATCAACAGTGTGAAGAAACAAGTACGGCAAGTCTCCTACAAAACTGCTACTGGGGATTTGATTCCATTTCACAGTTTTGGATCTGTTTTGAACCTGTTTAGATCTTATTTAATTTCTTATCTGATATTATTTGGTTCATATTTTAAAATTCAAAAGTATTCAGTCATGCTTGTAGCTGCTCTCACCAATTCCGGTGTGAAAAATCAAGTACCGCACTTTCTCTTCAAAACTGCTGATGGGGATTTGGTGTTAGTTTCCTCATATGAGGTTGCTGATATTTTATTATGTGATTCATTATATATTTCAGAAGCTATATCAGACTATGGATCTCCAACATTCTCTCTCAACAGTCCCAGTGCTTCTCTACCATTGATCACATGCTCATCTTCTCACAGAACTAGTAAAGAGGAAGATTTTCTGCATCCGCCTGGACACCTGCTCCTAACACTTGGGGCTGTTATTACCACTCATGGTTTGCTGTTCATGGATGCAACATATCAGTTTCTTGAGTGTTCTTCACATTCTCTGAATTCTCAAGAACCTTTCCTCACTTTTCAGTTGACTTTAGTTTCTCTACATGGGTCCAGTCTTCATCCGGCAGCTGTCTATATTTCTGATTTAGTTGAGCATATCATTCTTCTTCCAAAGAGGAAGATTCCTCCAGACATAATGATGGAGAGGTTCACATGCCAGGCCCCAGGATACCTGTGCACAGAAGAACCATATTGATCCTGATTCTACCTGCTTAATTAGAAGGGGGGGGGTTTTTTCCCATGTGGTTTTTCCCCAAGCACCTTATTTTTTAGCAGTTACTTTACTTTACTTGATGTAATGGGTGAACTTTGGTCTTAGTTACCAGGGCCCACAATTTGTCTAAGTTAGCATTTAGGGGGGGTGTTAGGATTATTAATCCTCCCTTGTCCAAATTTGGTCATATGTCTAAATCGGGATTCATGTCTAAATTAGGAGTCCATCCAGTCTATTTACAGTCATTAGCATCATTGGTTAAACTTGACCTAATTGGGGCACATGTTTTAGTTACCAAAGTGTGGGGAACACTAATTGAGGCTCACTGCAACTTATTGCACTTGATTGCATAAGTTTAGGAGTCTCCTAGATCAATCCCTACAATTTAGGAAGCAACTGGGAGTGCCGAAACCAACCAAGGTCAGTTCACTTCAGTTAATGACTAGTCAAGCCAAGTTAGGAGTCAGTTACATTCAGTTTTAGCTCTCTAAATTCAGTTAAATAATGGTTTAATTAATTGCACACATGTGGGGCGTTTTTCTCACCTACCACAGTCAGTTAACCATTATTTAATACTAAATGTAACAGTTGGTTGTGTTTTAGAACTCTGGTTATGATTTAGACAAGGACAGATAACTACTGAGTCCTTAACTTCAGTTGATGACTAGTCAAGCCAAGTTAGGATTCAGTTACATTCAGTTAAATAATGGTTTAATTAATTGCACACATGTGGGGCGCTTTTCTCACCTACCACAGTCAGTTAACCATTATTTAATACTAAATGTAACAGTTGGTTGTGTTTTAGAACTCCAATTGTGATTTAGACAAGTATTGGGTTACCTACAGTCAAGTAGAGTCATCAATTCAAACTTCCTCATGTGGATTCGAATTGCTTGTGGCTATTAAAGCCATTTTACATTATTGTAATTATCATCTGGATTACTTTTTTGATTAATGAAAGCATTCACAGCTGCAAGCCTTTTGCACTGTTTCATTCTTCAATGGCTGAGTAAATTGTGAGATCTTCTTTGTGAGTTGTGTGTTTGTCTACAGATCTATATGCTCAAATTTAACACTTATCCCACAGGTGTCCTCTCTCAAGACACCTAAAGCTATGTTTGATGCCCTAACCAAATTGTTTGAAGGGAAGAACATAAACCGGAAGATGACTCTGAGAACTCAACTGAAGAATGTGAAGATCCAGAATGCTGAGACTATCCAATATTACTTCACAAGGGTTTCTCAGATCAAGGAACAATTGGAAGCAGTAGATGAAGAAGTGGAGAATACAGAAATTGTGACGACCACCTTGAATGGTCTCCCTAGGACATGGGACTCTTTCATTCAAGGGATCTGTACTAGAAAGAAGTTAGCCAAGTTCGGAAGACTATGGGACGAATGTTCTCAAGAAGAAGCTCAGATAGTAGCTCGAGAAGAGAAGATGGGAAGTGAAGATCAAGCTCTCACAGTACAATCCAAGAAATCCAAATCCAGCCATCACAGAAGTAAGTACTCTCATTACAGGAATAACTCTAGAAAGCCTAGAGATAGGTCTAAATACATTTGCTATACATGTGATGAAAAATGACACTTTGCTAGAGATTGTCCTAAGAACAAAAGTACCTCTCACAAGAAGAAGGGAAGCAAGAAAAGACATCATGCTCATGCTATAGAGGATGATGAACCATCCAAGAAGAGATCCAGATATGAAAGTGAAGATTCTTCAAGCGAGGATGAATATGTTTCGATCTCCGCTCTCACGAGTAACATTACTCATGGAAGTGATGATTGGCTTATAGACAGTGGGGCTTATAAACATATGACTAGATTCAAGGAATCCTTTGTGAAGCTCTCAGAACATGAATCACCTCACAAGGTGAAGCTAGGAGATGACTACCAATATCCAATAAAAGGTAGTGGGGAATATTCCTATAAACTAGACTCTGGTAAGTCTCTAACAATTAAGGAAGTATTGTTTGTGCCAGGACTCAAGAAGAACCTTCTCTCCATATCAGCATTAGATGCAAAAGGAATGAGGGTTGCATTCATAGATGGTCAAGTCATCATGTGGCCAAAAGGAAAGACTATTGATGATGCAATAGTGATTGCTGAATAAGAAGGAGGTCTGTACAAATTGAAGGGCCATCCAGAACAAGCCTTGGTCCATGACACAGTAGAGCCAAGTGAACTTTGGCATAGAAGGATTGCACATGTGCATTACACAGCACTACCTCTTGCAAGCAAAGCTGTTGAAGGTCTTCTAGAAATGCAAGCAAAACATGATGGGGTCTGCAAAGGATGTGTGAAAGCAAAGAACACAAAGAAGACATTTCCAAGTAGCAAAAGCAAAGCAAAAGGAATCTTGGAAATCATCCACTCCAATGTATGTGGTCCTATGTCATCAAGCTCACTAAGCGGGTATGCATATTATGTTTCTTTTATTGATGATTTTTCTAGGAAGACGTGGGTTTACTTTATGAAGAACAAAGATGAAGTATTCAGCAAATTCAAGGAATTCAAAGCCTTGATCGAGAACCATACTGAAAAGAAGATCAAGACTTTACGATCAGATAATGGTAGAGAATTCACTTCAAATGAATTCAAAGAGCTATGTAAAGAATCAGGGATTAAGAGGGAGTTGTCCACTCCTTACAATCCTCAATAGAATGGGATTGTGGAACGGAAGAACAGAACTATCATGGAAGCTGCAAAAGCAATGCTTCATGATCAAGATCTTCCTATGCATCTTTGGGTAGAAGCTACTAGAACAGCGGTGTATGTACAGAACCGTACTCCACATAAAGTACTCGAGAACAAGGCTCCTGAAGAAGTCTTCTCCGGCAAGAAACTAGAAGTCAGCCATCTCAGAATATTCAGCTGTCCTGTATACATACACATTCCAAAAGAGAAGAGAACAAAATTAGATCCTTCAAGAAAGAAGGGTATATTTGTGGGATACTCTGAAAGCTCGAAGACTTACAGAATCTATTTCCTGGGATACAAGAAGATTGACATCAGCAGGGATGTGACATTTGATGAAGACACAGCTTACAACAAATCCAAAAAGAGAGATTTTGAAGAACATGAAGAAGCAGAAGCACCCAAAATTCATGACACAACCATGAATGAAGAAATTCAAGAAGAAGATAGAGAATTTGAAGAACCACAAAGACCTGTAGATCCACCTCTGGAGAAGAATCCTCATAAGAGGAAACCTGCTTGGGTACGAGAACTTATCCAAGGTGTAGAAAGATATGGGGCTCCAGAAGAGAATCACAGAGAAAGAAAGAGGAATAGATCCTGCTCCGGGTATGTAGCTTTACTATGTGATTTCATTGATAAAGAACCTTCCAGTTTTGAAGAAGCGACAGAACGGAAAGAATGGAAGGATGCTATGATCGAAGAGTATCAGTCAATCATGAAGAATGATGTTTGGAATGTTTTCCCAAGACCAAAAGAGAAGTCAATTGTGACTTCCAAATGGATCTACAAGATCAAGCATGCTGCATATGGTAGCATTGAAAAATATAAGGCAAGAATTGTGGCTCGGGGGTTCTCTCAGAAAGAAGGAATTGATTATGAAGAAACCTTTGCACCTGTAGCCAGATACACTTCCATCAGATCAGTACTTGCTCTAGCTACAGTGATGAAATGGAAGATACACCAGATGGATGTCAAGACCGCTTTCTTGAATGGTGTAGTAGAAGAGGAAGTGTATGTGGAGCAGCCACTCGGTTTTGAGACACATGACAGGGAGTCTCATGTGTGAGATTGAAGAAAGCCCTGTATGGTTTGAAACGGGCACCCAGGACTTGGTACAGTAGAATTGACAGCTTTCTATCCAGCTTGGGCTTTACCAAGAGTAAAGCAGATTCCAATATTTACTTCAAGGTTGAAGATGGCAACCCAATGATGCTTCTACTATATGTAGATGATCTATTTGTGACAGGTATGGATGGGTTGATTTTTGATACAAAGAGAAAGCTTGCTACCGGGTTCAAGATGAAGGAATTGGGTATGATGCATTATTTTCTAGGTATGGAGATGTGGCAGAGTTCAGATGGAATATTCCTTGGACAAGGGAAGTATGCAGTAGAGATCCTAAAGAAGTTTGGGATGATGGACTGCAAAGCCATGGCCACACCTATGGCATCGAACATGAAGCTATTGAGTGTTGCTTCATCAGAGTCAATTGATGCTACGATGTATCGTCAGATGATTGGGTCATTGATGTACCTAACGAACACAAGACCAGACATTTGCTTTACTATGAACACCTTGATCCAGTTCTTCACAGATCCAAGAAACGTTCAATTGATTGTTGCAAAGCATATTCTGAGGTACCTGAGGGGTACAGTTGATTATGGGCTCAAGTATGAGTTGAATCAGAAGATTAACCTGGAGAATTATGTCGATTCAGATTGGGCAAGCAGTGCCATCGATAGGAAGAGCACTTTAGGATGTTGCTTCAAAATGGGATCAGGTGTGATCTCTTGGTTTAGTAGGAAGCAATCCTGTGTGGCACTGAGTACAGTTGAAGCAGAGTATGTCACAGCTTGTTCAGCTAATTGTGAGGCAGTATGGCTATAGAAGCTACTATCTGATATATTTGATCTCCAGTTGGATGCTACTTGTATACATTGTGACAACCAGAGTTGCATGCAGTTGTCAGAGAATCCATTTTTCCATGACAAGTCGAAGCATATCGAGATCAAGTATCACTATATCAGGGATATGGTGTAGAGGGGAGCAGTGAAGCTCCAGTATGTTGCGACGGAGGAACAGATAGCTGATGTATTGATGAATCCATTGGCTAGGATGAAGTTCGAGTACTTCAGGGAGAAGCTTGGTGTTCTCCAAATCGAGGTTTCCTCCAAGAGAAAGTGATGAGACCCATAGCCATTCTGACATGGTGAGAGGATTGGTTCCTTCCATGGTCAGATGTAAGGGCTGAGCCATTCTGTCATGGTGAGAGGATTGGTTCCTTCCATGTCAGATATGAGTGCTGGCCATTCTATAGAGTAGGACAGATGTAAGGGCAACTTCCATTCTGGGAATGGAGGCACCTGGTCAGTTACCAGGAAAACTCAGTCTAGGACTGAGAATCCATTCTGATGTGATAGAGGGATGTGTTCCCACTTGATCAGATATAAGGGCTAAACCATTATGTCATGGCTAAAGGATTAGTTTCCTTCCATGTCAGATGTGAGTGTTGGCCATTCTGACGAGTAGGTCAAATGTAAGGGCAACTGCCATTCTAGGAATGGAGGCACCTAGTTAGTTATCGGGTAGCTCAGTCTAGGACTAGGGGCCATTCTGATGCGATGGTAGGATTAGTTCCTCCATGATTAGATGTGAGTGCATGCCCTTTCTGATGCGATGCTTCGTGCATGGTCATATTGTAAGTGAAAATCCCTTTATAATGCGGTGCTTCGCACATGGTCAAATTGTAAGTGCTGTGCCTTTCTTATAGGATGAGGTCGGGTGTAAGTGCATAGCCTTTCCAATGTGGTGTGCTTGCACATGGTCGGATATAGTCCTGAGCTTTTCTGACAAGATGAGGTCAGATGTGAGTGATGAGCCTTTCTAACAAGATGAGGTCAGATGTGAGTGTTGGGCGTGCCTTTCTGACAAGATGAGGTCAAATGTAAGAGCTGGGCGAGCCATTCTAACTTAAGTGTTAGATATAAGTGCTGATGAAGACCTACATGAAGGGTAGGCCTATAGGATTGACTCTATAGAACTTCCTGTGATGAGAAGAATTGAGATAGCACCATTATGAGATAGCATATGATGATGATCCAGACTTGATGATGATCCAGATCAAGTGATCCAGATGAGATGATCCAAACTTGATGATGATCCAGATCAAGTGACGATCTAGTTGTGATGATGATCCAAACTCGATGAACCAGATCAAGTGATCCAGATGAGATGATCTAGACTTGATGATGATCCAGATCGAGTGATGATCCAATAGTGATGAGCCAGTAGTCATGATGATGCAGATCCCATGATAAAGAAGAAGAAGATGACTTGAATACTCGAAGATGAACAAGACTTGAGGATAACGAGATGATCCAGTTGATGCAGAGAAGAAGACCAGTGCTGAAAATTGTGTCAAAAGAATACCTTCCTAGTTAAGAGGGAGTGTTGATGTATTTGTAACTTTGGAATATATTCACTATGTATCTTATGTCTTGTAACCCGATGTTTATTCTGGGATGTATCTATTATGTAATTAAGTCATGTTGTCATGCCTCGATGTTTTGATCGGGAGGATCTATTATGTAAACAATTCATGTCAAGTCATAGTGGGTAACCCTCCGATTGTCTAAGGGTTAAGCTCCCCGTAGTTCTGAGGCACTAGGGTTATTAGACTCTCCTAGTAGAGGTCGGCCCTAGTATGGTTTTAGTCATGCCAGGATTAGTATAAATAGAGAACAGGAGTCTCTATTTATAACACAACTCACACACACTCAAGTGTAGCGCATAGTTGAGGAAGGAGAAGACACTGGGGCTAGACAAGAAGAAGATTACTGCTGTCAGGATATCACTTACTGTTTTGGGCTTTTCTATTTTGGTGTTGATTCTATCTCTGATGAAGTTGCGGGGTTTTCTCCTTTATGGTTTCCCCAAGGAAAAACACTGTGTTCATTGTCTCTTGTGTTTGATTGCTGTGCTTGTTATTCTCTCAGTTAAAGATCTTAATAATGCTAGCTTAATGTTGAAAAACTAACACCACCATTATCTGTTCTGGGTGTCTCGATTCTTCTATTTGAATGGTTATCTATCAAGGATTTGAATTCCTTGAATTTCCTGAATACTTCATTCTTTGTTTTTAATAAGTATATCCATGTCTTTCTTGAATAGTCACCAATAAATGTAACATAATATTCATATCCACTTAAAGATGTGGAGGGAATTGGACCACATACATTAGAATGAATTAATTTCAATGTCCCTTTAGTGTTTGTTTCACTCTTCGAAAATAGATTCTTGATATTATTTCCTCCTGCACAACCTTTGCAAGTTCCTTCATGATCCATTTTCAAATATGGTAAGCCAGTTACTAATTTTCTCACATAGGGTAATGATTTGTAGTTGATGTGAGAAATACTTCTATGCCATATTTCACTTGAGCTAGTGATCTCATGGACAAAGGTTTGTTTCCGGATGTCCTTTGAGTTTATATAATCCTCCTTCTTCTTCACCAATGACAACTGCATCTTCGATTTATTTTCCTTTGTTCCACATGAGTACTTGCCCATATATAAAAGAAACTCTATATCCTTTCTTATCTAATGTTGAGAAGGAAAGTAAGTTCTTCTTCAAACCTAGTACATATAGTACTTCCTTCAGCTTCATGGGATTTCTAGATTCAAGCATGTAGCTTGCTTCACCAATACCTTTTATGGGATATTGATTGTCATCTCCTAATGATACTTTCTGAGGAGAGTTATTCTCTTCAATTCTTGACAGATTTTTCTTTTGTTCAGTCATGTGCTTTGAAGCACCATTATCAATAAGCCATGTATCTTCTCCATGTATTACAAACCCAGAGAGTGCAGAGAATAGTACATATTCTTCTACATTTTCTTATTTTGCTTGTATCTTTCGAGGTCTTTCTTCTTCTTCATCATCCTCATCTTTAGCTAGATGTGCATGATGTCTTTTGTTGTTCTTGTTCTTTAATGGACACTTTCTAGCAAGGTGTCATATCTTGTGACAGTTGTAGCATTGATATTGGGAGTAGTCTTTCTTCTGTATGTTTTCTCTTTTCTTTTGAAACCTCTTAGGAGGTTGATACTCCTTGCGACTTCCCTTCTTGAATTTTGATTGTCTTCTTCCGCTTCTGGTATGTGTGGCTAGGGCTTGATCATATTCTTTGAGTAGAGCTTCTCTGTTAGCTACTCTAGCTTTCTCTTGGATGCAATCTTACCATACAATGTCAAACTTCATACCTTCTTTTCTGGCACACATAGTCTGTATGAATGAATCCCAAGGCCTAGTGAGACTATTGAGAGCAGTCATGACTAGTTCATCTTCATCAAGGGAGTCTCCAGTGGCTTCTAGTTTCTCCTTGAACTAGGAGAACCTTGTGAAGTAGTTTTGAATGGATTCTCATTTACTTATCTTGGTACTCTTCAATTGAGCTATCAAATTCATCCTTATGTTGATGTTCTTTCCTTCATACATTATGAAAAGGGCATCATACATTTTCTTTGGTGTACCTTTGGATGACACTTGAGGGATCAAGTGATCCTTGATAGAATCAACAATGATCCTCATTTCCTTGGTTAGGTCCTTCTGGTTCTTTTCCTTAGCTTCATATTCTTTTGGTTCTGCAACTTCTTCTTTGATATATTTCTCAGCATCATTCTCTCTCATAATGATACCAATCATATAATTCCATGCTCAAAATTTTTCTATGCCTTCTATCTTGTCCTCAAGCTTAGTGATTGGTGCCATCTTATCCAGGAGGTCACTAATAAATGAAATTTCTCAAAACACAATACTGACCTAACCATGAGATGCGCTTGACTGAGGCGATTTGGTTGGTCCACTTGGTTTATGGAGATTTTAAATCTTCACCCTTCAAAACTTGCTTGCGAGATTTCAGTTTCTGTATATTTCTGGTTCTAGTTTTTTTGCAGTTTTCTAGTTTAAGGCCAAATTAGGGTTTTTGCAGTTTTCTAGTTTAAGGCCAAATTAGGGTTTATCTTTCCTGGATATCCACCCACTCAAAAAATTCAATCTAGGTCTCAATATATGTTCTCTAGGGAGGTGAAATTTTCTATGCAATCAGATTTCCAAAATTCCAATTTTGACAGAAACACTAATCTCTTGTCGGAGGGAGAGGACAGAGAGTTTCACCTTGTGAAAGTTTTTTTATTCATGCTAGCTCTGATACTATGTTAATATTTCATATTCTTATCTAGATATCATTAGTGTTTAATTCAATTTCACATCAATCGCATATGCAGAATCACTGAAAGAAACACAATCACAAGCTAGACATATATTTATCCTGGGAAACCCTCAAGGGGAAGAAAACCCAACAAAATTTCCTCTATATAGATGTATAAGATAAAACCCCAAAACATGTGCTCCTTCTCCTTGTTGATATGTCTCTATGTCTCTCTCCCGTGCGCTATACACAAGTGAGTGTGTGCATTCAAATGAGAAACACAACTCCTCTATTTATACTCTTTCTGTCACTTGAATTTTACCCTAACAAGTCGGGCCCAACAAACTTACTAGGCCAACTTCACATATGAATACACAAAACAATATTATATTATATTCAAGATGGTACCATTGACCCAACTTACAATGGATTTTATACCTCATGACTCTTTGATGACCAAATACAATAGTAACATCCTGGCGGAGGAATAAGAGATCTCCCTTGTCTTACTTCAGTAAAATACGTTTAGAATATTATTTGAAGTTACAATATTTCAACATTCAATAGAATTATATCTCCAATATCATTTCAATAATGAACCCATTTTTACCTTAACAAAATGATTAACTTGAAATTTAAAGATTCCCACAAAAGTTTGAACTTTTTAAGAAATAATAGACTAGCACAACCACTTAATTTGTGGTTGGTGAACGTCGATAGAAAGAAAATTAACTACCATTAAATTATATGTTGTCCATCCATCAACTACCAGTATACCCTAAATTATACATTATCCATTCATTCATGGATTAGCTATGGGCTATCCATTTATCAACCATCTGCTATTTTTTATTTTCATTTTTCTCTCTCACATTATTCTAGTTACCTTCCATGAATTGTTGGTTGTCCATTCATCAACTGCTAGTTATACCATTTTTGTTTCAAGGGAAAAAAACATTTTTCTTGCTATTCATTGAATCAAAGAAAAGGAGTCAAAAATTACACCTTACTTTTCCTTACTACCAACACTTCCTTTCATATCTCTACAAAAAATATTTAAAAACATCCTTCTGAGATAGTCTTCAAAATAGAAAGTATCATAATAAAACACCACTGTAGTTTTTTCCCAGAAGTAAACAAAACAGTGTTTGCATAAACAAGATTAATTCCCCTATAGAATGTTACCAAAAATATAAAATTAAAAGATAGTTTCCCTCCCTTTCCTAATAATCAAACCTTCCATAAGTTCTTCAAAGAAAACATATCCTTCAATGCTTGATATATCTCTTTTTGAAAGTTGATCAACACCAATGTTGAAAGATCTAGAAATATGTGAAATTGAAATCTAAAAGAAAGAATTCATCAAAATTTGCACCATTTTACACCATTTCTTGAGTCAAATCATGTGTAGCTTATACCTTCCCAAATCCCATTCAGTTATCACCTTTGAATCACCTAATATTTTTATAGAATCAATTCCGATTGAATCCACAAAATGGATAACACCCCATAGTCTAATCAGTTCAACTTTAGTATTGTTACCTTTCCCACTCCCCATCCATAATTTAAAGATATGATCTTTTCTTATCATAATTCCCATCCCACTTCGACATAGCCATCTACACATGCTCCATCAAAAAACGAATTATTGATGAATCATTTAAATTAGGTGCATAAATCCCTTTTGGCATTATTTCCTTCCCTTCTTTGAAAACATCCTTATATAAACATATACTTTTGATGCAGCAAAGCTAGATATTTGGCGAGATAAATAATATATGTCATCCATAAACAATATTAAATATTAATAATAAAAATAGTATATGTCGACCTTAAATAAAAAGATGCGTCTTTTTGGTTTGAATCAAATCAATGGCTATATATAGGACACACCAAAGCTGAGAGATCCTTGACTGCAATAACTAAGAAGAGGCTTGCACCTCGAGATATTTGATCCCTCTCGACGCTTGATAGAGCATAGGATTTAGATCTAGGATGGTGAGGGTACAATGGCCTCATATGAATCCTTTGTAGTGATATTTCCTATAGCCTCATTCCCCATCTAGATCAATATGCCTTCTGACTTTATTAATCTAATGTTAGCCAAGTTGAGAGAGTTAATATAATTGTCCCAAATAATTTCCCAAATACCATACAAGACAATATCTCTATAATTGAACCAATAATATACATTAATAACTGACCACCACAACCTCTTGATCTAATTTAGAGTAAAAAACTCTAGACTATTAATATGATCTAGAATTTCCTTTGGTAATTTGTAGTCTCCATTGTCCCCTATGAAAGGATTAATGCCAATATAATTTTTGTTTCCATTCCCAACATCCCATGATCATTTCCTCATCCCGTGAAGAATTATAAGAAAAATGTTCAAAATAATTGATGTCCCCATACTCACATACTCTGCATTTCTAAACCAGTTAAATAAAGAACCTCCTTTGAGATATTTCCTTTTTGTGACCAAAGTCCATAATACCGAATAAAAAAGATTCTGCCACATACTCTTCATGCATAAAGTTGTATTATATACTTTCAACTTTTTAAGTCCCAACACCCCAAAGACTTTGGTAAAGAAAGTCTTTCACATGATACCATGTGCAATTTTCGCTCAGTACCTGATCCATCCCAAAGGAAATGGGAGATTTTAGAATGAATAATATTGATAATGGCCTAAGGAATCATTACCAAACAGAACCAATGTACCAAGATACCTTGAATAACAGCTCAAACTAAAGTGAGCCTTCCTCCCAAAGACGAGGATCTATAAGCTCAATTTCCAATCCTTTTTTCAATTTTTTTACTAACCACTTCCAATTTTCATTTCTGCATTTGTTAGGCTTCAACATATACCCTATATATTTAAATCCAGTTTCTAAAATTTCTATTTTATACTGAAAAAGAGAGCCAACTTGTGCTAAAACATCATTAGAAACTTTATGCTGATAAAAGAAGGATTTCTCCATACTAATTTCCATACCCGAGCCAGAGTGGAATACAAATAATATTTCGTGAAGAATATTCCATTCCTCCATATTTCCTTAACCTAAAATAATCACATCATCAACAAAATGAAGATCGGTGATCATAAAAGAAGATGATTTTTTTATACCAGAGATTTTTCCATTCAACTTTACTTATGTAATCATTCTACTCAGTCCTTCAATAACTGACAAGAAAAGTAGGGGAGATAAAGGACAACCCTATCTGAGTCCCCTAGAACTTCCAAAAAATCTAGTAGGATCCCCATTAACAAGTACTACATAGTTTGCATGAGATACACAAGCTAGGATCCAATTTGTGATTTCAACTGGTATTCCAATCTGAAGCAGAATGATCCTGAGGAAAACCCAATTTACTTAATCATAGGCTTTTGCAAGATCCATTTTCATAATAAGGCACTCATATTTTTAACCTTAACTGAATGTAAACATTCTTGAGTGACTCCAATAGCATCCAAGATTTTCCTATGGGAAAAAAACCAAATTGTTCTTTCGAAATCACTTTTGACAATTTTGGTTTTAATCGGTTTGTGGTAATTTTGGTTACCAACTTATAGACTGAGTTGTACAAATCAATTGGCAGAAAACTAGATAAAGATTCAGGTTTATCCTTCTTAGCAATAAGTGAAATGAAGGTAGCGTTTAAGCCCTTGGACATATAACATTGTCTTCTAGACAACTCCAAAATATCATTCCCCGTAATGCCAAAAAAAGTTGTATAAATTTCCATTGGCCAACCATTTGGACCAAGACTTCTATCTTTTGCAAATTTCGATAAAGCATTTTCCAATTCCTCCAAATAGATACATCTCCCAAGCTGTAAGCCTTCCTCTCTTGAAAAAAAGGGAAGGATAATGTCTAACCACTCTCATTTGATTACATCTATTTGAAATACCGTAGTCTTTAAAAGATTATAAAAAAAGTTAATAATTTCCTTTTGAATATCCATATTAGTATTAACCCAATTCCCTATAGGTGAGGTGATATCCCAAATAGTATTCAAATTCTTTCTATAACATGAAAATCAAATCTAGGAAAAAAATTGGTATTATTATCTCTGAAGGTGATCCAAATCGTTCTTCTCTTTAATATCCAAGATTTTTCTTCCTTTTTCAATATAAAACCTTTATTGCACTCCAGATGAATTAAATTTTCCCTCCCTTCTTAATTAGAAAGATTCTCGGTCATAATATTTTTTAGAATTTCGTGTAATTGAGCTTCAATCAAATATAGACCATTTCTTTCTTCCTCCTCTCTTGACTTGATCCAGGCGACTACTGTATGCTTGGGTTTTAAGTTCAACAAGTAGACTATCCATCGCATCCAATCTTTCGGGCTACCAGTTATCCATTCATTAGATACCAGTGATTTTTTATATTTTTTTATAACTATTTATTTCGAATTTCGAACGACTACCATAGCATCAATCTAGATAGTACACTTGTCTCATCCTTGTCTATAGATGAAAAAACATAGATTGTAGTCCACCCCAAAATTCTAAGATATTAATTCCTATGGGCGTAATTAGTAGTAGGCGGAATTTATTGTCTAAGAATGAAGGCTAATATAATTAATTCTAAGCTATTAATGCTTATCGGTGTAATTAATAGTAGGCAGAATTTATGGTATAAGAATGAAGGCTAATATAATTTGGTATAAGGGTGAAAGATAAGCGAACTTATGAAAACAAGAGCCACTAGGTTGCAATGTCCCCAACCAAAGCGAAAGAAAAAAAAAACTTAGAAGAAAAGCAATCCAACTTAACAACTAGACGACTTAGAAGAAAATCAATCCCACTTAATAAATAAAATTTCAAAGTATTATTAAAATAATTATTGCAAAGTTATTGTTGCCTTTAATATTTTTTGGTTATATATATTTGTTTTATATGGAATGGGTATTGGGAGATTATATCTAGTTAAGAGTTAGTTTCCAAGGTTTGACACAATCTGTTGTAATTAAGTGATTTTCAGATTTTTGTTTCCTTGTGTATTGGTTGGGCCAAGGCTCCCATTGTTTCATTCCACTGCATGCTACATAAACAACCTTGATTAAATTAAAAATGGAGCCACGATCCAACGTTTTGCAACCACCTTGCAGAGAATGCGAAATTACAAATGAGGCCACAAGCCTTGCAATCAAACAAATCCGATGCACCTTTTGTTTTAAGTACACCTTGAATAGAATGAGACATAAAGAGGAGGAAACGAATCTATGTATAAGTTTTTCTCAATTCTTTTTGGAATATTAATCAAAAATTTGAAATGAAAAAAATAATAAATAATAAATTTAAAATTTTGGTATCCTATATAATTTTAAAACCTAAAAAGATTATTATAATCAGAAATATTTGGATTAATATAATTTGAAAATATTTTGTTTAATTTTCAAAATATCTCTATAAAACTATTTAAAAATAAGAGTTAACCTTATAAAGGATGAATTGTTGTAGACTTTGTACTATAAAATAAAATAGCATTACTTTTATTATCCCTCATTTAAAATGAATTTTAAACATTTTAATAAGTAGTTTAAATTTGGTATTCTTAGATTATTTTTAAAGTTTTATAAATAAATAATTTAAATTTTACATAGTTGCAATTGTTATGGAATTTTAAAAGTTTTAAATCGATTCAGAAACATCACAACAAAACTATGTCTCGACACTAATAACTTACAATAGGAACATTCAACTTTGTAAGAAGCCAATGATGGGTAAATGAATGCAAGAACAATTGTAGATCATGAGGTAGCTACTAATTAGAGCTCCATTTCCGAGTTCCAAAGAGAAACCAAAGCCCTTATCAAACAATTGCATAATAGTTGTATTGAAGAGATGGCAAGACACCTAACTACTAACAACTTCGTAATTTGTGGTTCATAAAACTTGTGTTCTTTAATGTTTCTAGCTCTAAAGATTGGCGAGCACAATATCAAGTCTGTAAAATTATCCTATTACCATTTATAAATGGAGAAAATTTCCATTACCATTGATTATAACCTTTTTGTTTATTATATGAAGCGATTGCTAAGAAATTTGGAATAACTCTCCATTCATATCCATAAATAAGTTAGTTGAATAGGCACTCCAATTTTTATAATTAGTACAATTATGAACATTATCTCTAACCTAACGAATATTGCCAACGTTCAACATATGAATATGGATATGAGCGAACCTTGTATTATAAGATGTTCTATATAAACAAAATGTCTATGTAAAATGATAAATAATCATCATTTATTGACAGAGTAATAATGAATGAAATAAGTTTTTTTTTTATAATTGGTATATTTATGAAGTGGGAAAATATATATAGGGTGATACATAGTATAAAGATCTAAAAAAATATAAAATTTATATTTTTTATTAACAAAAATTTACTAAAATAAAATATATTTTTTCTATTAACAATGAAAATACTAATTAAACTTTGGTAAATCTCTAATATAATGTCAACTAATTAAAATATTAATCATCATATTTATTTGAATAAATCAATAAATATATTTTAGAAATTAAAAAAAAAATCAATCTTTAATTTCATTAATATGTTAATTTATGAAATGTAAAAATACTTAATTGAATATCAAAATAAATATTTGAAAATATTAACTTAAAAGTTTTATTCATTAAATTTGTATTAAAAACATATTATAATATGCTAAAATTTTTATATATATTTAAAAAATATTATATCTAAATAAAAGATCTATATAGTAATATTGCTATATTCATTCGTTGTGATGTGATTCTTACATTTGTCAAGATTAGTCATTATAGTTATTTTAATAAAAACAAGACACTTGACATTATTAGATTTTATTTCTAAATTTTTATAATAAAAAGAAACATTGTAATATATCGATTTGTATATATATAAAGAGTTTATTATATTTAAATAAAAGTTGTATATAGTGATATAGTTATAATCCATCATTATGATGTGATTGTCACATCTATTAAGATTAGTCATTATTATTATTTTAATAAACAAGACACTTGGCATTGTTATATATTTTAAATATTTTTTATATTTAACAATTTCATTTGCACGCTAGAAGAAATTAGTCAAATTATTAAAATGAACCAATCATGAAATGAAAAAGTATATATTAAAATTTTATTTTATTAAAATAATAATTTAATTATGAATTTTATAAAAGTTATGTGAAACTTTTAAAAAAGTATATAAATTAATTAAAGTCAAAACTATTGTTTGATTAAACTCTAGCTATATACTTGCTTTGGCAAGTATAATAAGATTTTAGAAAATTCTATTTTTAATAATTTGGTTTAATAAATAAATATTTCAATTTATAGACCAATCAAAAATTTATAAACTTTAGGAGCTTGGTGAAAACTATAATGATCATCCTCGTGGACATAACAAAAATAAATTTAGACATTACTATTTAGGTTGATCGTTACACAAATTAAATGCATGTTATGATGTCATAGTGTATTAATTATCATGAAAACTGAATCATACTTGAAGTTAGTTAATGGTCAAAATTGAACCCGTCTGAGCTCTTCCAAAGGGTTTTAGCTCGTATCGGAACTTAGAAGTGTGAGAAAAAAAATTTGAATTTTGAATTTACCTACCCACTAAGAAGGGCTAACTAAACATCAATCTTTCATAGGAAGGGTAAATATTTCCATGCCCATCAATATCAATTTTCACCTATTGTCCTGCACACAATGGATGGGTCACATCACTTCCCGATGGAGACGGAAAATCAATGACTTCTAGATCATAATTTATGATTCTATTTTCTTACACAAGATTTATCGTACCACAGTGCCATCAGGATTCGAAATTTAGAGGGGAAGTAGCTTCCAGTGTTGATTTGTTGAATCATCATGATGACCATTTCCAATAGACTGTAGTCCCATCCAGCCAGTAGGCCTTCCAAGGTTCACATTAAACATATCCATCCATGGTTCCACCGCTAAATTGCGAATCCACAACTGTTAAATAGACACCTAAGATAACTTGTGGCTGACACATTAGATAAAATGTGGTTGTGGCTATGAGCATGTGACTGTGAATCTGACCATCGTTCACTGTAAAAGTACTATGTTAATTGAATCACATTCTTTCATTAAATTGGAACACGAAGGGACTCTCGACTCTTGATTGAAACATTATATATCATAAATAATTTTCAACAGATGTCTTGATGAGATTCATGAATGTCTACCTAAAACTTCATAATGTAAATCCACGAGTTTGCAACTCTATTGGGTCATTCACGCATCATTGGTAAGCCCAGTGCACATCACCTTCCATAAAGCCCTGTGCAAATGTGCTAATTAATTCTAATTTCCTGCCCATTGCTCCAGTCTCCAAACTCTTTTTTTCACATGGAAAAAAAAGACAGTTTTAATTATATAAAATTGTGTCTTAGAAAAACATAAGACACTATTTACAAAAATAGAAGCATGAGCAGATATACGTCAAGGCATAGTCATCATAATTCCTTCAGTAAAGAAACTTGAAGGATCTCGAGTCATAAAAGAGCATAATGTCGAAGAAACAAAATCAGTGAAATGTTAACAAGAGATCGTATCTGATCCAAAAACATAAATGCAAGTTGAAATGCTATCAACATATGAGCACCAGGAAACATAAATACCAGTTGGAGTGCTATCATCATAAGCCAAAACAACAAAGAAATGCTCATACAGGAATAGTTCCTTAGTGACTAGGTCAGTAGTGAAGCCCGACATGAGTTAATAAAGAAACGGGACACCCCAATCCATCATGCAGTTCCCTTCATATTCTTGCCAAAATATCTTGCCTTCTCCCGAACCTATAGCCTATTTGGAAAGACTATCTGTCTGAGAATTATACTCTCTGTATATGTGACGGAAATCAAGAGAGTTGAAGAGGCCCATGAGGCCTCTCACACGCCTCATCCAGTGAGAAAGATCCAAATATTGAATGGAATGAACCCCCAAGTCCTAGTCAATAATAGCATTGGAGTCGCCCAACACCTAAAGGTCCCTGAGATGTTTGTCGTTGGCAAAGTGGAGTAGACCCCATAATGCCAAGACTTCAAATCTTGTATTAGAGCCCAAGCCAGAAAGAGTGATTACTATCCAACTACACTACCATACCAGCTCCACATCTGCCACCATTTTCAACACCATAAAAAAATGACCACCTCATCATTGATGTTCGGGAGAGGACCAATGTTCCTTTAAACCATATTTTCAGTAAAAAAACTAGGTATGAAATAAGTGCAGATCTTAGACAGAACTAGCGATAAAGAAACTCGAGAATTCAAGAATATGAAGGCATTTATTTCTCACCATACCTCCCAGATCAATAGAAAAGGTACCTCGAGGGGAAGGTATAACTTTTTAACCAAAAACTAAATGTTATCCAGGATACTAGAACCATCCCATTTCCAACAGAAGTTTAGACCAGCACAGAGAGTCCTCCCAACCTATTGAAAGAAACTACAGGGCCCGAAGATATGGTCCATAGGTCCAAAACAGTGTGGCATGAGACACATCATTCAGGACCAGAAAATTCATGATGTTATAGACAGTCCTAGGTGAGGATTTTGTACTTAAAGCATAACCAACTGAAAAACTTAATCTTAGCAGGAATTTTAAGCTTCCACAAGTCTGAGTGCCACCAAAGATCAACTATCAATTACCACTGCTTGAGAATAGTAGGATAGGCTATTTTGCAGTAACCAAACCTGAGAGTTTATTAGCTACCCAAACCAAATAGGCTTTTTCTGAAGAAAGATAACTTCCTACTCCATAAAGACGCTTGATATAACCCCCCCATTCGATAGCAAGATCACTAGATATAACAAGATCCATAGCCAAAATCCAACAGGGATCCATGTTGACCTTAATCACAAAAAATTATTCAAGAAAGATCAAATTCCTACGGTGGAGCTGAACCAATAAAGAATGAGAAAGCTTAAAGTGAGAAATACCCACAATAAGGTCCATCCCAATACAAATAAGACTGCCCCTTCCCACCTTCCAACTTAAGTCTTGTAGAACATAAGGAAAAGTGACCATAAGACTATGCCAAATCATCGAGGAGGTGGTCAACCAGTAATTTACTTATCTAATCCATATTTCCAACAGAAGTCTGCACATATATTTAGCTTTAATAATTATTCCCTAAAGACCAGGATTCGAGAAAGCACACTAGAGACTCTTAGTGCGGAGAGAGAGGTTGAACACACCAATATGTTTGATACCCCATTCCCCCCAAGATTTCGGCAGTGAGATGGATTCCTAGCTAGTTAGATGATACTTTTTACACTCAATGGTTCTAGTCCACAAGAAATGAAACATCATCTTACGAAGGGCGGAGAGAATCCTGACACGAAGATGAAAGAGTGAAAACCAGAAAACCGAAATGGACTACAAAACAGAAGTGACCAAAGTGACCCTCCCACAAAGTGAAAGCCATTTGGGAACCCAACGATTCATCCTTCTTTTAAACTTCTTTAGTAGCCAAGACCAATCCGTAATCAAATAATTATTGGGCTTGTGTCAGAAACCAAGGTAAATGAGACCAACATCCAACTATTTCCAAGAGTAGGACAAAAAAGGTGCGATAAAATCCATGGTCTCTTGACCGATGCAAAAATGGTAGAGAACAGACTTTCATTCACCGATGGACATCCTAGAGGCTCCACAGAAAGTGTCAATAAGGGACTTGATATGTTGCCATTCCAGAACCTTCCTGCCACCAAAGATCAGAACGTCATCTACAAACAGAGTATGAGTAATGAAAAAAAGTACGTGCAACCTTAATACCTTTGATCAGATTATTTTCCTTTGCCAAAGCAATCATACAACTAAGACCTTCTATGATCAAGAGAAAAATATAAGGCGAGAGAGGAAAACCTTGTCTGATACCCTGGGAGCCCTTGAAAGATTTTGTAGGTGAGCCATTGATGATGACCGCAAAACTGGCAGTATTAAGGCAGGCCATATTCCATTGAACAATTTCAAGAGAAAGACCGATCTGCAAAAGGATCAATCTAATAAACAACCAATCCACCTTGTCATAAGCCTTTTCCAGATCAAGTTTAAGGATGATGGAAGAATAATTTTTTAGTTTGATTGAGTGTATGACCTCCTTAACCATTCCCACAACGTCATGAATCTGACTGTTAGGAAGAAACCCAATTTGTTCCTTCAAAATAAACTTTCCAAGGATGGGTTTAAGCCTTTCAACTATAATCTTGGTGACAAGTTTATACAATAAGTCACATAAGGCGATTGACTGGTAATCACTGAATGACTGAGGATGATCCAACTTAGGAATCAGAGTAAGAAAGGTCATGTTCAAAGAGTCAGCAATAACCCTACTAATTATGGTATCCTCTACATCCCGCAAAATATCGAGACCCATAAGGTCAAAAAAGTGAAGATAAAACTCAACGATCCATTCGTCCGGCCTTGGACTTTTGTCCTTGGAAACAACCTTAAGATCGGATTCGACCTCCTTCAGTGAAATCACCCTATAGATATCAAGAGAATCACCCTCACTAAAAACGTTAGGAAACAACTTGATAATGTCCAACTGGTCAACAATATTGGAATACTTGGGATCTTTGAATAAATTAGAGAAGTGATGGCCTGACACCTTTTTAATAGAACTTTGATCTAAAACTATCCTCCCTTCTGAGTCCAGAGCTTCCCAAATCGAATTGGTAATTATTCTCTTGTTAGAAAACTTGTGAAAGTACTTAGTATTATCATCACCCGCTTTTAACCAGATAGGTGGGCTCTTTTGGTGCCAGGTCTCTTCCTTATGTAAAAGTATGGTCTGCTTCTTCAAGTGGCACGCCTTAAGAGCTTCCCTATTTGTGATAGAGAAGGATTCCCTGACCACTAGATCCTCCAAAATTAGGATATCAAGTTTTGTATCACATAAAAGTAGATCCTCCTTTTCCCTCCTGTCATTTCCCAAGTTATGACCAAAGGATGTAACTTATATAGCTTATGAAGGAGAGAACGCATCGGTCCATGGTGAATAGGAGTTTCAGAGGTGAGAATTCCTCACTGATGCTTAACAAAGATAGAGAATTCATCCACATCTAGCCAAGCCAAATTGAATTTAAAGGGGTACAGAGTGAAATCCCGATCAAAATATAATTGAAGAAATATGGCCTTATGGTTAGACACACCCGTCGAATAATTCCAGGTTCGAAATTTCCCCAATCAGTCACATAAAACCTCAACCATCAAATACCTGTCTAGTCTCTTCGAAATATAAGAAGAACCAACATGACCATTCGACCAGGTAGGAGACATTACCATCGGCACAATATCTTGGAGACTGGCTTCATCAAAGAGAGAGATAAAGTAACTTGCAAATGGGTCAATTGGCCTGCCATCCCCCCACACCTCAGCAACAGACCAGGTGAAATTGAGGTCACCCACTGCAATAAGTGACGAAACCTTTAGTAAACCGTTGTTCCTCACATCATCCCAGAAAGACATCCGATGTTTGTAAGGTCCATAAATGTTGAGAATATGAAATATATGCTTCTGTCCTATCGGTTTTCCATAAAGTAGTATTCCTTGAACAGAAGAAAAAGCTTTGAAATCATCCTACAAGGGGTTCCAAACAACCAAGGACCCCCCCGAGAGACCCAAAGCATCCAACGCACAAACAAGCCACCCAAAACGAAGGTGGATGAAGAAGTCACAAGCATTATTCCCCAAGGACATAGTTTCTTGAAAGTAGACAATAGCAGGGTGATATTGATCCAAAATTCTCTTAATGGCGGCACGTTTCGAGGCTCCGTCAAGCCCCCTAACATTCAGAGAAACAAAAGTCATTGGGTGACCAAGGATGGGGCTACAAACTCTCTAAGATCCTAAGAAAGGGAATATGAAGAGTCCAAAGTATCGTTCAAACCTCTGTTAGCCAGAGGGGTAACTCTACCATTGACAAACACGTGATCCTAGATAGAATCTTTGACGCCTTTCACGTTGCCTTTACGAATGGCAGATATAGGAAAGATGTCATGGATGGTAGTGTCATCCATACCAAAAACCTTAAGAGGATGGAGTGAGGCCAAAGAAGGCATGGCAGGAGTGCCCTCAACCTGCAAACAAGGATCAGTGAAATATCGAGAGGTGACAGGGGATGGAGAGACGTCGAATGACCAGTTTGAAAGAGAGGAAGGAGAGATCAAAATACCCAAACTTGAATCATCTCCAAATGAAGGGAGGGGTTGTGAAGGTCGAGAAATACCCAAGGATAAGTTAGGACTAGGGGGGTCTGTAAGTACAAAGGAGACGCCGAAGCGCAAAGGTCCAAACCACCACCCAAATTCACACCTGGACAAGGGGACGAAGCTAGAGGACCTGTCCCATTACCAGGATGCGAAACAGGAAGTGGGTCATCCAAATCTACTATAGACATATATTTTAGTATATCCTCAGTAGAGATGAATTTCAAAAGTAAAGGAACTGTATGAGTGAAATTACCGACAAAGGAAATCGCAGACTCTAGGTCCAGAGGGATAGGGAAAACATTGTCTTTGTCCCAAATTTCATGTCCACTTTCTTGAGGTGAAGAAACATCCTGCATAGGTAAAGATGAAACACCCTTTCGAGGGTAGCAGTGGTTCGCATGTCTAGTTCCATGGCACAAGTGGTAGTAGAAGGCTACTCGCCACTAGTCCAGCTTCTGTATGAAATATATACCCTCCCATAAGAATTCCAAATTGTCTGGAAGACCCTCTAAGACATCCATACTAATTAGCACTCGAGGGGTTGAACGTTCAAATCCAAGGAGTCGTTTGTCCTCCATGAACATGAAGGTACCAATGGAATTTTCTACAGACATGAATCCCTTGAAGTTCCAACACTGAATGGGAAAATCTGGAAGGATAACCCAAAGGTAGCATCGAATCACCCTTTCAGAAAGGGGGTCGAGGCCAACATGCCAACAGCTATGTACGGGGGAGCCTTGGTCTAGAACCCAATATTTTCCCTCAATCACTTATCAATCTTCTGCCGAAAAAAATTGAGAAAGAACCCACCCATTGACTAGAATCAAAACATTAAGTACCGAATTCACCAAGGGTTTCCAGTCCTCACATACCCAGTCGAGAATATCATCTCGAGATAGTTTCAGGAACTCAAACTGGCCAACAAGAGCTCTGAGTGACAGTGCCGCCACCATATCAATTGTGACATCCTTTCCAAGAATGCACATATTTCTTCCCCTCTTGACCTGTTCAAACTGCAGCATCCGGGACCGTGAGAGAAAAGAGGATGAACCCGCAGGAAGAGAGGGCCTATCATTATCCCACATCCGGAATGCAACCCCCGACCAACCGCCAGTCCCATCATCAGTGGGATCAAGGTTCCTAGAAACAGAGGATGGATGTAACCTTGAAACATGGATACGAACCGTAGGGTTTGTTCGAACACCCTAGTTAGAAGGTGAAGACGGCGCCATATTGTAAACCCAAAGATCAAAATGCGAAAGAAATGGAAAACCCTAAAAAACCACTAGGAGACACCCCATAAACAAACAAGAAGTCGAAATACAACAAGTGAGGGGGGCCCTAATTCCCACTTTTTTAGTCTGGTTGGTACTGGGTCTGTTGAAAGCGACAGACTTGACTCCAAAGACCTAAATACTGATAGCTAGAAAAACAGGTGTTAAAAACAAAAAACAAAGATAATCACCATTGACGAGGGTGTCCAATGAGCACAAAGAAACCGCCATAGACAGACCAGCGCAAATATAGCAAGGCTATTAAAAATAATACTAACCCAGAAAGAGTGTTGGAAAATGAAACGTGGATACCAACCANCATAAAAACCACAGAAAGAGGGAAAGGTGGACAATAGCTATGAATAAAATAGTAACTAGAGCACAAAAGTCCAGAAATTAAAAAAAAAAAAAAAAATCTAGGGTATCAATCAACATTGGGAAGAACACCGACAGAAGCAACACCGAGTCTCAAAGTCCAAGGAACCCACGTCAACTTCCACCAGCGCCATTTGGGGGCTTTGCACCATTAGGGTTCCACCAACGCCTTCCATGTTCCTGATGGCTTCCCTATTTGAAGTGATTATACCATTATTCTGAGTATTGCAACTCCTCCAGACACTAGAGTTTACAACTTAAATATCACATATATGCTCTTGAAAATCTATTTAAAATTATGTCTCTCATACATGATTTTCTTTCAGGATCCAATGCTTAGACTTTGGTCTCCAAACCAATTCGTGAGCCCGTGACTTGTGAGCCCGTTCCTAACTTGGCGCTAGTTGCTTCAACTTTCAAAGTTCAGTTGGATTAGGTATATTTTTATAGGGTCTTTTCAATCCATATTTTATATGAAATGTTTTATTGTTTTGTTATTTCTTAACTAGATTTTACATGAGAATGGTGTAATCCATGTCATGAGGTCTTTTCTTTGGAGTATGTTTTCACTTTGCACCATTGTATTTAGTATTAAGTCTTGCACATTGTTATCATAAATTCATATGGTTAGTTCCTTTAATTGGCTCACCATTTCTTCTTGTTAGTTATTGAGGTGTATTTTTTAGTTATCCTCGCTATCCTATGTTTTAGGTTGTAGCTTTCATGCTGCAGGTAAGCAGATGGCCCATTCACCACAAACCTTCATTTAAACCTATTCTGATCCACAACTATATATAATATTCATATTAGTGGATAGAAAATACATAGGATTGTAGTGTAGTTGATCTCTTGCCTTGATTAGTACTACACGATGCAGATATATTATTTTCCCAGTTATGGAGCCAATTGTGTCTTCATCATTCGATAGTAATGAAATCTCATACCCAGTGTAGATACGTTAGTACTTAAAGTTTATAGGTAATTTTTAAATAGTTGGGAAAAGGTAAAAAATAATAATAGTAACAATTAGTATAAAATCCAAATCCCCTAAGTATCCAAGTAGAGCAGCCTAGGCGAGGTAAGAACATTGTGTTCCGTAGGGGTAAGATGTTTCAAGTGGGTTCCAAGTCCTCTACGTCTCAGGCTTGGACTTGAATTCATTGGGGTTGTAGTTCCACTTCCGTTTATTTATACCCCATTTACTCAAGTGTCTTACCAGGATTGTGATTGTCCATAGGATCTAAAGAAAATTGATAATGTGACACACAAATGTAATGAATGTTAGATTATGAAAGTAACTATGCCCAAAGAAAGATTATGAAAGTAATGCTACATATTCCTCCATCATTTTGGTAAGTAAAGAACAATTTTAAAATTGGATTTAAAACTGAAACATAAAGTGAGCGGATGAACGCCAAAAACCTACACAAGTTCTTGCAACCAAGAAGTATACCAAATGAGAACACGAAACCCCACTTGCGAAACCCTATTGTTGGGTATAGAAGTCACAAATTTAATATGATATCCTGACAAGCTTCGAGGATGTGGATTGAGGGCCTGACTTTGTTTGGTGGTCGTGCCTATCTACTCTGGACTCAGTTTAAGTAGTTTATTTTTGTTTTTTATTTCTTTGGTAAGTGGTTCCCTGTCGCCATCTTTTGGGGGGGGGGGGGGGGGGCATGGTATTACTATTTTTTGGGTTGAGGTTGACATGGAGTTCGTTTCCCATGGATGGGGAACTTAGTATCAACCATGGAAAAAAAGTGGGAATGGGGGGTTTCTTGGGGTTTTTGACTTTACTCTTTTATTTGTTGTTGATTTTAGATTCTGTGTTGCTTTGTTGATCTGTGTGGTGTGTCAGTACCCTGCTTTCTGTGTATACATGTGGCTTATAGGTCTCTGTCAGGATTTTTCCCTTTTTAGGGTTTCTTGACTTCTCTGAGGAGCTTCTGTGGGTTGATCGGGGTCTCTGACTTAACACTGACATGGGGATCCAGGATGTTCTGATTCATGTGGATGAAAGTCTACTGAATTTGTCGTCGGTCCTAAAAAATAGGATTGTTGCTGATGCATAAATACGTGGGACGTTTTGTAATTATTCCAATCGGTCTCTTGGTCTCTCGGGTGTTCGTGCGAGGGCTCATCGGCAAGCTAAAGTATTTAAAGTACTGCAGGGTAAGCGCCAATTTGTTTTAGGGGTGGATGTTACGATGGACCAAGTGGTTTCCTTATGCCATAAGGAACTGATTAGACGACTGGAATATTAGAATATTAACCGGGAGGCATTGATTGCGTGGATGACTGATCAATGGAAACCTATCATCGACTATGTGTTGATCATTAGCCTGTTGGTAAATTGCTGGCTGGATTTTGTTTTTCTGAAGGAGGTGGATGTTGTTAAAATTTTAAATGGCTTATGGCTATTTGGGTTGGGTTCATTGGTTTTAAGTCGGTGGCATGTCCACTTCAATCCTTTGCATGAGCACATCACGAAGAACCATCTGTGGGTGTTTTTACATTCCCTTCCTTATCATCTCTAGAAAAACATATTTGGATGGTATTGCAAACTCGATCAAACGGTTTGTGGTGGTGGATAAGTCGGCTCTCACGGATTTTGACAAGAGAATGGAATTTGTCTTGGTTGAGTTAGATGTTTCTGTGGGTCTTCCAACGGAACTGAAAATCATTTGGGGGGATCAGGTTTTGACACAACGGTTAGACTATAAACACATTTCATGGCATGTGTCACTATTGTAGGAGACTATTCATGTTAAATCGAAGTGCCCCAGCTTATTACGGGAATCAAGTTGTTTCTCTCCAACATCAGAAGAGGATCCCCAACTTAAGGGGGTGCTGATGGAGGATATTTCGTCAGATATACTAGGTATGTTTCTCTCTCTTTCCCCCTTTGATGATTATGAAGGTTTATATAAAGGGGAGGTGAGCTTTATTAACTAGGTGGTGGTGGCTCATAGTCTTGTGGTTGGTATTTCAACCTCTGGTGATGTTATGAATCCTGTGGGGTTACCACTGTGTGGGTCAGAACCTTTAGGGAATGAGGTTTTGGTTGGGTCCAAGGGGGTTGAAAGCCTAGAGGTAGGTGATTTGGGTCATGGA